>PVIH01000041.1:0-126110 GCA_004025045.1 Sigmodon hispidus
AAAAAATTCAGAGGGAAAGATGAACACAAAGAAAATATAGGTGTAGCAATCTTATTTGTATTTCTTCCCTTGATAAGCCATGCCTATCATTCTTATCCTCTGTATAGTTATTGTTAACTCTTCCACATTTTAAATTCTTTTTACTGTGTTTTTTTTTTTTGATAAATACAAAATAAAGAAGGAAGAAAAAAAAAAAAAGAGTGAGTTCCAGGACACAGGACAGCTAGTGCTGTTACATAGATAAACCATGTCTCAAAAACAAAACAAACAAACAAACAAAAAAACAGCCCAGGAAGAGGAGGCCGCCAAGGACCAAGGAAGGAAAGAGCATTCTCCTGCATCTATGAACAGCCTGTTCCTCATCACCTAACTATTTGCCCAGTGTTCTTTATAGTTTTAAGTCAACAGAGCTGGGAAAAATCTACTGATAAGGCTAATTCTTGTGCTTAGACAATCTTGGACAAACTTAGTCTTAGGCATTGTATATCTAGAGTAACTACAGAGACAAACTCTTAACTGAGTTCATTTGTTACATTTACTTTCTTTGATATGAAAGAGAAAGAAAAAATTAATCCTTAAGGCCAAAATAATTATAACTAAGAGACTCACTACCTCTAAGTCTCCACGAGTGCGGGGACATGAGGGCAGTGGCTCCACCCCAGGGCTGGGAGTCCTCACCTTTTCTCAGCCACTGGGAAGGAGGAAGAGGGGAACTGAGAACAAGTAGCCAGACTTTCAATCCAGAACCTGTGCACTCTCACGCCAGTTTACAGACTATTGGTCCAAATGTTGTCACATGGTCACACTTAACAGCAAAGGAAGCTGAGAAACACACTATTACACTATGAGGAAATGGCCTACCTAAACCTCAGAAGAAATGAGTCTTTTTAACACAAGGAATATTCTCAGTTGTTCTTTCTGTGTGACATCAGAATTTGAATCATACCTTCCCCACCCCCACCCCCCAAAAAAAGTCATCAATAATCAAGGCAGATTTGGGTTTTCAGAAGCCAGAGGAAGGATTAAGAGTAGATTTTTATTCAAGAAAAATAGTTCATAATTATCTAAGTTTTGAACATGTCACAAAAAACAGACCACCAGGGTCTTGCAGAGGTGGGCTTTGTACAAGCAAGAAGTCAGAAGCTTAACCGGTCTGTAGCCACCACAGTTACCTTCTTCTAATCTTAGTCCTGCAAATGTCGATCAGAGGAAAGCCACTACTATATGTATTTAAGATAAATAGCTGGATCCATGGTAAAGCAATATGCTTTTATGAAGGCCAGCTCTGTGTAGTATACAAGCTAACTACCTCACTGGTAGCCCAGAAGCCTCAGTGAGGGGCACTGACCAGCTAGTTTCTGCCTGGTCATAAACCAACACACCCCAATAGTGGTTCATAAAAAACAAATGATTGAGCTATTGTGTTAGGTTGAGCTGATAAAGCTGGGTCTCAATCATGACCATTTCAGATCCTGAATCAGGAGAATGAGTCAGTGGGCAGGGTTTGATCTGCTCTACCTCCTCTCCAAGGGAAGATTCTGGTGAAATCTTTGTGAAATGTGCTCTGGCCTACTCCATGTCTAGGGCCTGAGACCAAAGGAAAATAATCTGTCATTACAATGGCTACTTAATCACTTGCCCAGAGAAAATGACAAAATGTGACAGGTTCAGTTTTACTGAAAACATAGATTGAATGAAAGAGAGGATGTTGGATGTGGGTGTTTAATTCCCAGAATGCACTTCTCTTCTTAGAATTTGCAAGAAGTGCAGTTTTTAGCACAGCTCCAAAGCTCACTCATTTAATTCAATCATCCCCTAGCCAGCTTCTATGCTGTTAAGCCTAGGGATGCAGGAACATGCAAGGGGAGGGCTTTGTTAGCAAGAGTGTGTGTGCACACACATTCATCAGAGCAAGAAGGGCTGTACCATATTTTTGTGCTAGATCATGGGAGCTCACACACTTCTGATGTTGGATGGGGGGGGGTCCAATAAAACAGGACATTTAAATTAGTCATCATGAAATTTTCTCTCTCTGGCTTTCTAAGTTGAAATGATGAGCACCCTGTAAAGAATACTTAGCACCTTTCGTAGAGTGCTTGGCTTCCATCTCCCATAACACCTACCACACGTCCCTAAATGATGCTCTACAAGGCCATTCTCTGTACTTCAACAGGGAGACATATGAACAGGTACCCTCAGGAAAAGAACACTCACATTTATTGAGCATCTATTTTAAGAGAGACCTTTTATATATTATGTTTCATCTACATCTCATTTCACAGATTAAAAACAAAAACAAAAGCATAAAAAAAGAAAAGAAACAACTTTGGGGATTTTGTGTAGGCTTGTGTAACATTTGTGGGGTAATGAAGATCTGTGATTGGCTATCTCTGACTGTCAGGCCAGCAAGCTCTCCAAAGATCAGAGTTACTTAGCATTCTTGATCTCTCCGTACAGAAGCCTTTTGATCTTGCCTTGTTAGTAAGGAATCTTTCTGCTGAACTGCCAGTCTCTCTGGGCCATTCTTCATGGGCCTCAGATTAGTAACAAGAAAACCTACCACAGCTGATTTCTCCTGATGGAGACACCGGTCAGCTCAGGACAAGGATGCTGAACACTGCTGCTTTAGGAACTGTCATTAAATAATGATCACTTGGCAACAACTTTGACCTTAGCCCCATTAGAAAAAGGGATTATGGCAATTAAACACTCCAGAATAGTGTGTCATCCAGCCCTTTGTAAACCTGTGCTCTATGCTTTCATTTCTTATGAAACAAAAGGCCCCTCCCTACAAAAAAGAAAAAACAAGGCTATTGGAGGTGCTTTTTCCAATGTAAACTGAGTTCTGTGCTGATTGACAAGCCTGTGATTTAGTTGCTGTCAGGCTAAAAGCTGATTTTCTTTCTTTCTTTCTCTCTCTCTCTCTTTTTTTTTTTTTTTTTTTTTTTTTTTTTTTTTTTTTTTTTTTTTTTTTTTTTTTTTTTTTTTTTTTACCAAATCCGATTACTTTTTGGAAATATTACCTAGTATTTCTTATTTAGTATTCTTAGAGGAGATCCATCTTTTACCATCTGTTTATAAACAAAAACTAAGTAAGTAGTTTTTAGTTAGCATTAATATTGCAGCCTCTCAATTCTATGTTATTATTATGGAAATAAGATGAGATAAGGTGTGTGTGTGTGTGTGTGTGTGTTTGGACTTGGCCCCCAAAGAAATGACTTAGACACTTATATTAACTTCATACTGTTTGGCCCATGTCTCAAGCACATTACTAGCTAGCTCTTTCGTCTTAATTCAACCCATTTCTAGTCATCTATCTGCTACATGGCCTGGTCCATGGCTCACCTTTATAGGTACTAAGGCACAAAGGAAATTCTGATGGGATGAAAAGGAGAAAAAGGTGCACAAGGTAATGCAATG
The DNA here is from genome assembly GCA_004025045.1 of Sigmodon hispidus. Taxonomy (NCBI): domain Eukaryota; kingdom Metazoa; phylum Chordata; class Mammalia; order Rodentia; family Cricetidae; genus Sigmodon; species Sigmodon hispidus. The sequence continues at coordinate 3,421 of PVIH01000041.1, forward strand.
GAGCATCTTCCCAGAACACACTGGGGCCAAAAAGAGAGAGAGTCATCTCCGAGTCCCGGGATCTCCGCAGCTGGCCACACCCCGATGGGATTCAGTTCCTTGATGTTTACCTGGGTAAATTCTGATTTCCTGCTACAATTTTTGATGGTCTTTCTGGGCCCTTATCTCAACCCTGGATAGGTCAAATTCCACGTCAAATATTTGAAGGACCTTAATGTAATAGTCATACTTTTAAAAGAATCTAACTCATTTAAACAGTTAAAATTCCTTAGCAATTTTTTGTTTGTTTAGAGACAAGGTTTCTCTGTGTAGCCTTGGCTGTCCTGGAACTAGCTCTGTAGACCAGGCTAGCCTAGAACTCACAGAGACCCTCCTGCTTGTCTACAGAATGCTGGGGTTAAAGGTGAGTATCACCAATGCATGTCTGAAGACAATTTTTAAGATCCTATTGATGGCACAGGAATAAACAAAATGATAAACAGAGATTGTTCTCCAAAGATGTCCTATGATGATGTGGAGCTGGTGACGACACCAAGCAGAGCAGAAGCAGGTGAGCGCAAATGAAGCAGCAGCTGGGAAGGAAGAGAACTGGTCCAGGAATGACTTGAGCAAAAACAAAAGACAAACCAACAAAAACAATGATAGATCCTATTAGCTTGCTTAAATATGAGCTTTTTTATTCTCCACTTCTTTTAGGCTTGGCTCTCTCGATTCTTTAGTGAATTCCAGCTTCATAGTTTCGAATTAGTTAAAAACACCTCAGCATCAAGAAGCAAAGACAAACCCAAGTTCACAGCTCTTTAGAAAGGTCAAGGGGAGAAGCCAGTCCTTGAGACCAGGGTCTCTCAACATCAACACCAGCAACATTTTAGAGCAGATAGTTCTTTTGGAAGGGACACTCCTTTATTGTGTCTTATTGTCATTTTAAAAATAAGTATCAGGTTGGAGAGATGGGGTAAGGGCACCTGTGGCCAAACCTGGTGACCTGAGTTCAATCCTTGGGACTTAAACAGGAGAAGGGAAAAACTAACACCAGCAAGTTGTCCTGTGACCTCTAAACCAATGCTGGTGGCATGGACATGTGCACTTATGTACACACAGGCGCACACACAACTGAATGTAAAAAAAAAAAAGTAAATATCAATTTCATTCCAAGTCTGGCATAATGAATAAAGTGATTTCATAATGGTCTCTACTGCTTTTCTACATGACAGCAATGTGCAAAATACATGATGTTCTTCAGCATCCATGTCTCAATCCTTGATGTCAGTGCCACACCACCTTAGTGTAACGACCAAATACATTTCCAGATTTGCCAAATATCCTGACTTTGTTACTGTTCTATTGCTGTCAAGGCACACCATCACCAAGGCAACTTTTATCAAAAGAAAGCATTTAACTAGAGACTTACTCACAGCTTTGGCAAGTAAGTTAGTCTGTGATCATCATGATGGTAAGTGTGGTGGCAAGCAGGCAGGCAGGCAGGCATGGTTCTGGAGAACATTACACTTTGATAGAGAGAGAGAGAGAGAGAGAGAGAGAGAGAGAGAGAGAGAAAGAGAGAGAGATTGAGAGAGAGAGAGAGAGAGAGCCTGGTATAAACTTTTAAAACCTCAAAGCCCTCCCACAGTGGCGCACCTCCTCCAACAAGGCCACACCTCCTTCAACAAAACCACACCTCCTCCAACAAGGCCACACCTTCTTCAACAAAGCCACACCTCCTCCAATAAGGCCATGCCTCCTAATCTGTCTCAAACAGATCCACTAACAGAAGATCAGGTATTCAAACAAGTAGACCTATGGAGGCCATTCTAATTCAAACCACCAAACCTTCTGAAGTCAAAAGTCAACTTAGATGGGAACCCCTACTCTAGACCCACTTTGATTTGCTAAGTGATGGCTTAACCCTAAACCCATCCCCCAACATTTCCAAATCTCCTTTAGGAGGGCCTGTTCCAGGAAAGCCTATGCATCGTCTTGGGAGACATTATATTATTCTAGAAACAGCAATAGGCTTGAGCAGGGGTAGGTTCATGTTTAAATGGTGGCTGTGCCAACTCATTTATTTGGAGCCCTCAGACAATAATATTAATTTCCCTGAGTCTCATTTTCCCAATTGTAAATGGCAATTACAAGGTGGCTTTCAGGGTGTCTACAGAACTATGTACAGCAGTCTACAGGAACTATGACACAATGTCTGGCACTTTAGAAGAGAACAATGTTAATACTCTTTCACTAATCATGAAACCAAAATTACTGGAAAAGAAGAATGTTTTGCCAGTGGGAACACAGGGGAGCTGAAATTTAGAACTGGGAAAATCAGGCTCAGACAAGCCAGCATCTACTGGAGAACTTCATGACAAGCTTTGCCAGGAAACTGCAGGCCCCAGAGGCCCAGGAGTATCTGGATTCTAGCTTTGCATAGGACTAAACCATGAGAAAGACAGCAGGATGGCTGGGCTCCAAAGCCCTATAAGCGGTGAGCCTCAGGCTTTGAGAGTCAGAGACTCTGCATGAGTTCCTTAGAGTTGGAAAAGGAGCTGGGGATCGAGGAACTCTCCCTTCCCAGATTCTAAGGGTCTTATTTTTCTAATCAATCTTTCCAGAAGTTTCTTTCTTTTGGATGTCTTTGGTGATGTTAATGTTTTAAGAAATACAAAAGAAAGGGTTAGGGGCAAGGGGCTATGAGTTTTCTTCCATGGAAAGACATCTTGAAAAGCTTTAGCATGCAGCAAGGCAATGTATTTCTCAGAAGAGCTCTCAAAAAAGACTATCTTTTAGTTAAAAATTTCCAGTTTAAGTGTTGGTTTTGCCCATGAGGCTTTATTATTTCTTGGACAATGTCCATGACATTCTATTATAAGTGAAATAATACCAAACTCTTTATAGTTTCTGTCTCATTTCTTCGTGTAACATGGGTTGAAAAAGTAAGAGTCATGAAAAGAAAAATCAGACATCCAAATTGAGAAAGTTTATCCCCAATTTCTTTTTATTGCTTTCTAATTTTAGCACTAATTATAAGAAAATTGGAAAGTGTCATATGCATGAAGATGCCCAGATCATATTTATGTACCACTGTCACTTCCATCAACAAAAATCTAGAAATAACCAAATGTCTCCTCTGAATTAAATCATGTTCACAAAGGAATATCAAGTCTTAACCCCCAGTTCCTCAGATGTGATCTTCCTAAAAAAGGGGGCTGGAGAGATAGCTCAGTTGATGAAGAGCTTGCCACAGAAGCATGAGGGCCTCAGTTCAATCGCAGCACCCACATAAAAACCAAGTATTCACCAGCACTGGGAAGGAGACAAGAGGACCCCGGGGTTTGCAGGCCAACAAGTCAAACCTGATGAGCAGGTGCCAGATTCTAGGAGAGATGCTGTCTTTAAAAGATGGAGAGAAATTGGGGAAGACAATTGATGCTGACTTCTGGTGTATACACACACACACACACACACACACACACACACACACAGAAAACAAAGGTGAAGAAAAGATGAAAGAGGAAACAAAAGGAGAGAAGTAGACAAAAGAAATGGAGTCTTTACAGAAATTTCCAGATGAAATCTTTGAGTAAGATGTTCCTAATCCAGTACAAACACTTTCTTTATGTAAAAAAAATTTGAAAATTTACATAACGTTATAAGGGGAGATTGTATGAAGCAACCTTGGGAGAAAGCTAATCTCAAATATTTTACATTGGTATAGATTTTGGTTTATTCCTACAAAGTTAAAGTTAACTTTGTTATACTACATATGTTTCTACTCTTATTTGGGGCATTATGCTTATGTAGCTCATTGAAAAACATAATGTAAAATTAAGAAATACAGGTTAGTAGTTAATCACCTACAATAATCAAACTTGTAGTCATATTAGGTGTGCTTTAAGGCTAAAAAGATATATTTAAAAAGATAGATGATCTTCAAATACTTCAAATAATACGTCATTTAAAATGTTTTAATAACAGAAGACAATGAGACACGTCCGCTTCTGACAACACCAATTTATTTCAAAAGAAAATAATGGGCAAATATGGAGTTTGCCTTCTGTATGCCAAAGCTAGTCATGTGAGCAAAGAAACGGTCCTTGCTTCAACTGCTGACAGTACACTGTACAAATTGGACCAGCAGGACACAAAAAACATAACTGCCAAAGTTTACCAAGACAAAATAGGACAGTCCTTCCTAACCCCTGCTTCTCAGAAATGTTTGCCAGATATACCAGGCCTATAGGCCAAAGTTGGATGCCCCCTCAATGTCACAGATGAACCTAGGATGACTGTCCAGGCAGCCTGATGTCCCTATCATTAGGTAGCATTTCACCCTTCTGATATTACTGAGGAAACTGAATACTAGATAGCCATAGTAAAAGTTTTCCTTTGTTACGTTTAAAGGTAAATTAGGTATGAAACAGAGTTACAAAGGTAAGATAAATAATAGAGTATTTTCTCTGATTTTGCTAAATGCAAATGGACTGGATATTGTAAATGTAATTCTTACTTAATAACTATTTTTTTGTATATGATTTTACTGTGTTAAAGTTAAAACCTTCCTTTCTAATTAGACAAATTAGAAAAAGGAGAAATGTGGAATATTCCTCTACATGTGAATATATGTCACTGTGCTTGGTTTAACAAAGAAGCTGACCGGCCAGTAACTGAACAGAATAATTAGGCAGGAGAGCCAAACTGAGAACTCTGGGAAGAAAGAGGGCAGAGTCAGAAAAGTCGTGAGCCAGAACCAAAGAAAAGCAAGATGAACATGCCATGCTGAGAAAAGATACCAACCCACATGGCAAAACACAGATAGGACATGTGAGTTATCATACATGTAAGAGTTAGCTAGTAACAAGCCCAAGCTATTGGCCGAGTTTTTATAATTAATATCAAGTCTCCATGTTGGTTATTTGGGAAATGGTGGTTCTGACAAAAACTCTGTTTACAGATCTACAAACAGGAAGCACAGGAAAAACAGGAGAACTCAAAATCTTTCCCGAACAGTTCTACCAACTGGGAACCAAGTATGCAAACATGTGATCTTCTGGGAACTCATTCCACTCTATTATACTGTGTGATGACTGAGAATTAAAGCAAGCCAAGAAAAGCCTAAATTTGTCAGCAAGCAATCAGAGGCCAGGAAGAGATAAGGAGAAATTCCCCTACAGATTTTAGACTGAGGACATCTCCATCAGTACCTTCATGATGTTTTTTCCTTGACTATCTGTCCTGTGAGTTACTAAACTTGTCTTTGTTTTTAAGCAAGAGTTCTGTGTTAACTAGTTAAACCAGCCATAGCAAACTAGTACAATGTCCAACGACAAAGACATACTTTACTAAACCTGTGAAACATAGCCACCAAAAATGTCATCTGAAATGATTTTATGAACATATGCTAAATAATATAATGCATATGATAATTATATAAATGGCCAAAGAACATATTAGAAATGATATATACTCTGAGTATCATAATACAAGACATTTCTGGGAAGATTTGTTGTAAATATTAGCACATGCCTTTATATTTGTGTTTTAAGTTGTGTCTTATTGCAAACTTTTATTTCTTAGACTACATCAGTAGTGTCTGCACAGGTGAGAAGTAGTAGATGTTATGGTTGGAATAAAATAGCTATGGTTAATTTTGTATCTAGGATCCAAATTTTGTTTTTATTAGTATCTAAATTTGGTCTTGAAAGTCAGTCTTTGTGGAGCTTAGGGAGAAGTGTCTACATAGCAAAATGTCCTCATTAAAAGTGCCAAAGACAGGGTCTCGGCAACTGAATCATAGATCTAGTTAAGGGAGATCCATATGAGGCAAGATGAAAGAATTCATATCTGTCAAGTGAGATAAAGGTTGAAAGGAAGAAGGCTTTGTGTCCACCTCACAATTGACCCTGGAAGGAATTTGTCCTGAGCCAAACTGGAAGCTGCTCCATCAGTCAATACTGTGACACATTGTATATACCAGAAGGGTTTTCCTAGAATACCCTGGATCCTGGCAGCTTCAGACCCAGAAATTCTCAGATGCCCTTGACGCAGTCAGGGATGGCAGCTGACCTGAGAGACAGCCCTGAGTGGGGGACAGCTTGAAAGGGTGATGGAAGCCAAACGGAGCTCATGGAACAAACTCTAAGGGTCTCTGAGGGTCAAAGTGAGGGACCCTGAGCCCTCAGACAGCCTCGGGTCAGAATCCAGCCACAGACTCCACAGTATTAGTCCTGCCTTCCCAAGAACAATTGCACAACAGAAACCAATAGCATGAATCCCAAGCAAACCTTTAAAGACCCAAAGATCTTCTCATGGCTCATCTATGAGAAGAGCAGAGGCAAATGGGAGTCAGAGCCTGCCTCTGTGTCTGAACACCTGTAAAGATCCATTAACTTATCTCATCAAAGGAAACATTCATTTAGCAAAAATCTCCCATTTCACAGAGCTCTCAAGCTGCTGAGGTGCAACTTGATCCATGGGGAAGAGCAACTTCATTTTATAAAATCATGCAACTGAGTATTTTATGAGAAATTTTGTGAAGCTACATACAATGTGAGCGTATAGATAAAGATTTTAAAAAGTAATATCGAGAGAAAATAATTTAATTCCCTAAATTTTGCTTTGTATTAAAATGAAAACAAAAACCACTCTTTCACGTCCCTGTCCTTAAAGTCATTTGTGCAGCTGTCATATACCAGCAACTTTACAAAGATATATCCCACAGTGTGAGCAAACAAGCCTCTCTCCGGACAAGATCTGCCTCCTCTCTAGAAGTCCCTGTGAAGTGAGAGGCAAAATGCTGTTCTTTATTAGTCTTTATTTAATCCAGTTTTCTGGAATGATGAAGAATTAAAGAGAGATTAAATAAAAATGGCTCAGAAAATCTTCCCCACATCGCTCAGGCATCATCTGTGCAGAGTCCATAGCCATCATTAGAGAACATCCACCACTACCTCTCCACCCAGAGGAACACCCTCCCTCCTGGCCCACCTCTGCGATTGCCCGCCCCCTCCCCCCCCACACACACATACGGCACTCTTCAGAACTGTTTAAAAGTCATTCAAAACTCAAGGTAAAAGAAAAATGGAGCTTGGTTTCTCACTTAGCTCCTTTTGAGAAGGAAGGCCAGCTGACCCTTGGCTGAGCGTAGGGCCAATTTCACAATGGGAGAAACCCAGGGCAAATATGTTGAAGAGAACAATGGCCGAGAGGTCTTTGTCTCTATTCCCTCTGCTGGGCAAGTGCCAAGAGTTCAAGCACTGGGACACATTCCTTGATCTTCAAGATGCCTCTACCTTCAGGAATCACTTTTTAAAATGCAGCCAGGGCAGCCATGCAAGCATGCAGCCATGCAGCCTTGATGATGGGAACACCACTTTCTCTATTGATAAGCATCATTCCCTGTCTCCCTGAATTGATCAGATACTACAAGACAGGAACACTGAAAGCGCTGGAAGGCGAGCGGAATTCAGCATGCGGGAAGAGTAAGACAAAGAAATCTGAGCATGATCCTCTCCTCAAGTAGTCTGTGAATGGCCACTCTGCTTGGCTCTTTAACGGGCACCTCATATTTCTCTCTTGATAATCCACTAGGGTTTAAATGGTTTAAGTGATTTGTTCAAGGCCATACAAACTGCTGAGCTCTGAGCTAGAACTCAGGTCTACAGTTATTCTCACTTAGAAATCCTTGTGGTCTTTACTCTGCGCGCATGATTACAGCAAGTACACGAGGTGACTGCTAAAAGCATTGAATAATTCTAAAATTATTTCTGCTTTTCAGACTGTAGGAAGTAATCGTAAGAAATAAACTGTAGGCCAGGAAGTGGCGGTGTGTGCCTTTAATGCCAGCACTCGGGAGGCTGAGGCAGAGGCAGGTGGGTCTCTGATCTAGAAACCTACATGGTCTACAGAGTGAGTTCCAGGAGAGCAAGGGCTACACAGAGAAACTATATCAAAAAATCACAAAAGAAGAAGGGACTGAAAGACGGCCTCGACAATTGAAAGCACTGGCTGCTCTCCCAGAGGACCTGGGTTTAATTCTCAACAGTCAACAATAATCTGTAACTCCAGTCTCAGGGTGTCTGATGTCATCTGTTGACATTTTCAGGTACACATGGTACACAGACATACATACGGGCAAAATATCTATGTACATAAAATAAAATGAAAAATTAGTTAAAAGGAATAAACCATAGACATACACAAAGACTTCACTATGATGCTATTCACTAAAGGATCTACCTAGAAGACAAAAAATAATGTGCTGGCAATTGTTTATCCATTTTAAAATGCATTCTGGAAACTGCTATTGCATAACAAATTATTCTATTTATTTTGTTCTTCCAAAAAGTATAAAACCCCAGAAAGAATCCCCTGAGTTCTTCTCCCTGGATCTTGCTGGCATGGATAGTAACAAGAGATATGGGGCTGCAATTGGCTGCTGGCCCTCCTGTAGATGCTCGAAATGACTCCTGGGAAGTAAGGTCAGGTTATTGGCTACAGCACCTGTGCCTGTCCTGGCCCTACAGTGTGGGCTTCCTCACAACATGAGCATTTCAGGTTGCTGGACTTGCCTGGTAATTTGGAGTCCCAGCACAAACACAAGAAAGAACAAGGCAGAATCGGAACCTCATTTTTTAACCTAGAATTTTACATCCCAGAGAATCATTTAGGCCTACATACTATTAGAAACAAATAAGTCACAAATCTGTCCACATACAAGAAGATGTTGAAATACTGAAACATTTACCACAATTCTTTAAGATGCCTCCACACTTCAAAAGAAATATAGTTATACTTTTGTTAACTACACATCTGGCCAGTAAATAAATAAATACATAAATAAATTTTAAGCAATTTTCTCTTGAATTTGCATACATTTTATTTTTACCTAAAATTTTATGCTGAATTTCTATTAATTTTGTGATCCCCCCAAATCACATGCAAACATTTAATTTCTAAAGTAAAAATACTTGATATTGTTTTCTAATCTCCAATGGCTAGGTACCATTCCCAACGTGCACATCATCCAAAATCTCCATGGAACATTTTATCACACGAGTTCACCCCTGTTCATAGTCACGTCAATAAATCTCTTCAATATCCTAGACCACTGGTTACCTGCCATGCCTAGCAATCCATAAGGGGCCTGGGAACACAGCATGGGATGTGAAATGTGCTACATGTTATGGCCTTCTCTGAAAAATCTACAAGCCCATAAGGATGCAATCACATTCCTTTGACTGTGGCTTTTCTTTTCCCTCACAGAAAGTAAAGCAACAACAACAATGTAGTAATTCCAGCCTTTGAGAATGTTTCCGAGGGAAGGGGAAAAAATGATTAGTTAAGTCCTGTCAATCAAATGGTAGGCCAGGACTTCTAGGATCCATTATTTTAGGCTGTCTTCAATGCCAATGTCAACAGCTACAGACAGAAGGAACAGATGTCCTTTAGTTAGGGCTGGGGGTGCACACTAAACCCAAGTATTTGCAAAAATCTCAGAGGCTAGATCTCACTAATGACCCCACTTTTTCTTCCCTCATTCCCTAAAACACTTAAAAAACTAAGGTCACCAGCTGTTGTACGGCATCAAGAGCTAAAGAATTTATGGCAAGGGTCCTATTTAATTACATCTCATGAAACTGATCCTGTGATATTGCAGACCTCATATATAAATATTATTTATATCCCTAACTTTCAGGAAAGCAAGGTCTATTTCACAGACTTGCTAGAGGTCAAGGATCTGCCCCCAATGTTAAACATAAAAGGTGTTGTATAACATAGCTAAACAGATTATGGGCTGGTGTGCAGACATGGTTTTCTTCTCCACACAACTGTAGCTCTCCTTCTGTGACGAAGGAGAAAGAACACCATTCTGTACACATCTCCTCAGAGCCCTGAGTAGCTGTCTGAAGAGAATATGATTAATTCAGAGGGTCTGGGGAGCCATTGAAGTCTTTCTGAGAAAGGAATAACATGATCTAAACTATACCTTAGGGTGATTAAAGGTAAAATTAATAAGTGAAAAAAAAACTTAAGTATACAATTCGGGTTCTTTGAAAAGTCTAATACAGTGGTTCTTAACATGGGGGTTAAGACCCCTTTGGTGGTAATGATCCTTTGACAGAGATCATCTAAAACTATTTGCATATCAGATATTTTACATTACAATTTATAACAGTAGCAGAATTACAGTTACAAAGTTGCAACAAAAATAATTTTATGGTTGGGTTTACAACATGACAATCTGTATTAAGGGGTCCCAGCCTTAGAAAAGTTAAAACCACTGAACTAATAAAACGGGCTGTCTCCCAAGCTTGATTAAGAAAATAAAGAGCTTAAATAGTAAGGTAAGGCTTTTGAAAAAAGAACAATTAAAAATTATACAGACGCTTAAAAGACAATAGACTATTACATATAACTTGCAAGACACATTTGAAGCCTAAACAAAAGATGGACAGTAGTTTTCATAGTTGATCGTAGAAGAAGTAATGAATATGAATAGGCCAAGAAGACAAAAAGACAGAGAGGGACTGCCTGTGGGTTAATCCAAACCTGTTGGACTGGGATTGTTGATAAAGAGTAAGAAAGAAGTGGGCATGGATAATACTCATGACTCCAGTTAACTGAATGAAAAATACTTCTTTTGCACACAGAAATATCAAGAGAAAGAGTAAATCTAGGGGGAAGACAATGCATCAATTGGGAGCATCCTTAAGGTGTACCTGAATGGAGATGTGTTGTAATGTGATGGCTGCCAACTGAGGATGCCTTGACACTAATCAGGATGATGCAGTACAATGCAAGGAGAAATAAGTTATATTGATTCTATTGCATAATGTCTTACCTTTAGACAGGTGTCATTTTATAATGTATAAAATATAGAAGTAGCTCAATTCTAATTTCTTCAGCATATGTATGGAGCAGTGGATTGTTTAAAAACTTTATTAATAAGAGAGGATAATTAAAAATAACTAGTTATGTATCAACACAGTAACATATTACTCAGATTTAAAAAGCAGGATTCATCAATACACACAACATAAGTGAACCTCAAAGTCATCATGTTGAAAGAAAGAAATAAAAGACCAAAGAATGTATATATCATAAGATTCCATTTATGTAAAAAATAAAATGAAATAAATTTAAATCATCAATGTGATGAAAAGCAGATCAATGGTAGGCATGGATAAAGGATAGAGAGAGTTGCAAAGACATAGGAAATACTTTGGGCTATTAGAAATGTTTGTATCTTGACTATAAAAATGTCTTTACATATATATGTGGATATGCATCCATCTGAGAACATCGAGCATAATATATCAAATGTATGCAGTTATTTACGCATTATGCCTAAAACAGTTAATCTGCTAGAGGAAATGGTTCTAGAACCTCTGTGTCCCTCAACCATGTTATACTTGAGTTTAAAAGAACACCCAAGTCACAATGATTTACACCGATAAAGGCTGATTTCTGGTTTATGGTCAATGTTGGCTACTGGTCAGTTATGGCTCCACTTCATAGACACCCCTGGCTCCAGCGTTAAGGTCCACATCACACACATGCACCGAGGCTTTTACTGAAGTGTCTTAAAATTAACAGACAACCAAGAATCGTTAGAGATGCGATGAACACATTTAATATGATGAACAAGGCCACCAAAGCAAGCAGAAGAGCGACTGAAGAGAAGAAAACAGAGATTTTAAATAGAGGAAAAGGGTTTAACTGTGCTGCTTTACCAAGCAGTCCAGCCAGAGAATTCCAAAAGGTACTTTTCTTCTGGGAGATGTAATTTACACTCAATGTGTTTAAACATACTGAAGTAGGATCTGTTCAATTTCAGTGAAATTTGAGTTGAATTTGGTGATAAGCATGTAGATATTAAATAACAATAATGATCTGTTAAAAGCAGGTATAGCTATAAACTCTGTGGAAAACAAAATATTGGACAAAGTAGGGAAGAATGAGAAGTTACAGAAAGCCTAAATAAACATTTACGTTGTCTTGATTATTTAAACATAGCACAGACGTTGACACAGATAAAATTACTAGAAAACCATCTCCCATGGCTAGAGACTACAAAGGGTATTATGTTTGGAGAGCAAAGTGAGACTTAAACTTCACCTTCCAAGTATAAAAAGCATTGTGATGAATAACACCTCAGGCTAAAACAGATATGTATAAAATTAAATAGTAAATCGCAAAAAGATAGGAACACTTGTCTCTAATAGGGTTGCCTGAAAGAGAGAAAGATTGGCAAGAACTATCATTCATGTGGACCACAGTGCAGAGAAAAGCTAATTCTGTCTAAGGGTCTTGGGAAAGATCCACAAACAGAACTGGAAAAGTCATAGGGAAATCCCATCATCCTCAGGGTTTATTTTTAGTGAAATAACTCTTCACATGCCATGTGCATTTTGTATGTGTCTGTGTACATGACATGTGTGTGAACAAACATATGATATATGTGCATATATAGATAGATTCATATGTTCATGAGTGGAGGCATGCATGCACATGCCATGGGGTGCTGGTGGAGGTCAAAGAAGACAACCTCAGGGGTCAGTCTTTGCTTAATACCTTGTTTGGAATACTGTCTCTTATCTTCCACTGTCAGGGCACTGCAAGGCTAGCTAGCACCTGAGACACCTGGGGTTCTCCTCCAGTCCCAGCCATCCATCTTGCCCTTGAAGTGCTAGGATTATGGACACATGCTATTGCCCCAGCTTCACACTGGGTTCTGGAGTTCCAAACTCAGACACTCATGATTGCACAGCCAGTGCGTTAACCACAGAGCCATCTCCTCTTCCTGCATGTGCATTTCTTTTGTCCTTTTACTATTTGTTTCATTAATTTTCTAGCTCTAAGAACCAATTCCAGGGACTCATGCATACTAGGAAGGAGCTTTACCACTGAGTTTAAACTGAGTGTGTGATCACCGGAGTCAATTTTCCAGTTTCTCTTTTTACTGATATGGACCATGTTACCAAATTTACAGGGACACGAAAGGGATTTTGGCAACTTCTAGAAGCCTCTTGTTCTCTCTTCCCTCTTTGCCTCGTCTCTGAGATGCAAATGGTAATACTATTAACAAAGACAAACTCCTGAGAATTGTTGGATCAATAAAATGGAAGGCACTGTTTTTTGTGTGTCCAAGAGAACAGAACAGGTTACCTAAGCCTGCCCATCCATTCCCACCTGTGTGAAACAGAAACAACCCTTGCTCTTCCAAAAGACTGTGTAATAATGTCCCAATCACACAAGTGAGTCTCATTCTAGCAGCCACAGCAATGACCTAAGGAGGAAAACCTAGCCAGAGCCCATGAGCAAGACGCAGACAGAAGAGAGAAACATGGGGCCCAGGAATAATGTCGTGGATGTTGAGAAGAAAAGGCTAGAGGAAGCTGAGCACCAAGATGTAGCTCAGTGAAGCAATGCTATTCAATTTCACTTATATCTTACGAGAAGTTGAGAACTATCAGTTCCTGTATACAAATGGTAGCAATTCTGTTGCTGTAATGGTGAGAAAATAATCTGTAATATAATTTATGAGTTTTCAAAATTTTACTTATTAGTAGAGGACAAGAATCATGTGTTGCATTTAGTGAACATTTGTGGACTCCAGGAATGTCCTGGATAAACCTGGTCATTTTTTTTTACAACATCTAAACTGGTATTTTTTCATCTAAAAAGTATCACTTCAAGGACTTTGGAAATCATTTACTTAGTATAGAACAGAAAGTTTTCACTTTGGGGACTTAGGAAGAAATTTCTTATTTAATATAGCACATAAAATAGGCATTTCTAATGATAAAATTATCCTCTCATTATTTTTTAATTCTATGACACTGAGTAAAAATTTAACTAAGGATAATAAACTAATTGGAAATAAATATTTTAAAACAGATGGGAGAAGAGCTAGCTGGAAATGAGTATTAAAAAAAAAGTTTGCTTTTTGTATAACAGAATACATTCCAAATAGCTAGAAAAGTATTATGTTTAAATGGAAAGATTTTAAAACTACAATTTTCATCTCAGTAAGGAGCAACATTACTGAAAAGCATCACGAACAAGATAGATGAGACCAACTAAAGAAAAGATGAAAAACCATACCCCAAACAGAAAGAAGACAAGACAAGAAAGGCCTGGAATGATTTGCATTGCACATCAATAAAAATCTTAATATTTTTCAAAAATCTGTATAAATCAAGAGGCTTTCTACTTTTTCCTACAGTTATGAAAGGATAGAATACAGATGAGACGGTATAAATAGCAGTCCAAATGCTAAGAATGGCACACAGACTTCCTGATGTTAAAAATGGAAACTGAAGTAATGGTGAGCTCATTCACACTATCACATTGGCCCATGTTTCAAGCTGTGTACATTCTCATGCCATTCACATGACATATTCTACAACCTGAGCAAATCTGTCTTTTGACAAACTAACTCATTTTGACTAGTATACACCCAGGGAAACAAAGAAAATTTTTACTTATATAAAGATGTTTCCAGAAATTGTTTTTTAGTTTCTTTTATTCACTATGTGTATGAGGGAGAGGGATGTGGGTGAGTGAAGTGTGTAGAATGTGAGTGAGTGTGTGCCCATGTAAGGGCACATGTGGAGAGGTCACTCAAGTGGCCAGGCTTGCACAGCCAACACTGCGACCTGTGAGCCATCTCAGCAGCCCATTTCCACAATTCCTATTGCAAGAAAAATTTCTTTAATGAAATTTCATTGTATGCTTTTAAAAAACATCTAACAGGAAATGGGTATGGAAATTAGTGTACTGCTATTTCTGTAGAGTGTTATGCAGCTAGCAGAAAACATTGGTATACAAATTATATGCAAAAATGTTGAAAGATGAGACATATGAAATAGAACATCAATTACTATGCTTCTTGATTAGATTTATGTAAAATTATAAATCTCTTCATTGAAAAGAATCACAAGAAGATCTGTGTACAATGAACATAGCTTTTCTGTAAAATTTTGGGGTAAACTATAAAAGATAAGAGATAAATTGGTCAAGTGAAAGAAATTATTTTTCCAGCCTGCAATCATCCTTAAATCAAGTCATTTTTTTCAACAAGTACTATTTATTAACTGTCTAATGAGTGCTGGCAATTCTGCTGGCTTCTGAGATGCAGGACCTGAGCATCATAGACACCCTGCAAGTTAGATGCTATTGGCCTTCACTTTACAGCTATAAATGGAAGCTTGGGGAGATTAAATAATTTGCCAAGCTACCACACAATTACTATTGCCTAAATTAGAATCTACTTTTGCTTTCAAAATATTTTATTAAAAGTGTTTCTTCATGAGAATCCACATAACCCATTCTCATGAGGGAAGACTTGGAAAAGCACAAATATTATTCAAGAAAAAAATCTAAATTCCACCATTGAAAGATTATCACTTGATATTTTCTCAAATAGCCTTCCAATATTTTCCTAGCATGCTTTCTTTCTCATAGTTAAATTCATAGTCCATGTATAATTTCATATCCTGCATTTTACTTAACATTACATCATACTCATAAGTCTTAATGACAGCATAATACACTATTACATGGATATTCTGTTGCTCACTTAACCATTTAATATACATTTGAACACTGCTGGTTTTTCACTACTAGAGAAAGCACCACAATAAAATCCTCGGTGTACAAACCACACTTGGCAAGAAAATTAGCTGAAAGATGAAGCGTTGGAACAGAAGGTGTGGGAATCTCAGAGTTGTAAGCTTCTTCCCAGGAAGGTTGTATCAATTCACACCAGCAGGGACTGAAGGGCATTTGTCCTGTGCGCAGCCTCAACAGGACCATTACTGCCTTTTGATCCTTGCTAATGGAGAGATGAAAAAATAGGCTTTCTGGTCTAATTTGGTAATTTTGCAGGGTTGTTTTTAAATTCAGTCTTCTTCAGAGACCCTCCTAAGTGCTCTAAATTATTTCAGTTCCAGACACACCATCACAGAACAGTCACAGGCCCTCAGCTTTTTCTCATAACATGTCATCTCCCCAAAGGCAGGAATCCTCAGTCTTTATTCACCCGGAATTCTTACAAAGAATGGGTGCATGGGAAGCATTTTGACAAAAAAGGAAGCAAAATTTTTACAAAATGTTCATAACCTTTAAGCAAGTAGATCCTTTCTTGACAGAATGTCTTTACAGACCAGCAACGCCAAAGAAAATGAATCCAAGGAAGTAGCCATGATCCCCTTTTCTCCCTCTCATCTCAGAGGAATCAAACATCTTACCAAGAACAGCTGTACCGCAAACAGTGGAGACTAAGCAGGCAGCACCACCTGTGCCTAATCAATTATAAGCTCTCTAAGTAAGCAGCCAGCTCTTCTAAACTTTTTCAGAAAAAGTCTTAGGAACACTTACATTGAGAATGTTTTCATATGGATTGTAGAGATAGATGAATGGATTATGGAAAGATGGATGGATGGGTGTGTGTGTAGGTAGATATATGGGTAGATGGATGGATGGATGGATTGACACAGATGGATGGTGGATGGATGGGTGAATAGGTGGATGGGTGGATGTGTATGTGGGTAGGTAGGTGAATGTATGGGTAAATAGATGGACAAATAAATGAATGAATAGACGAATGGATTGTGGGTGGGTAGGTAGATATATGAGTGGATGTATGGATGAATGGATGGATCTGTGGGTGGGTAAGTGAATGTACTGGTGGATTATGTATGTGTAGATGGATAAATGGATGTCTATATGTACATAGATGGATAAATGAATGAATTCTAAAACATCCGTGAGCAGTCATATCACACTAATATTTGCTATGGAGCAGTAGTTTACTAAGCAATGGTCATGTCAGCTACTTGCAGTGTATAACAGGTCACTGGTATGATTTAAAGGTGAAATTTCCTCTATAATGTGTTTGAATACTTAGCCCCCAGCTGGTGTCACTGTCTTGAGAAGTTGTGGAATCTTTAGGATGTGGGACCAAATTGGAACAAGTGGGTCTTGGGTGGAAAAGGCTTAAGGGTTATAACACAGCCTACTTCTACATGGAACTCTTTGCTCCCAGGCATGTGGCTCACTGTATAAGAAGCAGCCACAAATCCACTCCTGCTATCACTGTAGCCCTCTGCCATGAAACAAGTACCTATAAGAAAGGCCAAACCAGTGCAAATGAAATCTCCCTGCCCACAGTCTCCTGCAACTTTACAGAACCTTATCTTAATTTGTGCATATGTAGAGGAACGGATGGGTCAGTGAGTATGCTGCACAGCTTGTTACTATGAACCAACAAGCTTTCAAATGTATATATGTTAAAGTATGAACTAGCTCTAACAAGTAGATCAGGCCCTTCCTGTGTGACCAATTTTTAAAATAAAGGAAGGTGAGTAGAGGCTGGAGCTGTAGCACTCAGTGGTAGAGTGTTCATCTACCAATTACAAGGCCCCAGGTTCAATCCCTAGCACCACACAATATATGAGGGAAGGAGGAAAGGAAGGAAGAAGGAAAGGAGATATAAATAAGCTTTTTTTTCCATGTGTTAGTGCCTAATTTCTGAATAAGGGGGCAGACAACACAAAGAAACAAATGTACAAGCAAGAAAATGCAGATTTCTGATTTTAAGAAATGGGATGAAGAAAATCAATAGAATAATAGAAAACCTGGGGCTGTCCACATTAGCACACTCGGAAAGGCAGTTCTAAAAAAATAGTATTTTAACTAAGACTTGAGGTGAGAGGAGCAGCCAAGGAGTCAGCCAGGGCAGGACCAGGGAGCAGAATCTCCTGTGATGTACAGTAGTCACTGAGACCTGGGAGGTGAGCCAGGTGGTGTGTGGGGGGGTGCCAAGGGAGAAGGAAGATTCTGCCTGGTATAAAGTCTGCTGGAGATGACCTCAAGACAGGAGCTACAGGAAGGCTTGGGAAGCTCTGAACCTGAGCACAGACGTCAGGGAAAAGTCACCCTGATTTCCTCTCAGCATCTGCAGGCTTAACTCCCTGTCTGCTCAGTAAATCCTAGAGTGACCCCACTATTTAAGACTTTACTTAGGAAGTAAATCTCCATCAAAGGATGTCACATTCTATACCCCACCTGTCTGCCTGGGACTCATAAAGCCTGGTTGCTGTGACTCTCTCCAATCCTCTAAAAGTGTAAGAGGCTTTGTCCTCCACCACACAGAATTCTCTTCAAAAACCCCACCCTGCCACTGCCCCTGTAGCTATCTGTATATGGTGTAAGTAACTCTTCTAATAGGCTCCCTAGTCCCCATAATGATTCCCGTGTCTTCCAACTCTTCCTGCTCCATTCAAAACCTAACAATCGCTTCCAACCCCATTTGGAACACCCTTCCAGAGGTCCTGAGTTCAACTCCCAGCAACCACATGGTGGCTCACGACCATCTGTGATAATGGTTGCTCTGCCTTTCCTCTTCCATGCCTATTTCCTTTAACATATCAAGCCACTCACTGATGTCTGTCACTTGTTTGCTATCAGGCTCCTATGTGAATGTAAGTTCCACAGGGTGGGCTTCCCAAGAGTCTGAAATCATAGCAACTCAGCAGTAGGCCCTGGGTCCATGCTGATAAGATCAACGGTAAACTTACACTCCAGAAGACACATGGCTTTCTGATGTATTTGGTAAGTTTGAAATGACGCCCTTTCTGGGTGGAATGATATGGCAGGCTAGACACTGGCCCCACCACTCCCATTCCCCCCGCCCCAGATGTCCACGTCCAAGGCCTGGCTCCTATGTAGTTATAGCAGAACTGGAAATCGAGGTTGCAGGTAGGATTGAGGTTGCCAGTACTAGCTTTAAAGTTGGGTTTATGGTTTAGGGAAGCTCATTGTAACCCCAAGGGCTTTCAGAGGTGTATGAAGGAGTCAAAAGAGGTCCAGAGAAAGAGCAATGTGAGGAGGAGGAGGAGGAGGAGGAGCTGGCTGACCACTGAAAGCTGAGGCCATGAGTCAAAGAATTCAGGTGCTTTCTAGAAAGTAGAAAAGGTGAGGACAGTGGAGAAGCCATGCCTGGGGTAGATAAGAATCTCTGTGGGTTTTGTTCAGTTTCACTCCAAAGCTAAGATGGCCCTAAAAGGCAAAAAATGACAGAGTCTGTTTAAAACCAGACACAGGCCAGTGAGACGGCCCAGCAGGTATCAGTGTTAGCCGTGTGAGCCTCAAGACCTGAGTTCAAACCCTGGAGCTGGGAATCCTCCTCAGAGTTCCACTCATGCACCGTGAAGCGCACACCCCCAAAACATACACACAAATAAATGTAATAAAGAAAAAATAATAAAACAAAAAAGGCCATTTACTAAATGTCTCAGCAAGTCTCCTTCTCTTAATAGCCAAAGGACAGCTAGAGAAATGGCTCAGAGGTTAAGAGCACTGACTGTTCTTCCAGAGGTCCTGAGTTCAATTCCCAGCAACCACATGGTGGCTCACAACCATCTGTGATGACATCTGGTACCCTCTTCTGTATACTGGATACATAGTAAATAAATATTTAAGAAAAATAGCCAAGGGAAATGAAGTCATATGTCAGAGACATCTGCACTCCCAAGCTCATCGCAGCACTGCATACAGCAGATAAAACATTGAGCCAATTTAGTGGCTGCCAATGGACAATCAAGCAGAGAAGAGTGGTGTGGTGTGTATATACAGTGGAATACGACTCAGCCATGAGAAAAGACCAAAGTTCTGTCACTTGTGACAGTGCAGGTGAACCTAGAGAGCTTGTCACTAAGGCAGTGGTTCTCAACCTTCCTAATTTTGAGACCCTTAAATATAGCTCCTAACGTTGTGGTAAACTATTAGTTTATAACTCTAATTTTGCTGTTATAAATTATAATGTAAATATCTGTTTTCCTATGGTCTCAGGCAACCCTGTGAAAGAGTCTTTTGACCTCTGGGTGTTGTGACCCACAAGTTGAGAACTGCTGCATTAAGGGCCATAAACTAGGTGACAAACTGCATGAACTCATTTATGTACAAGCTAAAATAGCTGATCCTACAGTACGAGAGTAAAATGATGTGTACCAGACAGCTGGGAGGTTAAGAAAAATGGAGGAGGGGGGAACTTGATCAAATTGTACAGAATTCCTACTGCATGGGAAGAAGAAAGATCTAAGCAACATGGAGATAAGAAAGGAAGTAGCTGCCTGGTTAGGAAGGGTCAGGATAAAGGTCAAGTGGGAAAACATGGAAGGAGGAATATTTTGATTTTCCTTGATGATGAAGATGTTCTAAAGTTGGCGATGTGTGCACAACACTTGAGAATAAACTAAAAATATTGAGTTGTGTGATCCGGGTGAATTCTTATGTGTGAGCTAGCTCAATAAAGCTGTTTGTTCTCATAGGTTTGTTTGGTTTGGTTCTTAAGATCACAGAATACAAGGAGAATTATTTACAACAGAGCTCTCAGAGATGCACAGCTTCTATCCTACAAAACCATAAGGTGGTGAGTCTGTGCAGTCTTACGCCAAGAAGCTTGTGATTTCTGTGCTTGTACACCACCCAACAACGACTACGAGAGACTACATGTTTAACCACTAAAATTTAAATTGAGAGTAAAAGGTACAACTAGGGGGTGAACTGTACATTATTAGATTTGCCCTACTCATTGTCCATATTGTATTATATCATATTTTCTATATTTGTGACTAAAACAATCCTAAATAACTATAATAAGCACATAAACATATTTCATAGATGGTCATAAACTCACTCTTAGCATGCCTTATCTTTGAGGTATTAATTTCAGCAAACAAATATACAGCCAATAACACAGAAATTCCATATGTGGAGGACTTCCTGCATATGGAAATCTAAGCCCAAAGTTAACCTAGAATGTGAGAGAGAAATGAAAGGAAAAACCAGTTTTCCACTTTCAAAAAGTTTACAATGAAGCCAGACAGATAAATGCCATAGAAATTAAGAACCTAATGAACTGATTTATAGGAGAGCTGTTTCCTGGCAGCATTTCAAGATGTCCTTGTGCCAAGTGGCTCTTTTCCTCCAGGGAGGAAGGAAATGGAAAACCTGGTAATTCACCCACCATCTCTCTCCCTAGGGAAGCATCCTTTTCTCTAAATGTGAGGAGAGTTCTCTCCCTGAGGCAAACTAGGGAAATAGAACGCAAAGATTTGCTTTAGAAAATTCACAAACTATCTGACATATTTGTAATAAAAAAACATGGGGAAAATGCCTATCAAATACAAAAGAGTATGTTGTGTTTATAATGTGTATGTGTGTGTGTGTGTGTGTGTGTGTTAAGACTCTCACTTAAAGAAACTATCTTCGATGTACTTCTTTTGTTATACAAGAAAAAAAAAGCCTCTTGCTGGAATGAACTTAGGTAATTTGCCTTGGCTATCAAAATGAGAACCACAGCACCAGCAAGAGGTACAGTTAAATGCATAGGAACCCTAAGGGAATTAACTTAGCATCCGTGCAAAGGAATGCAAGAAGTAAGATGTGAATTTGAAAGCTCAAACCTGAGAAAAAAAATTCTATTTCCTGAGATCACTGGAGCAAGGCAGAATCCTGGCACCTGAAGCTATGAGCCTGGGGAAGGGTCAGAGGCCAGAGGTTGTTCTGGTTGCTGAGGAGGGACTCCAAGCACCAGAGCAATTTCCTGCACTGGGAAGATCAGGGGGAGGTTAAAGGCAGTTTCTCTAGACTTAGGATATACATGGGAAGAGAGTCAGCCTCTAGTGAAAAATTAGGAAGTCTGTCAGAAAGCACCGGGACTTGTGTTTAGCTGATTTGTCCAGTTGCATTAAGAGATGTTCAGACTATAGGCATGTTCATGGGGAAGGTAAGCCTGCAGACAGGTGCAGGCATTGCAGGGGGTGCTGTGGGGAGCTCTGGGGTATTGAATACAAGATGACTGTCATACAAAGCAGATGGGTTGAGGACAAGACACCTGGAATCAGATCCCAGTGTGACTTGTCTCTGAGAGATAAGACCAGAGAGCATTAAGAATATGAATATTGATTGTTGAGAAAGGCAAAGACCCAGCAAAAGCATGCCATCTAATTGAGTAAAAGAGACCTGTCTACTCTAGCTTCATTTCCACCTGCCCCACCACAAAGAAACCACAACTGCCATTGAGTTAATGACTTCTTCACTTTTGTCAAGAAACATGGTTCTTCTCCATTCTGAATTGTCTTGAACTCTGTGTAGCTTCCAGCCATTGATCAATAGCTATTATCTTGCCCTGCTTCTGAGACATCTTGGGTATAGTCAGCTCCATTTGCTCATTCATTCACTCAATCCATATCGACATCCCCAGGGTGCTGGGCCCTAAGAAAAAAATTGGAAGATTCAATCTGACTGGTCCAAATGTTGACCACTCTCCTGGGGAAACTGAGCCAGAAAGGCTAACTCCATGTTCTGTGATTCATCGTTTCCACATTTTCCCAACTGCCATGCTACATAAAACTCTTCCCCAAATGCTCTACGACTTTATCCACCATACAACGTGAGGCCAACTTCTCAATCTGTTCCTCATAGACAATGGGAATCTGACTGAAGCCCACTCCACTCGCTCCCTGTTCCATAAACCCAAATATGTCTTTCTCTTGCTCAGCAGAATAAAAGTATGCCTCAGTTTCCCCAATCAAAAGGCATGTATCTGCCACATCTACTGACCAATGGTTAGGCTCCTTGTTCATTACTCAGGAGCTAAGAAGAACTATCTTTGGCCCATCCTAATTGATTCCTTATCAATTCCAATATCCGAACATAGGTTAGCAAGTGTATCCATCTTCTTTTAGTTAAAAATTCTTTAAAAATGCTCATACTTGGGTCCTCTTTGGCTCCTGACTAGAATTTGTTTGATTTTCATTATGTGTTGATGTCCTTCAAGGACTCCACATTTCCCAGAGTGTACAAAGGTTCAAGTATAACCACAAAATTACTTTTTCTTGTTGCTTCAAAACCAAGAGGTGTTTAGATGAACTCTGGTGGGATTGGATTGAATAGGGGACATCACTGAACTAATCTCGGCAGCTGAGCAATCTGAGACTGTAATGGGAAGGCTGACAAATGAATGAACACCGATGTGAGGTACCACATCAGTGCCATCCTCAACTGAAAAGATGATGAATTAAGATGACAGAGCCCCTCACTGAGCTGTGGTGACGAAATCTCACATGTTCATTTCTGAAGGGCAGGAAAGGACTGTGCTGAGAGAAATAACAGTTAAAGGATTCTAAGGCCCCAGAGTAACTTTGAAGGGCAGCATTGTTTGGCTCTGATCTAAGTACACAGAGTGTAAGCTATCTGGGTTCAAATGCAGGGTCTACCGTTTCTCAATAGACAAATTACTTGTCTGTGATTCAGCTTTCTTGACTATGAAAAGGAAACCCTTACAGGTCGTAAGCAAGTAAAGAGGTGGTACTTGGCTCTTTGCAAGCGCTCATTAGGGGTTCTCTATAGTAGAGGTCTCTATAGTGGAGGTCTCTATAGTAGAGGTCTCTTTAGTAGAAGTCTCTACAGTAGGCATCAAGGAAGGAACACGCACGACATTGGTACAGACATTAATGCTGATCTGAGTGACCACATGTAGACCTATGTGGGGAGAAGCAATCTAAGCATGGTACAGAATGTTTCCAAAATCTCTGAGATGGGAACATAAAGCCTTCCTATAACAGAGGGAAGGAAGGGGGAGAGAAAGGAAGAGAGAAGACGGGAGGGGAAGGGAGGAGAAGAGGGAGAGAAAAATTAAGCAAGAAAGTGTGGATGGATAATTAAAAGAAAAAAATCAATATTGAGATTAATCCAAGGGTCTCACACATGCTAGGGAAGTGTTCTATCACTGAGCTCTATTTCCAGCTCCTAAATTTAAAAAAAAAAAAAAAAAGAAAAGAAAAGAAAAAGAAAAATGTAAAGGCGGGATGGCTGTTCATTCCTGTAGCTCCACCTGCCTTGGCCAGCTTGGGCCTTCTGTGGAAGTGCACTCAGCATGCATTTCATTAAACCCGGGAATGCTAGAGCCAGCTAATTGCCTACCTGGTAACAATATTCATTACAGCAACCCCTTGATCAGATACTTAGCTTGAGTGATCCTCTTGGCTGGTGACCTGACCAGCATCTAAAAACACTCACATGTCCAGCCAGGTTGATGGAGGGCAGGAAATGTAACCTTTGACCAGGCAAGTGGTAACAGTGTGGCCCTTTCTGCAAGGGGGGACCAAAGGAATTAAAATTGAGTCAGTCACCAAGTAGATTGCATTTAGGGCCACCTATAAATCTCTCTGAAAGATTTGCCAAAATGTGTACTTTTCTTAGTAATTGAAAACAAATGGGGAAAGCTTTGGAGTCAAACATTGCAAAAGACAACTTCAGTTTCCTATCTCTCGTTACATTACACCGGGAGGGAGGGTGTTCACCTTCACAGTTTGTCCCTGACATAATGGTGTGACAAAGCAGGGCTGCATCTTCTGAAATTAAATCTACTCCTGTCCCTTTGGCTGATTAGGCTGCAGTTGTTTTGCGAATGTGCACATGTGGGTGACATGGAATTCTCACACACTAAATAAAGCTGGTATGATGAAAAATTCATTTCATGCAATTGACTTAAAATCTCTTTTTTGTGTTCCTCCTTAATAACATTCAGATTGTGTTTTGCAAAGCCACCAAGAGTCTGAGTGGGCCAGGAGGGATCTGATTCTGTGGCTGCTCCTATTTATAGTTACAATGTTTATCCTAGGGGTGGAGTGAGGCTTGGGTAGAGACACGTTCAGGAGTTAGATGCAGACAGACCAAGCAAACGTGAGTGCATAAGCGTCTAGTGCTTGGTTCCCAGCTTTGTGCTTTATTGAAAGGTTTGGCCACTGGAGTGTAAAGATTTAGGTCCTGTAAGTGTCTCTTTGCTGTCTGTTCTCACTCAGATGTTTCGGCATTGACCAGGACTACTTAAGGACCAGCACAAAGTAAATGCAGTCTTGATAATGCTTCCGACTCTGACACCACATCAAGCCATCCCTTCTTGAACAAGGTATTGATTTGAAAATTGGCTTCCTGACTTCTAAGTAATAGTCAGTTCTTCTTTTTTTTAAATGCAATTCCTGTCTACTGACTACATGGTCCTTTTTCTGTTTGTTTTTTATTAGTATGAGGAACATTCTGGATCCGCCAGAATGACTCTTGTATACTTAGGATAAAAGAGTAGAGGAAAACAAATGTTCTGCTGAGTTCCCAGGAACTTTCTGCTCAGCTAATCCATGAAGATTTGCTCAACCTTCTTTTCACTACGATAACTCTGAACTCTAATTTCAAGACAGCATTTAGCATTTGGTCTAATTTTAAGAGAAATGATTTTGTTTACTATAGCAAACATTTTCTGTCTGTGGTTTCCATTTATTTTATTCAAACCATCCGGTTTCGTTGGCCTCTGCTCCATACGCCCTGCGAGAGAAACACAAATATGCAGGCTTGAAGTTCCACCTAATGAACGGAACTTTAATACACAGTCAGGAGTGAGTTAGACATGCTGCCTGCATCTACAAATTGTTGGTGACAGAGAAGGAAAAATTCTGAGGACCTAGGACATTCCTCAGGGTCTCCAAATTCTGTTGACTGGTGTTACTACCCAAAAATCCTGAGATTATTTCTTTTTTAGATGTCTAAGAAGATGAAATTTTCTCCGTGATGAGAAGGAATTTTTTTTCTCTGCCCTTAAAGTTTCTAGAGAAGTAACAGAAAAATATTAGAAAGGATGTGATAGGCTCTGGGGAGGATCTTAGCCGAGCTTTACCATTGATGCCCCTCAAAGAAACCATCTTTCTGGGGAACCTCACTGTGAGGCCTTTTGACTTTACAAGAAAATAAGGCCCCTCTCTCTGGCTCTGCATCTGTAGCAGTGACACTGTTCACACACACACACACACACACACACACACACACACACACACTTCTAGGCCAAATAAATACCCACTTGATATCCAAGACTGCTCTTATGCTTGTTCAAAAGTCCCCAAGGCAGAGTCAAGTCACAAGATCTGGGATTGAAGAGGGTAAACTTGACTTTGACACTGGGGTGCCCATGGTCAGGAAAAAGAGAGACTCAAGGCCCAGGGCTTCTTGTTGAAAGCTTTGATTGCAGGCCCCGAATGCCAGGTGTTGAGTCATGAAGAAGAGAAATGAATCTTGCACACCCAGAGTCTCCAGCCTAGCAGGGAGACAGATGGGGAAGAAATAATTAGAAGGGTGATGGTCTGCAAATGAGAAGTCTGGTGCTTTGAGAGTCTCTGATGTGCAGAGCAAGAGAAGGCAAGAGCAGAAATGCCTTCACCAGGGAGGTTCTGCCCACTGTCTCCTCCCAGGATTCCTGCATGCCACACCACAATTCACAGACCAGGAGGCAATGTGCAAAGCTGTGGCTTGCTCTTTAGGCATGGTCTTATGGTCGAGGGGCTGAGGCAACGAGCAGAGACTGGTCCGTCTTTTCAGCACTGCTGTTTCTTTCCCACACTTCTTTTAAGTGACTATTTGTCACAACTTTCTTCTATCATCAGCTGAGTGATATCTTGGAACAAAATTCTTTTCTAAAATTAAGTTGCTTGATTTCTGAGGTAGAATGATGGTAGCCTGATTGCCAGCTCTATGATCTTGATCTGGTCACTGTATCTTGGGGAAAACAATATCTGTCTTACACGGTCTCATTTATGAGATAAGACAGAGCAGAAGAGATGTACCTCCTAAACAGTGTCCCGTCTCTCCATTCTGTTAGCAATCTTCAAAAACCAGACGATCTCTGAAAATTTTTGCAAAGGGACAGAGCTATAGCCAAACTGTCTTTGGACCTTCACCTTTCAAACCATGACATGGAGACTTCTTATTAAATATAAAGGCTTGGTCTTAGCTTAGGCTTATTTCCAGCTAGCTCATATAACTTAAATTAACCCATTTATATTAATCTACATTCTGCCATGTGACTCTTATCCCTCTTCAGTACCATGTGTCTTATTTCCTCCACGTCTATCTGGCAAATCCTGCCTCTCTTTTTCCCAGAGTTCCTCTCTCTGCCTGAAAGTCCTATCTATACTCTCTTGCCTAGATATTGGCCATTCAGCTTTTTATTAAGCCAATCAGAAGGTGTGTAGACAGGTAAGATTAAACAGAGATACATCTTCACACTGTGCAAAAAGTATTCCGCCACATAGAGTGCTACACTGTCTTTCAAATTTAATAATCTCTGATTTGCTTCAATGCCAAGCCTTCCCCCCCACACACACATGCACACTTTGATTTCTACCAAGATAAATACATGCCTTGGGGAGTGAGGGTCAGGATCAAGCCCAGTCTTGAATGCACGACCTGAGCATTAGGATTATAGTGCAGTTGGCATTCAGTATCTGGTCATACTGCCTTCATCATTAAAAGAGATAGAAATATATTCCTTCAGCATAAATACTCATATAACAAATAAAGATATCACCACCCATACTTGAATTTCATTTCTCCTAAACTTCTGTTTTAAAACCAAAGAAATGAATTCTTAACCCAGAAACACATTTTTGGAAACAAACTGTAAAGAAATTGCTGGGCATGTAGAAAGGATGAATGTCTTGACACTCCTGGACCCTTCCGAACACTTCCTGCCTCCCGCTGAGGTCAGGAATGCCCAACTCCACACACTTCACTCACTTATCTTTGCTTCCCATTGGACTTCTGGTACCTTTTATATCCTATTCCTGGTTTTACTAAAAAGCTCTGCAAAAATGAAGTTCTCTGCTAAAGAATCAAAGTCTGGAATTAGCTAAACTCCAGTAACAGTGAAGACATGAAATTCCACAGACTCGCAGCTCCCAGGGGTTGATAAATAGCATTTTTATCCTCCCCCTGGGCTTCTGATATGATGGCGATGTAATGTGCCACTTCTGTATTTACTGTCTCTGCTTCTTTTATTTATAGGAAAAGATAAGTCGAGCCATCTATTTTTTGTTTGTTTTTGTTTTAGGAAGGAAATGGATCTATAGGCGAACAAATACCTTATTTTCTAGGTAATATAGTAAGTGCAACCTAATAAACTCTCCTGAAGCAGCACGGTTATCTCCATAAACTAAATTTAAAAATAAAAGTGGTTTGGAAGTCTGTTTTTAGTTGTTGGAAAAAGCAATGAATGCAGTAAATAAAATGTTACAACAATGTAGATAGAAAAAGCCACACCCATATTTCTCCCAATCCCTGCTCCCCCCCCCCAGGACTTTCACCATTTTCCTGTGCAGTTTTTGGCATAGATGCATTTTTACAAAGCAACCTCCTTTTAAATGCCACTGTAGACTTTGATGCCTTGCTCCTATAAACAATCCCTGGTTTTCTACAGAATTAATATTGTTAATTTACAGAGAGCTTCTGCAATTCAGTTTCTACTAATGAAGTAAATCATGGTAATTTCTATTTTGCTAATCTGATCTTCTGATGAATCTAAAGTAGTTTCAAAATAGCACCTTGGGAAACACATCAGAGCCCAGAAGCCCTCCTAATGCAATGTACCCTTTTAATACATAGGGAAAACAGTTTTCAAAGGGCTATGGAGCCAATTAGGATGATTCTGCTGTCCAGGATTACAAACCAGGTGCTGAGCTCCGGACACGTCTTTCTCTACAGCCACAATTGCCTACCCCTAAACCCAGCATATCTTTCTATCCTGGGTAATGTTGATTCTCAGTGGAGGCCATGGAAAGACTCATCACTTTCTCCAACCGAGAAGGATCATGGAGCTTCTCCCTGCCTCTGAGCATGAATGGCATGGTTCTATCCTAACTATCCGGGATGGGACCGCTTTAATATTTTGTTTTTAATTTTATCAATTCTTCATTCTATTAATACTTTATTTTATTAATCTCTTAATTAATAAAATAATTATTTTATTAATGGAGACAGGAGAAGTTAGATACTGCTGGACCTGGAGCTCCCCTGGAATCTGAAACACCCAATGTAGATGCTGAAAATTAAACTGGGGCCCTCTGGAAGAGCAGTACAGGCTCAATGATTAAGAGCCTGGTTCTCCAGCACTTTCCAGTATAAAACCCCACTCTTTATATCCTGAAAGCTGAGCCCTAGGTCCTGAGGTCCTGAATAGTATGCCAGGGGCCTAGGGACTCTACAAACAAAATCAATTTTACACGGCATACCTGCTGAGGAGTCCACTCCAAGGACTGCACCCTGGTTCTCCTAAGGTAACTACCAGATATCACTCAACTTGACTCTTCGGTATAGAGTGGAAGTCTCTTTGCTGCGTGATTATTACAGACATTGAGTCAAATCGGAAGTTAAAACCTTTATTCATCAGCTCAGTTCTCAGCCAGCTGGAGTCCTGAAGAAAGGTTTTTCCTCGTGGTCTGGCAGGATTAGGGCACTCACTAAGCCACAGGACGTGCTTTTCTGCCAGCCCATGTTATGGGCCTGAAGATCCCTGGAGAATGGTCTGCAAAGGTGGAAAGCAGGGGGCGCAGGGATTTGAGCCCCCTGGCAAGCTAGAATTTCCACGAACCCCAGCTGAAGCAGTGATTCTCTTAGCTGGCTTTCTAGCTCCCCAGCTGTTGACAAGGAAACCCAGCACATGGCCCTTTTTCCAGCAGGACACCATTGTATGCAGTGCAGTGAGCACAGCTGCCTTTGAACTGAGACCTGGTAATCTGCACTAGAAAGGTCCGTATCCCTTTACAAATCCCTCAGAACTCACCATCTATTTGATATGTTCCCGCTTCTCATCATTTCCCATATGTTAAGCCACTGCATCAAGGACATTCTGAATCTGGGGAAGAAAACGAGCCCTGGGCGTATTCTGTCTACTGCTGTGATCTGCTTTCCACTATGCAATTCACATGGCTCCATTGCAGGTAGGAATATTGGTTTAAGGATTGGGGCTTTTTTCCCCCTGGAGAAATGCATCTGCCGGAAGCAATGTGTTAGAGAACACTGACACAGCCGCTAGACATTTCTTTGTGGAAAATAGGAACAGAGCATCCTACAGGGTTTCAGATTCATGCAGATGGCTTCTTCTGAACACTCAAGCATTTGTCCAAACTGTTAAACAAAGAAAGCTTTATGTTCACAGCATTGTTCCTGCAGCATTTGTTCAATTCAGAACTCACTGGCAAACACACACACACACACACACACACACGAGTCATCTTAATTTTGCTTCATGAGTAATACTCTCTTTGGTGCATGTTCAAAAACTTTGATAACTATAATCACGCAAAATATACACAGCCTTCTTAGTCTTTTATTTGCCAATGCATGGTCATAAGTACTTACCATATTATATATTTTTTTCATTAAATGTATCATCTGATACAATGAGAATGTCTGTAACACTTCAGAGTTTTGTTTTTATTTTTTTGATTAGGCTTGTCCTGTGTCACATTTCTTGACACTTTGAAGGACTGAAAGGTACAAAAACCTACCTAATTTTATATAACAAGAAATCCTGGCATATGTCACAATTGTGGTTCTGTGACCCAGGGTTTTCCCTCCACTCACCCAGTTTTGTTGTAAAGGGTATTCAGAGTTTCTATTTCAAACATAAAACAATTCTGAAAAAAATATAGAATGTGTTTTTCTCTTTATATTGGGGTTGTTCCTTTTATACCTCTTGGTATCACAGGATCTAAAGAACTTGAAATCATTTATATCTATCAGAACTGACAATCATCTATTCCTACTGATGACTCTACAGTGGTGTTTGGTGGCATCATCCAGGACAAGACAAAAATATTAATAATATCAAAATCCCTTTCTTTTCTCTTGCATATATTTCATTCCAAAGGAAAAATGCTGTTTTTGCTTGTCTGCTGCCTCATAAGGATGTAATTAGGAAATCTTGTGCAAATGGCTTTAATGTTAAGTTCGGAGGAAGATGCATGAGGCTTGGAATGACTGTTTGCAAATAAAGCAGCAAGTATAATAATATGTACATTTCAGTAGAATATTAGATTTGCCAGTTTCCAACAGAAAGATAATTGTCAAAGCATCTTTCTCATGATGTGGCTTCTCACTGATGGACTCCAAGAAACACGGTGTTTTCCTTGAGGACCCTTATAATCCCTAGACTGTTTGGTTCCATTACCCCCTTCCCTGAAAACATATTTGTCTTTCCTCTTTTATAATTTTATCCACTAAATATCTAAAGATGTAAATATTCCTTAAGATGGCCCCTTTGAGCCTAATATGACCTCACTAGCCAAGTCCCTATCTGATGGTGAAGGGCAGGACTTCTGCCTTGTTAACCAGGACACTCTGCTAATCTTCAGTCTCAGCCAGGAGAAGGTTCAACATTGCTTTGCTCGATACATTTGCCTCAGATATAAAAAAGCTGATGATTGAAGACTGAGGGAAAATGAGGGAACATTTCTGGGCTCCTTAGCAAAGATGTTACATTTGAGTGTATTTCCATGCTGTGCCTGGAGGAAGAGTGAGAGGTAAATCCCTGAATTTTACAACTCTTTTTGATGTCTATGCAAGGCAAGTTTTCCCTCAGATGTAAGTATTCCCAAGACTACATGGGCCCTGAAAACTATGCTAGAGCAATATGCTGGGGCTGTCATAGCATGTCACAACAGAATGGGCAGCTTCAGCAGCAGACACTCATTTCTGGAAGCTTTAATTTCAAGGTTAAGGTGTCATTCATGCCAGCTTGGTTTCATCTGAGGCCTCTCTGAGTGAGGAGCATAATTTCCTCACTCCCATGACCCTCCCTTGGTCTGTGTTGTGTTCTAATCCCGGTATCTCATAAAGGTACCAGATATATTGGGTTAGAGCCTCATTTTACCTAATTACTTTTTCAAAAGCACTATCTCCACCATGAAGTGATAGGACTTGAATATACGAATTTGAGAGAAGACTCAGTTTACCCCAAAACATATGATTATGAAACACAAACGGCCTGGAGAGATGGTTCAGGAGTTAAGAGCACTGACTGCTTTTCCAGAGGCCAGAGGACCTGGGTTCAATTCCCAGCACTCATATGGCAGCTCACAACTGTCTGTAACTCCACTTCCAAGGTACTTGACACCCCTGGCAAAACACCAATGAACATAAAAAAAAAAAAGCTTTAAAAAAAGAAAGAAAGAAAAGAAATAGATAACAAATGTGTTATTGGGTTTAGTCACCCACTCTGCTCTTATGCATATGTTAACAAAGGATGGTACTAAGGAACTTATCTGCCTATGTGTTGCTGAAGGATGATAAGCATGACATTCTGGAACAAGTTAGAATGTGTGTGTGTGTGTGTGTGTGTGTGTGTGTGTGTGTGTGTGTGTGTGTGTATCCTGAGATATATACTGCTTCTCCTGCTCAACTCTCCCATTCACTAGGTGTGTATACAAACTACGACGGCCCTGTGCTGCTATTTCCATGTCTGTAAACTCTGATGGTAACTTACCATGGAGGCAAGTGAGATTATATGATACTATGTATCTAAAAAACAAACTGTGCAATGCTACCTAATTACTCTAAGACTCACCATTTTTATTGCATATAAAATGAAAAAATTAAATAACATACCTCCTAAAATTGCTCTTGCTTCTGAAGCTGAGGTAACAGCACACCTCTTGTGTTTTGTGACTCTCCGATACTGTGTGGCAATTACACAGTAATATTAGTAACCATTACAAAACCTTCAGAGTAAATTTACTTCCTGCTAGCTGCAATTAGCTAGCTTTTCATAGTAGAGAGAGCACGATAGGTTGAATGACTCTTTCTAGTGCCTTCCAGAACTTTCTTAAACACTGCAACATTGGTTCTTCATACAGAATATAGTCCTGCGTAGTGTCTACTAAAACATAGTGTCATAGCACTGCTTCCTGCTGTATTTATATACTATACTATACTATACTATACTATACTATACTATGAATAGATGTTCTTCCTTTTGCTGTTACAATACCCAGTATAGTATTTGGTGTAGAGAATAGTAAACATTTTTTTAGTGTTCATGTGGAGGGAAAAATCATTTGATAATTAGTGAATATACCAGCTAAGATAAAAGTTCCTTTCAGTTAGAAAAATCAAGCCATCAGAGACATCTCAATTACAACTATTTTATAAAAGTAGTTGGCAGCATGTGTGATAACCATAGCAGTAGAATAGAGGGGAATGGATGGGAGGTCAAAAATCATGTGTGTTCAAAGGTCTGGTCATTGGAGTTTCATTCTATGTTTGTTATATACAGCTACCCTGGGTTTTGTTTTATTAATTTTTAAACCCTTAGATAACCCAGGGAATCTGAATTTTAGTGAGTGTTCCGGAGTCCTTGTGAGCAGACAGGTCAGGTGTGTGTGTGTGTGTATTTAAGAAAATTTTAAAATTCATTTTACAATCCTACCACAGATTCCCCTTTCCTCCCGGCTCCTGCTTCCCCCAGCCTTCCCTCACCCACCCACTCTCCTGTATACTGTATACTTAACTTGACCACCACTTGACCCAGGTGGACCCTCCATCCCCTGCTCCAAAAAGGTAAGGCCATGAGGTGTCAGTAAAAAGCAGACAGGTTTTAGGAACACTATCTTAGGCCATGTAACAGACCATTTGACTCAGCCCCTGGGCTGATACTGGGAAGAGAAAGAAGGGTGAAGACCAGATGCCCTTTTAGACATTAGAAAACCACTGTAAGAACTGGTTGTAATATTTCTATCTCTATGTGTCAACATATCACTATCTATAGCCTACAAAGGGACTAAGATACACACACACATACACACACAAATAAAGGCTGCTTCAGAAGCTCTACAAACACTAAATTAATATTTCATTGAAAAATAAATCAGACCCCCTGCAAGCTGACTTCTAACCACGGCCACCATCACAGAAAAACCAAAGAATGCCCTCAACAAACCAACAGCGTCCCAGTGACATGTGTAGATGTCCACCAAGAAGGGCAGAAACCCTTTCATTTTAAGTGGCAGTGGCATGTGTACACCAAGCAGAGGGTGACAGGACAAGTCTCACCATGTTTAAAAGAAATGAAACCACTCACATGTATCTACTGGCACAACTAAGCTGAAACTGAGACTATAAAGACATCACACAACAGGCAAATGTCCAAACAGTATATTTCTAATTATCCATAGATGAAAGAGATATAAAAATTAAGATTTCATAACAACTCTGCTGTGAGTGAAACCTGTGTGGGCTGCAGCTCGCCAGCGCTAAGAAGGAAGCAAGGTCACATTAGCAAAAGCAAGATCTGGAGTCCACAGGCTAAGTCCTGATCTCATAGAACAGGCAACAAATCAAGCGGCCCAGAAGCAGGAGCAGGAAAGAAATTCATCAGAAACAGGAAATGAGAGAAGGAAGCGAGAACCCAAACCTATTTTAAAGCAATAAAGTTTACAAACTTCCAACCACAACAAAAAGCACCAATCACCAATCTGGAGAATGATGGGGAAGGGGCTCATCGGATGAAGGGGCTTGCCACCAAACCTGACAGCATGGAGTTCAGTCCCTAGACTCGCAAGGTGGGAGGAGAGAACCAACCTGAGCAAGCTGGCCTCTGGCCTCCACATGTATGCGATGGCACACACAAACAAATAGATACTTTTTAAAGGCACACAATTGTCTCTAAAAAATAAAAAGCAATCCCAAAAGGTTACATATTATATGAGCTCATCCAAATAATAATTATAAACTTAGAATGTTTTGAAGCAGGGGTTAGAGATGTGGCTTCACAATTAAGAGTGCTAGCTGTTCTTGCAGAGGACCTAGGGTCAGTTTCCAGCACCCACTGGAGGTTGGTTCACAGGCATCTATAACTCCAGTGGAAGGGGATTCAATGCCCTCTTCTGGCTATTGCGGGTACCAGGCATGCATATGGTACACATACATACATGCAAGCAAAACATTCATAGAAAAAAAATCACACTAAATATACCTTTAAAATGTTTTGAAACATTTTATGGAGACAACACATTAGTGGCATCTGCAGTTAAGGCTGGGTAAGGGCAAGAAGTGCATAGGACAAGGACAGAGAGAGCCACAGGGAACCTTACTATAGCAGAATTTGGTGTCTTGATTAGGAATTGATGACAAATCCCATGCATGGACAGACATTTGAGTACATGCGAAACTCATAAAACTTAAGTCAACTGTACATTATCATCTTCTAGAATGACTGAGTGCTGAATTATGCAAGTCACTAGCATTGAGAAAAATGATCAAAGGAGTACAAGACCTTCCCGGACATTATTTTTTGTTTGTTGTTATGAATTTATAGCTATTTCAAAATAAAAAGTTAAAGAAAATAAGATTAAAAAAGAGCAAGAACAGGGGCTGGAGAGATGGCTCAGAGGTTAAGAGCACTGACTTCCAGAGGTCCTGAGTTCAATTCCCAGCACCCACATGGTGGCTCACAACCATCTATAATGACATTTAGTGCCCTCTTCTGTATACTGTATACTTAATAATAATTATTATTATTATTTAGCAAGAACAAAAGAGAGAATCTCTCAAGAAAGTGAGAATGGGAAGCTGAGAGAATCATTTACCTTGATTCACTTCCATGAATGACTAAAATGAATAAATAGTGGAAATGCAGATACTGGGGGTGGGAGAGAACCCACAGATTGATGGAGCCCTACAATCTCCGATTCAGGAGATCTGATGGAGATCAGGCATGTGCATTTCTAGTAGGTTCCAGGGTGAAAGGATGCTGCTAGGTTGGAAGGCTGTGAGACTTACTGATTAAAGGAAAGAGGATGTCAATTCAATCTTTGCATGTCTGCTCTAATGTGAAAATGGTCCTTGATCCAGTGGTTGGGTAATTGCTGCTAATGAATCTGAGTTATCAGTTCACATCTCATTTCTTTTGGACAAATAGCAGGTTCAGATACAATGTCTTTCCATTCAAACCCATGACTACTCAACCAGATTCTAGAAAAAGGAGAGAGAAAAGAGAAAGAAGGAAGAAAGAGAAAATTAGTTTGTAATCAGTCATGTGATGTGTATCTCCAAATGAATCAACCCTTCAGAGGTGAGTTGAGGCAGCCTCTGTGAAACACCTCCTATACCTGGTGCTCCAGGGTGCCATGCTTTTGTATTTGCCACCACAGAAGGCTCCACCATCTCATGGGGAGAGAGGCCTAGCATAAAACGCACTGAATTAAATGTGTTCTTTTTCTTCCACTTCTTTTCTCAGTTACATTCCATGCCCTTTTCTTCAAGTGTTTATTACCACCAAGAGTCATATTTCTGTTTGAGTATTTGGCAAGTGACTCACTGCTGAACAAGTCAAGAGAAAAGTCTCATAAATCAGAGTTCTGTAGACCACATCCTTATTCCCAGACCAGTAGTAGCACTCTTGAATATTCTTCAAAGGGGAGTACTTCAGAACAGCACTCTTGAAAATAAAGATCCAAGTACTCAGCACTAGATGGCTTTAGAAGTACTCCACGTCCTCATGTGGGCATATCCCAGATTGGACCTGAATAGTCTCCTCTGTTTCCTAAGAGCCCTGATCAGCCACTAACTCAAGAGTACAAGTAAAACAGATGTTTCTTTCCCATAGCTGCCTGTCCATCAGGAAAACAAGATATTCCTGTGGACACCAGGAGACAGAAACAGCACAAAAACTCGTGGGTTTGGAATCACCAGTAAGAAATCAAGAGAATCCCACAGAAGGAAGCTTGGTGGAAGTGCAGCACTTCTACCTTGCAAAAAGAGGACTGTGGAACATGCACAAATTATCACGAGTTCTCTTGAGTCCTTCTGTTCAAATGTCCCCTGCTGCAATGAATCACCTGCAGAGTCTCCAGGCCCACCTAACCTGCCCAACCAAGCTTGTATTTGGAACTCTCTAAGCAGATGAGGCTGGCCTCAAACTCACAGAGATACATCTGCTTCTCTCTCCCAAGTGCTGGAATGAAAGGTATAAGCCTGGTGCCTGGCCAAGTCTTCATTCTTTTAAAGCTCATGTGGATATTGAGACACATGGTTCTCACTTTCACAGCTGAGCTATGTGATGCTACCCTGTTTGGAGGAAGGACATCACTGGGGCAGCCTTTTGGAGTTTATAGTCTCACCTCATTTCTAGCTGCTTCCTGTGTGCTGTTGAGATGGGTTTGCTGCTATGCCTCCCTTGTCTTAATGGACTCGGCCTCTGGAAACATAAGCCAAAATAAACTCTTTTTTTTCCTAATAAGTCACTTTTGGGTAATGCTATTTTCCTCACAGCAAAGGAAAGCAATATAATAATTGGCTGAGACAGCACCACAAAAATTTTTAAGACCTCCCTGGTCTTCCTCCCTATCAAGTGAGTATCATTCTAGAAAGCTCATGTGGGTCTAAAACCACACCTCATGCTCAAAGAAGAACCAACTAAACCCTACTGAACAGTTTCTAATTGAAATTCTTCTGGAATAATTAGCAGTTTGAGTTTTCTGAGTCTTACTGGGGAAAGTTGGAGACACAGTAAACAAAGTATCAGAGCATGTCTTTTGAAAACATTGAAAATTGACCAGAGAGTCATTGAAATTGTTACTTGTTCTTTTCTGGCTTTCAGATCTCTTGTTATTTGTGATGAAGCCACATGCAACCATAACAAAGAAAGAGAAGCTGGTGTGGGGTGGCCGGGGAGCAGTGATGGGCTGTGGAGAAATGACCTTAGTAGGAGTGTTCTAAAGACTTGAGTTTGCTGGTGTTTCACAAGTGCCTTGATGCTTTACATCATACATGTTTTAAAGATAAAGATTTACAGTAACCATAGTAACCAGCAAACGCTCTTAAATATCTCAAGTTCAGATTTATGGGTGATTTCAGCACTCATTTCAAAACATGTTCTCTAACAGCACAGAATACAAACTAATTATTTCAATATGGGATTAAAATAGCCTTTCAACTTCCTCTCCTTCTGAAAAGATATCTTGAGGACCTGGGGCAGGAGAATGAAGAATTTTTGGCTAGTCTGAGCTATATAGTGAGCTCAAGGCAAGCCTGGACTACACAGCAAGACCCTATCTGAAAAAGCCAAAGTGTGTGTGAGGGGACATCTAGTTCTTCTCCATGAATAAGTATTGTGTAAAGTATTGAAGAAACTCATCTTCTCAACAGGAACTTGATAATCTTTTCCCTCTTTACAGCTTTGTATGGAGGCATACTGAAGAAACATGCATCTTTCAGGAGCTGGCTGTCTAGAAGACGAACTAGGGGAACAAGTATAAGATACATCAACAGGGAGAAACAATAGAATTTTAAGCCAGAGCATCCCAGAATACCAGGTCAGGGAAAGGAGAGGCCAAGCCAAGCCTATGCAGAGAATGCAACTGACAGAGGCAGGATAAGAGAAGGAGGCCTTGACATAATACTTATTCATGGAGAAGATCTCTCTCTCTCTTTCTCTCTCTCTCTCTCCTTCTCTCCCTCCCTCCCTTTCGTTCCTTCTTCCTCCCCCCCCCTCACAATCCTTCCTTTCTTCTTTCCTTTGGCTTTTTGAGATAGGGTCAGGTTGTGTACCCGAGGCTGGTCTTGAAATCACTACATGGCTCAAACTAGCCTCAAATTCTCCATCCTCCTGCCTCAGGTTCCCAAGTGCATTTTTACTAAAAGATATCATTCAGTAAAGTGAGAAGTGATTCACTTGATTTGGAACCAGTGAGATAGAGATGGCCACGTGGCATGGACTCACACAAGTCAACATCACTGTTGAAACTAAGGGAAACAAAGTGGGGAGGGAAGTGGAACAGACCAGTCAGCAAAAAAAAAAAAAAAAAAAAAGAGTGACAGAAAAGCTTTGTGAAGGAGCTATGACCCATCTGTACCGTAAAAGAGATGAAATTGTTGAAGGTGAAGTATAGTCAGTGAATGATGGATCTGTCCGTACTAGAGACGTTTCCGATTTCACTGCCTGGGAAATAGACACAGAAAATTTTCAAGTGATAAGTGATGAAAACAGTGTAGAATAAATTCTGGAGTCTAAACCCCTGTTGAGAGAAGCTAGAATAAACATAAAACGGATAAGACAGACAAAAGGCATACTTTAAAAGAAAAATAGATACAACTGTGAGTCCAAATATCAGTGAGCAGGAAAAGATGATAACGGAACATAATGAAGAGATTGCTGGAGCTTTTGACAAGGACCAGAAATATGGAAGGAGATGGAGGGAAGGATGGTGAACGGAAGATAAAGCCAAAGTGGACATAAATACACGGTAGCCAGAGTGAAAGTGAAGAGACAAGCACCCAGCTTAAGATGGTGTGGACAGCTGGGATCTCGAGTGGCCCACCTAAGAATTAATGCCTTTTAAGTTTGTACCCAGACTCTAATTACTCCACTGCAGTCATGGTCCTACTGTACAGGCAGAAATATGAATGTGAGCCACGT
This sequence comes from Sigmodon hispidus, assembly GCA_004025045.1. Lineage (NCBI taxonomy): Eukaryota > Metazoa > Chordata > Mammalia > Rodentia > Cricetidae > Sigmodon > Sigmodon hispidus. Next base: position 42,722 of record PVIH01000041.1, read on the forward strand.
GTGGTAGCATGTGACTGCAACCAAAGCACTTGAAAGTGGAAGCAGAGCAAATGAAGTTGAAGGCCATCTCAGCTACATAGTGAGTTTGAGACCATCTTAGGCTACCTGAGGTCTGTCCTCCTATCCCTCAAAACAGTTCAAGTTCAAGGCCTGTCTAAACTACAAGAGCATCCTGGGTAACTTAGGAAGACTCTGCAGTCAAATGCTCTACCACTGAGCTATAACCCCAGGACTCTGATTCAAAATAAAAGGTATAAGGAAGGCTAAGGGTGTCCAGAATACATGAGTCTGTGGGTTTGATACTCAGCACTGCAAATAATAATAATAATAATAAAATAAAAAGTAAAAAAAAGGAAGTAAACATAGCTATATGACCTCAAATTCAGAGCACTGCTATCTGGACAGAGTCAGGGGAGCAGAGAGTGAAACCGATCTCAAGGGAAAGTCTAAGAGCAGACATATCTGCAGCACAGAACCCAGAAAAGCCTGGGGTATTAGAGATGCCTGCTGGGAATTGGAAATAAAAAAGTCTCTACATGAACAATGCCCTTCTCCTACTAATTTCCAAGAAAGATGGGAGCCAGGCCTATGGCTGCCAGGCAGGATTCCTCTATGAGAAACCAGGCCTATGGCTGCCAGGCAGGATTCCTCTATGAGAAAATTAACCATGCTGAAGAAAACCAGGAAATGCAAATAGCATGGCTAGTTCTTTAAGTAATGGCATGTGGTGAGGTTACCTAATAGCAAAATTGGCAGGAACTTGAAGAGGTGGACACAGACACACACACAGACATACACAGACACACACACAGACACACAGACACACAGACACACACACACACACACACACACACACACACACACACACGGCTTCCAGAACATGGCAGAGACTCATTCTTCTAGACAGACTGTTCTGGGTTACTAGATGAGAAGGAAAGAAACAGGGCAGGGAAATTAAGAAACAAGAAAGGAAGACCTGAGGTGATATAAACAAACAAACAAACAAACAAACAAATAAATAAAGTGATGATCAGACTTGGAGAATAGAAATAAAGTAAGGACCAAAAAAAAAAAAAAAAGTACAAGAGTAAGGTTCTTAAAATGTTATTTTAAGAAAAATAATCAAAAACTATAAAGAAGCCATAGAAATTATGATCTCAGAAATGAAAAGTCATAGAATGATCAGAAGACAGTGTTGCATAAAATTCTAAGAACTATCTAGATAAACACAAAAGAGGAAAAACTGGGTTAAGACGTTTAAATAGCCTAGAAAGTCTAACGGATCAGCCCTATAGAGAAAACATGAGGTAGAAGGAAGGTTAGGAGGAAACCATCAAAGAAAGATCAGGGAATGGGAAAAAAATACAGAAAGAAGAAGAAGCTTCCACAGCAAGAGGACTACACACCTGCCACAGTAAAGGAAGCACGTAACGTCGGAGCTCAGAATCATGAAATTCCAGAACTCGGGAAACCAAGGGAAACAGAGGGAGCTCTGGTCACATATGCACAGGAAGGCATCAGAATCCTCATGTCAGATAGGAAGCTAGAGAACAATAGAATGATGTCTGGAAACGGTCAGAGGAGGTAATCTGCCCACTAGGATTCTCTCCCACTCAGTCCTATTGACACACTGTAAGAAATAACATAAAAACATCTTGCAATACAGGTACAGAAAAAGTCTCTTTGGAATCTTTTATTAGAAAGTAGACTGAGCAGAGACTTAAACAACTTGAGACCCGGGCTCAGGAAAAAGAAAATATAAAAATTAAAAACTAAAGTCATACATTTCTTACATATGAAGAAGGGATAAGGTAAAGGGATTAACTATAGTAGAATGGAGAGAGCAAATTGAATACAGCAACAACAACAAATGCAACACCTCAATGTAATGACAAAATAATCTTTCAAACTTCCCAGCTCTAAAATAATACACTTCTCAGAGGAGGAGAATGAGGTGATTAAGAGGAGGTGATCAGGACACAGCCTCAAAAATGGCTTTGAAGATAATCTTAATTAGGCTAAGCACATTTTAAAATTTTAAGTGTTTTCTATTATTTTTGATAATATGCATCAATCTTGCATTCCCAAAGGCACACTCATTACATTTATTCTTGCATCCTAAACAACTGTAGACAGATGTCCAAGTAAAAGATTATTCAAGTGTGAGAAGCCCAGAAACACTTATTTCTCAGATCTTCCAGGGGTGTATCTAGTGGACACCATCACTGATTTCTTTTCTTGTTCTTCCTCCAGTTTTTTGAGACGGGATTTTTCTGTGTAGCCCTGGTTGTCCCGGATCTCACTCTGTCTGGAACTCCCTCTGTAGACCAAGCTGGCTTCAACTCAGAGATCCCCCTGCCTCTGCCTCCTGAGTGTTGAGATCTTCCAGCAGCACTTATCGTTTTTTTTTTTTCCAGGTCACCATTTGAATAACATCCCTCATGTTATTCAAGTCCTAGCTTCACACTGCAGCTCCCTACTCCTGTCAACTTAAACATGGAAGCACTCAGTGCGGGTAGGAAACGGCTCTTTATTCGAACAATAGATTAGGAATGAAATAGTGGTTTTAAGGCTGTTTTTGACACTTAAAAGGGGCTGAAGTATTTTTCTCCCTTTGCTAGCTGTTGTTCTGCGAGGTACCTAATAACTTTGAGAGACAATCTCAGCCTGTTATATGCACTGAAACCCTGTCCAATGCAAAGTGATATTTTCCTCTCTATTTTTCATTTCTGCATGCTGGCTCCAGTCAACAATATAATCATTTTCTTTTATTGATTTTCTTATAAAACGAATCCTTGTTAGATTCATTGATGACTATACATTACTGAGGCACCTGATAAAATTATATTGTACTATTATCACTGCACGGGAAATGCAATCTGATGGCTGAAAATAACCACTTCTCAAAGAGCCAAGGAAACTGGGTTTGATACTGAATGTCACAGAATGGCATATGTGTCTGAAAACTGGTCAGTGTGGGCTCCTCCCCTCCAATAAATTTGTTGTTGTTCTCTGCTTCTAAGATGTACTGGAGCACTATAGTGATTTCAGCCCCCTAGTTTAAAAAGAATGGGGAGGGCTAGAGAGTGGTGTAAAGCACTTGTTCTTACAGAAGACCCAGGTTCAATTCTTAGCACCCATGTAATGCCTCACAATCTCATAACTCCAGTTCCAGGGAAGCTAATGCCCCCTCTTGGCTTCTGCCTGTACCAGGCATATTTGTGGTACACATAACATACAAGCAAACCAAACACTCATACATGTAAAATAAATCTTTAAAACAATATTCAGAGAGAGAATTGTGTAATCCACTTTAAGCACTTAATTCAAAACTTGAACTGTTCGAAACAATTTTTCTCATGACTGGCCTATGCAATGTCACTTATAATTCTCTTTACAAAGTATAAACTTTGGTGGGCTGTGTTTGATAATTTGGATTAACTTGACTCATGGGGGCCAGAGAGATGGTATAGTTGGAAAAATGCTCACCACAGAAGCAAGAAGAGGTACTTTGATCCAGAGAAAACACAAAATGCTCAGCATCTTGGCAGATAGCCGCAGGGAAATGAGGACAGGATGATCCCTGTAGCTCCCTGGCCAGCCAGTCTAGCTGAATTGGGGGGCTTCAAGTCAATGATAGGTCCTATATTATGAACAAACTGGTTTTCTTGAGCATGACACCCAAGATTGTCCTCTGGCCTCTATATAAATGTGCTTAAAATGTATAACCTGCCCACCCACTAACATACACACACACACACACACACACACACACACACACACACACACACACACACACATAAATAATAAATAAATAAATAAAAATTTTTAAAAGAGCAAATGACAGCTGTACTTTAATAATAATAAATAATAATTTAATAATAATGAGGAAAAAAATTTGAAGATCAAGTCATGTATGATAATAGTGATTTATAATATTTTCTATTTTTACTTGGGGGTATTAGTACCACCTTTGATATTAGCTCCTTTTTGCTGAGTGATTCTGAGGTGAATGTCTCTCTTTTTCCATGATGCTAGGCTTCTTAGCACACCTAAAGCATCACCATGGTAAAAGTTTGGTTTGAGTTTGGTTTGGTGTCCGTTTGTTTTTCCTTTAATGTGTTTGGGTGTTTACTGGAGTATATGTATGTACACCATGGGTATGCAGTGTTCTCAAAGGCCAGAAAAGCATACAGAAGGATGTAGGCTGCCAAGTAGGTGCTAGAAATCAAATCTCAGCCCTCTGACCAAGCAATCAGTTCTCTTAACAGCTGAAACATCTATCCAGCCTCAAGGGGCATCTTTTCTACAAGTTTGTTCATAGGAGAATGTGAAAGGAGTTTATTCATTTCCAAAAAGATGATCGAAAAGGTACTTGCTACATCACAACCTGAGCTCAAGTCCAGGAATCCACATGGTTGATGGAGATAACCGACTCCTGAAAGTTATTCTCTAACCTTCACACATGCAAAACGGCATGTTCACATCCCCACACAACTAACAGACACAACCAACCAGTCCATGTTTCAAAAAATCTTTATTCAAAGGATTTGGATTTTTTCTACAAAGTCCAACTAAACAGAAAATAGAATGTCAGAGCTATAATTTAAAGCTATGATGTGCCTATGGAGTGAAGTAACCCAGACCCAGAAAGACAAATTTTGTATGCTCTCTCTCATCTAAGGCTCTTAGCACCAAATCTTCAGATGAGAATATACAACCGGAGCAACTAGAGAGACTAGAAAAGTAAAAAAGGAGCCATTGTTGGGTTCAGGGGTGGGGGAGCACAGCAGAGAACAGGAGACAAGTGATTGAATCAGGAAAATGGGAAAGGGGGTCTAATTAGGAAGGGGGTGAGAGATAAATGCAGAGAAAGGAGAGGAGGGTAAGGCAACAGTAAGAATTATGAAAAAATCATAATGGCTCATACTTTAACCATTCACCTGAAAATACCTATAATATATATAAGTCTGTATACAATTATGGAAATATATTTTAAATAAAATTTTCTCATCTAGGCTAACTATTCCCCCTCTGAGAGCCAAAGACTACATAACAAAATCCCCCGACACCAGGCATTGAGAATCGTTGGTCAGAGTTGTCCAAGAGGCTATCACTGTTGACCTTTGTTGCCCCAAGCCCCTGAGATGGAAGGTAAATCCTTATTGCTGAAGACACTATATATTTTATACATGAGGCCTAGAGGTTTCTGAAGTGGAACTGACCTGAAAGCCTTCTCCCTAAGGAGTAACTTCCATGGTACCAGAAAACACTATGCAGGCTTCCAATGAAGGGAAACATCCCTATTATTATTAGGTTTCAGGCCTAGCCTTAAGGTTCAAACCCACAGACCCACAGACTCACAGTCCCACTGAGACACACAGATGCTTACATTAATTTTATGCTGATCGGCCTAGTACTCAGGCAAATAACTTGCTAACTCTTTTTAACCCATGATTCTTATCCTGTTCAGCCATGTGGCTCATTACCTTTTCTTAGAGTAGCATTTCAGCTTCTTTCCTCTGCTTCTGCCGTTGACTCATCCAGCTGTCTCTGGTATCTCTGCTCTGTTCTTCCTGTTCCCAGAGTTTTCTTAGTTGGTAGCCCCACCCACACTTCCTGTCTGCCTTAGGCCAATCAGCTTTTTATTAAACCAGAAGGCGGGACAGTTACTTACAATGGAACAGTCCAACTCTTTTATGAAGTCTGTGAATCAAAACCACCACCAGTGTGACAAGATAACCCTAAGGCTGCAGTAATGGCACACACCTTTGAGGCAACCAACAGTTCTTTAACTGCACCTAAGCTCTGTTCAACAAGAAGGACATTATACCTGGTGCTGGCACCCTAGCCAACTACCTATAGCTAGTAAAGTCATGGATCATGGAGGAGAACCTACAACCATTACTTTACTAAACCAGCACAATCCCTAATTATATTCTAAATATTTATTTTAAATCTGCACAAGGAAACTTTGCAATAAACCATTACAGAAAACGATAACCAACTAAAGTGCAGAGTTGTGAAGTCTAGTCTCAATGGATACATCTACAGTACAACACCCCACACACACACACACACACCTTCTTGGGGGGTCACAGGAGGAGACTAACAGGGAGCATTGGAACTCTCTTGGAATACAGTTAGGTGGCTCACAAAGCCACATCAAAGCGAGCCCTGAAGAAGCAAAGCCCTGAGGACTTTGTGTCCTGAGGACCTCAAACTGTTATTGAGCATAGCTCTGACTTGTTTTTGTGGTTACCATAACTCTCATCATCTATGGGTTGTATGAAAACTCTCAGGGGGTTTCTAGCCCCTCACTGGGCAGTGTTGCTGGTACTTACAATAATAATGATTGACTTTTTCTAAGTATTGCTGCTGGATCCAGGCTCACTGTCCTGTTTTCTCTGCCCAGAGATTGGGATGTTAAAGTTCTCCACAATTTCTCTAGCACCATGCCTGCCAGCCGCATGTTGCCATGCCCCCAGCCACGTTGATAATGGACTAACCCTCCGAAACTGTAAACAAGCTCACAATTAAGGGTTTTATTCTATAGGTTGCCTTGGTCATGGTGTTTCTTCACAGCATTACAACACTAAGACAACTAGGATATGACACAGTCTTACTAAATAATTTACTTTTCAGTTAAACTTCCTTCCAGCCTCTTACTGTTCCTAACAGATGGCTCATAGAGACACTGTTGTTAAAAAATAAAGTTAGGGGCTGGAGAGATGGCTCAGGGGTTAAGAGCACTGACTGCTCTTCCAGAGGTCCTGAGTTCAATTCCCAGCAACCACATGGCAGCTAACAACTGTCTGTAGTTCCAGTTCCAGGCAAACACCAAGGCAAATAAATAAATAAAGTTTAAAAAAAAAAAAAAAAAAAAGTTAAATTTTCCTCTTGGTGGAAAATGATTTTTTTTAAAACCCAATTTCCTACTTAAAATTAGAATGGTTGTTAATTTTGCAGAATGAAAGTATTCAAAACCCCAGAAAGATTAGATAACAACAAATTTATAAGTAGAGCTAATTTTTCAAATTAAGACATTCGAAGCCAGCACTTTCTTGTACATGAAAAATGACATACAGTACTGCATTGCTCCTTAATTCAGTCTTATCTGAATTAGAGAATATTTTAAATCAATGTGGGTTTATTTCCTTAAACCACACACAATAACTCATACAGCTGCCGGGGCTCTACTTAATAAGAGATTATTTAGGGATCTGGTTAACAAATAGAGAAATACTATGGTTAGCAAGAATGCCAAGGGCTGCCTCCCTGTAGAGCATGCGCCCTAAGCGCTCCTCCTCCTCTGCAGGCTCCGGATTTTCTTGGCAAAGCCCCTCGCCAGCCTAGCTTTGGGAGCCCAGCCCTTATCTCACTTTCAGGCTGCACATTAGCTGGCTGTTGTAAAAGCTGAGTGCTCCTGATTAGCCCCTGCTTTTGGCTTTCACCGGGGCAAGTCATTTATTTATCTGAAAGCCTTAATCTCCCCTCCCCCATTTAAAAGTGGGGCCCGTGGTCTACGAGTTCAAGGGAGTCGATTGTTAAGAGAACTTGACACCTAAAGAAATAACCAGGCAGATAGAATTTTTCTCCACATATCATCTTAAGGGATTTCTGACCATTGTAACATCTCCCTTGGCCTTTGTAGTAAATGTGTGTAAACAAAGCGACTCACTCAGCCATTGGAAAAAATATGCACTAAGGGACTTATAAACAGCGTATTTTCACTCGTTAAATCATTTTTAAAATGGGCCATGAATGGCAACTTAAAAGCGCTTAAGAAAATATTATTCATTCTGCAAAAGAGTTACTCTGGCCTAGAACACAAACTGGTCATCTGGGACTATCTGAAAATTGCAAGCAGGAAGCAGCCAGGGTCATTGAGCTCCTCCCTCTGGAACAAGCCAAGCTGCTCAGACTTGGCCAGACAAAGCTTAAGTCAAGGGCGGGCCATCCACTGTAACATTTGCAGCCCGGGTATGAGAAGTATTTTTTTTTTATTGGAACACAAAACCAAACCATACTTGCAGCAAAGCAGAAGAAAGTATGTTGTGTTTCAGACGTTATTTGAAAACATTCATTCAGGCTTCTGATGATCTTAAGCCCCACAGCCCAATGGCATTAAACTGTATTGAAGTGCAATAGCCTGAGAAACTGCCTCTTGGATTAAAGTGCTTTCAATTCCTGAAGTCAGCACAGGAGGGTGTGGGGAGGGCATCTGTAACTAATCTGAAAGTTCCATTTCAGATCCTGGACTCAGAGGATGTAAAAACTTTCTGCACAATACTTTCCTGTGACATAAGAAAGGGTCATTTTTCTGGGAGCTGCTTCCTGAGATCAGAGCCTAGGTGTGGGACTCTCCATTAGTGACAGTTGCCTTGAAAGACAGAAAGGTTTGGGTGGGTGCTGAGAATATATAAACAACTAAAAAAAGAACTTTATGTAACTTACTCTCACCCTGATGTTCTCCCCAAAGGGATTCCTTTACCTGTGGAGGCAAATTTGCAAATGAAATGGAACCTTTGATTCCAGACCAGTGGATTTCAAAACACAAATGATTAGTGTCAGTAGAGGCAGAAACATTTAATTTTTCAATTAGATAATCTCTAAGTTTTGAGTTGTTTTATGTTGTGTATATATAAGGTAAAGTATGTTCATAGCTAGCTAGCTATCTGCCCTATGAAAGTAAATGGACCTGTGTTGAGGTACTCAGTCAAATAACCCAAGACAAGGTCCCTAGACAGTAAATCTGATCCATGGCTAGCCTAGCCACAAGCTGAGGAAAGTGTGGAATAGAGGCTGACCTCTCAGGCCACTTTGGCGTTGGTACCCTGGTTGGTACAGCCCCAGGGCCTGAGACCCTGTTCACAGCTCTGGGCTCTGGAATCTTCTTCTTTCTTCTCTCTCTCTCTCTCTCTCTCTCTCTCTCTCTCTCTCTCTCTCTCTCTCTCTCTGTGTGTGTGTGTGTGTGTAAATTTGCTTTTAAAATTTCTTCCTGAGGCTAGAGAGATGGCTCAGTGGTTAAGAGCCCTGTCTGCTCTTGTAGAGAACACAGGTTCAGGTTCACAGGCTCAGGTTCAATTCCTAGCACCCACATGATGGCTCACAGCCTCTATAACTCCAGTTGCAAGGAATACAATCACCTTTTCTGGCCTTAGTAGGGGACTAGGTACATAAGTGTTGAACCTGCAGGCAAAACATTCATATGATAAAAATAAACAACATTAAGAATAATAATAAAATAAAAAATAATAAAAATAAAATAATAAAAAAGAACAATCAAGCAAGCAGACAAAGGTGGACAAAAGGGGTCTCATGCAATCTGATATATCACAGCCATTCAAAAGTGTGCAATATATCTCTTTATACATAAATATATCCGTGGCCTAGAGATAATGGGAAATGACAGATTTCAAACATTCTATCTTATTTTAGAATCATTTATACAAATGTGTTTGTAGCATAAATACATGACTGGCTTTTTTTAAGATTCTTTTTAGGAAGTATAATTGTAAATAAACTTCTGTTTCTTCACATTGTTTGAATAATTTATCAAGCATATTATAAAACCAAAGACAAGTCCTATTTAGAAGATAAGATGTATTACAAATAATTTATAATATGGCCCTTGCTTTCAAACTTATACAGCTAAGAAAAAATTTTCAATATGAATACATAAACCTAAGTCAAAAGACTTAGTATAATGAGGAAATAACCCACATAGAAGCTGGAAGACCACATCCATTGCTACAGTTAGCATCCTCAGCAAGATAAGAGGAAGCCATGCACCCAAAATAAATGTCATAAAAATGGACCATGAAACCAGGAGAGAAAACATTTTAGGAAAAAAAGAACTGTGATCACCAAAAGACAAAGTGCAAGGAGAAAATATAAGCAATAGACAATAAAAGAGCAACCTGAGAAAATGGGAGGGCCAGCTCAGAGCATGGAACAGAAAAAGAATCAACTAAATAATATAAGAAAGATTCTTCGGATGGACCATCTATGAATTTGAAGAATCAAAGTCCTCTGAGGTCCTAGCATAATTAATGACTAGCACTCACATCTGGAAACTTTAGACTACCAGAAATGAAGAGGGAAGTCCTAATAATTTTCCAATGGGCAGGTCAAAGACCAGGTGCATATGAATGATAGGGCTTTAAAATGCATTTGACTTCTCAAAGGCTATACCAGGAGCTGGAAGAACAATGAAGTACTGAAAATACTGTTGAGTTTATAATCCTACAGCCAAACCACCCGTTGGGGGAGATTGAAGGACAGACAGAATCATTTTAATAGCTGTGGGAGAGTCTGTTCTTTTTCTTCAAGAACTTTGTCTAGTTACCTATCCTCCCCACTCCTCTCTAACAGAAAAATGACAAAGAAAAATATAAATGCTTAAAAAAAAAAAGAGGATCGATGTAGGAAAGAGGCCAAGGGTCATAAGGCAGCAAGGGGGTCTAGGACCCCGGAGAGGGGTCTTAGAAAGGAAAGTGCTGGGGATGAGAAGTGGCAGTGTACCAGAGGATGCCAGTGATGGTGATGGTGCTGAGAGCATTATAGACTCTGGGAAAACAGATTGATGGGCAGAGAAAACAAAGCCAATGATGTGCAGGAAATGTGAAACTCCCGTGATAGAGGAAAGCTGACTGTGGTGTGTGGCCTAACTCCAGCAGCAGTGTAGGAAGTCACAGACGCGCAAGCTCTGAAATACTAGACCGAAGTGGTAAAAGACTGGAAGATGGAGACAGATATGTCCCCTCCATAGTGAGGCGTCCGAGGACAGTGGGTGAAGCTAATGACTAGAGAGTGAGCAGCCAACATTCAGACGGAAATATACAAGCCACCTCAGAGGTTACCAAAGACACCAAGAGAACACAGCCTCACGACTGGGAGAACTCCTCTCTGTGCACAATTTTGTAATCTTTGTCTGAAGAGGCCCATAAGTTCCAATCACAGACTTAACTTCTGCACTCTAGCAGTAGATTGCTGTGTTCAGTAGAACTGCTACCAATAGACACATTCCTCCCACCCCACCCTTTCACAGCAGGCCTGCCAAGTCCTTTACACTGAGATAAACTGGGTCACATTAGACCTTCTTCTGCTGGCCTGAACAAAACATGGACCATCTCCAAATTGCAAGCAAATTGTTTTTTAAAAATCCTAGGACAGTCACTTGTAAGAGGTCACGCTTTCTTCCCTCCCTAGCCAGGAGAAGGGTCTTGCTTGCGGCTTCTCAGCACCGTTGGCAAGATGATGGCTTCCTTGGTGGTTGAGCTTGGGAGATGAGTTGGGAGAAAGCATAAACTAGATATAAGGCATTGTTTAAAAAGCATGATCTTTTGTGTTAGTTCTTGACACTCCCAAAAAACAATACTAAATTAATAAGCAAGCAAACAATAAGAGAACCAGCTATGATAATGTGCCCCAAGCCAATGATTATCAATGTATTTCTCCCTGTCTGAAGCACAAATGGGGGGGGTCTTTATCCTGTTGAATGGAGGACACAGCAGATAGCACATTTGCCCATAGGCTAAATATCTTCATGCACTAAGTGTTTTTTAAGGGGCCACTAAGGATAAAGCATTGGGCAGGCGCTACAGTTACAGTAATTAAGACAAAGAGAGCCTGAGGCCTGCGGATATTTGGGATATCATCTTCATCTTTCAGAATTTAGAAATGACGTTGGCATATGTAGACTATTTCCAAATATTTTAAAAATATGCACACTTTATTTGGGCATGGCGGTACACACCTTTGATCTCGGAATTTGGGAAGCAAGGGAAGACAGACCTGTTGGTTCGAGGCTAGCCTGGTCTACATGTAAGTTCCAGGCCAGCCAGAGCTACATAGTGAGACCCTGTCTCAAAACAAAACAAGAACATACAGTGGTTGCAGCTCCAAGTAGTTATCAACAAACACGGAAGGTGACTGTACAGTGATCAGGTTTTCGGGCCCCATGGAGAATAGAGACTGTGAGCCCTATGTTGTGATGGGTCCTGTCTTTCCTTTGATATGTGTGTCCCTGCTCTGTTATATGCATGAGAGTTAAGACTACAAGACTCAAGGGGCTGGGTGATGGTGGTGCATGCCTTTAGTCCTAGCACTAAGGAGATAGAGGCAGGTAGATCTCTGTGAGTTCAAAGCCAGCCTGGTCTGTAGAGGGAGTTCCAGGACAACCAGGGCTATACAGAGAAACCCCATCTCAAGACACCAAAACAGAAAAAAAATACACACACATTTGCCCATGTACTTTGTAGATTTTTTTTTTCTAGAATGTTTCTCTGGCTATCTTGAGTTTTCTTCTGAAAATAGCTCTGTTGTCTCAGAGATAAAACACACTTTCAACTCAGAGAGACTCGGGATAACAGTACCCACACCTCACAAACCACAGACCCATGGCACCCAGAGCCAGCAATGTCCTCCTCCTCCTCCTGGGCAGACAGAGACAAGAGGCTCATGAGAGCCCTTCAAACCCAAGGTATAGAGTACATACCAGCCTTACTGCTGCACCTTTTTGCCAAGGGCTGAGAAACATGGGCAGCTTCAAGCTCTTGTTACCCAGAACAGTCAGAGGGAAGACAAAAGAAAATAATTCCCTTGGTTAGTATTTATATAGCATACTCTGCCCAGCCTTTAATATGGACTTTTAACACATTAAACAACCAAATGAATCTTCACTACAAATCTAATTTATGTAGCAGTAGTTCATTTGAAAGATTAAAAAATAGTGAAGGTCAGAGAGGTTAAGTAACTAATCTAATGTCACACAGCTAAAAGTGATGAAACTGTAATTGGTCTAAGCAATCTTGTCCCAGCATCTTCAGACCAAAGACATTGGGTATTTCCTCCCAGGCCTTGGATGGCGATGGATAACTCTGGGAGACAAAAGAGAAACAGATGAGCCCAAGCCTGGAGGCCACTCATCAATAGGAAGTAAGTCAGAAGTGCAAGACGAAGACTGTTTGTCTTGTAACTGGAGCCTTTCTGGTTATCTGTAGACAGAGCACATTGGAACATTGTGCCAAATGGCTCCCATCAAAGCACATAAATGGCATTAGCAGACCTGGCTGCTGTTCCTGGGCAACTCAGTTTAGCTTAACAAAAGGCAACTCGGAGAGAATACAGCATGTAATTGATGGTGTGGGATACAGGACAGGTTTTCTCAGCTCCACAGAGAGCTGGCCCATTAGCTCAGCAGCCATGAGATGTCTGGGGGAAGGAGCAGGGAGCCTATGAGAGGCCTCAGGATGCCTGACAGGCCAGGGTGCAGGGCCAGAGCAGAAGGGCTTCTCAGAAGCAGCGCCTGTTGGAAGAAAAATAAATAATAAGTAGAGGGGAAGCAGAAGATCTGGTATTAGCCAAAATGAAAGACATTCACAAAAGGAAGGCCAGCCATGCTAAGAATAAATGCCCACAAATAGAGAACTAGGCCATATGGGATGTCCCTGCTTTGCCAAAACATCTGCTTCCTGAAGTGTGTTATGGTCCCGCATTCTCCACTCTTTTCTTTGTAGGTTCCTAAGGTAGATCATTCTTTGTGAGAAGATCTATGTGAAAGAGACTTTATTTAACAACTACTAAATCTGAAATGACTTTTAGAACAAACTATAGTTCAAAAAGTAAATAGGCACTTCTAGGTGACTTGGGCTGTATAATGGCTAGTATTTTTATAATATGTCTAAGAAATTCAAACAGACTGAAAGGTAAGACAAACTGTGTTCATTCCTAGTTTAAGAGTCTGGGTTTTATTTTGTTGTTGTTTCAATCCAGCCATAGGTATGTGGTCTGTTCCTTGATTTCTCTAACTACATAAATATAGTGCTATTGTTTGCATAAAGAGCAGCCTCCTCCTGCCCCCAAGCTGGGGGGGGGGATAATCAGTTGGGTTTCCAGTAGCAATGATGGATTTGCTGTAATCCTCCCTCACCCTTCCTCCCATTTCTGCCCATGATGAATGGACACCATTACAAGATGGCGGCTGAGGTGAGGCCAGCAGCCTAGGGAGCTCACCCCCACAAGAGAATCAAATGCTGGACTTTGGCCTCTTTTGTGTGATGCTTTAACCTACTGAACCAATCAGCCCCAGAAAAATAAGGATGCTTGTCACTGCCAAACTGGAGTGCTCTGAGAATATATTAACTAAAAACTGGGGGTGGGGTGGAGTGGGGGGGTGGCTTTGTCTCTACAGAAAAGCAGTTATTCAAATACCAACTAATGTTATTGTAAGTCAGGAACAGAGGCTGTGCAATAAAAGTTGATTCCCCTAGTCAACAACTGGCTGGAGACTACATGTGTCTACAAAATGAGCTTCATAAGATTATGCTTATTTTAGAAACATCAATACTAAAACAGCAGTAGCAGAAAGTGATCATCCCCTTAGTTTAAGCACTGCTTAGATATGCATTTATCCAGCCAAGCAATAATTGAGCAAACTCCTCTCTTCAATTTCCCCAAGTTCAAGTATATAACTCTGAGCATACCACAAGCTTTACAAAGCAGCCTAGCTGTAAGTGTGCGATAATCGCTCATTTCCTGGCCATTAATTCAGACATCATGCAATCACTCAAAGGCATCCATTTTCCTTTGCTGCTATTTTGGGGACTGCTGTCCTATTGTCCTCCCTGCCTCAGACCCCTGACTTAGTCATCTTTTAATTAGAGCCAGCAAGAACGAGAGGCGGAGTCAGCCTGCTGTGGGCAATCCATCACATGGCCTGCTCTGCTCCTTGGCCTCTTAGGTGACTGTTTATAAACAGGACATCTTGGGGACTGAGATAACTGTTTGGGGAAACAGGAGAACAAATGGTGACCATTTTGTAAGCTACTTCTGTGAGATTATAAACTGGTGGAGATCTAGAGGCTGTCACTAAGTAGGTTAAGTATCCAAAAACACTTAATCCACGATGAATTTTCTGGATGATGTTTTATCTGAGCTTGGCCCCAGACAAGTTGATGTCCTAGCTTATAAATTGCCTAAGGTTCAGCTAACATTCAAATAACTTGGCAGTTGAGTTAATTTAAAATAGATCTGCTTTTCAGCTGAACCCTTCTATGCTGTTCAACAGTAGTTGTCCCTCTGGGTCCTTGAACATACAATGTACAAATCAACTCAAAGCTGGAAAGCTCACTGTTGTTGTAATATATATATATATATATATATATATATATATATATATATACACACACACACACACACACACACACACACACACAGGGTATTGCTATTCAAGCTGAGTTATGCCTGCTGAGCATCAAGCCTATTGGCCTAGAGAAATGACAAGGAAGACTCATAGTTCTATTAGATTCAAATCCACATCCATGTGGCAGGATAGCACATGTGTTATTGCTGGGGTTACAGAAGTATAGCCCTTGCGCATAGCTAAAGAAGGACTTAAGTCTGAGGCAGTTGCTCTAGTGAGATTCTAAGATTTGCTGCAACTGAAGTCATCTGGCCTAAACACCACTGGGCTCCTCCACTTAGCAGCTATACAACCAGGGCAGTTTACATAAACCATTTGGTTCTTGGTTTTATAAATACGTTCATATGGTTCTTTCCAGTTCTTCCCAGCCCTCTACAATGAAGTGAAAAGAATACTTTGCATACTTGCATCTTAAAATTATGAAAACATCAGAGGCATTTTCCCATAGTAATACAAGCATCCCTCTATACCCACAGGTTCCATGATGAAAACACCCAGAAAAATAAATCAGTCAGCACAGACATTTTTCTTGTTAATACAATATAGTAGAACAACCACATATACCGGATCTACATTATAAGCAATCTAAAGGCGATTACCATATATATATATATATATATATATATATATATATATATATGAGAACATGTGCAGATGATGGGCAAATACTACACCATTTTATATACAAGAAACTTACACACCTGTGGTTCTGGTGTTGGTGAGATGTACTGGAACCAACACCTGGGACATCTCAATGTTTGTGTTATTGTTTGTAAGTGTGTAGGAATAAAATATATAGCTATACTGGGGCTACAGAGATGGCCTACTAGTTAAGAGCACTGGTGCTTTTCCAGAGGACCTGAGTTTGATTTTCAGCACCAATATGGTGGCTCACAATCATCTGTAACTCCAGTTTCAGGAGAATAGACACTCTCTTCTGGCCTCTGCAGGCACCAGGCCCTAGACATACATGCAGGCAAAACACCCATATGCATTAAAAACTGTATAGAAACAGTAACTTATCAAGTAATACCATATTGTTGAACATCCTGTTTCTAATGTCTGATATAGTTAGAATGAATGTTATTCTATCACCTAAAAAGTCTCTATAGTACCAGCTTGAAACATTTCATAAAAGATTTTTTATATCTCAATGGTGAAACAGCCTAAAATGCAATAATTTAGGAGGTTACCTTTTCCAATCTTCCATGTTATTCCTTTTTTATAATAATATAATTTTAAAAGATAATATAGGGTATGAATTAAATTCAGTATTGATTGATCCCCAAGCCTATTACCAGATTCTGGCCTAAGTGCTGATGGTACTACAGAAGTGAACAAGGTGAACATGGAAAAATAGAGTACATAAGAAATGATAGATGCTTTAAAAACCATAGACGGCTGTGAGGAAGCTGGAGGGCCCTGGAAGAACTCCAGGGGTGGTGGTTAATGCAGAAGTCAAAAAATAAGTCTGTGAAGATGGTAAGTGAAAGAGAGAGAGAAGGAACAGATGTAGAAAAGGGACTGGTCCCAGCGAACGAGGCACAGACAAAGGTTTATCTGGCTGGTACAAGCAGGCAGAGGGGAGAAATCAGGAGGTACCCTCAGTGAAGTAGCTGCAGCCA
Organism: Sigmodon hispidus; assembly: GCA_004025045.1. Classification (NCBI taxonomy): domain Eukaryota; kingdom Metazoa; phylum Chordata; class Mammalia; order Rodentia; family Cricetidae; genus Sigmodon; species Sigmodon hispidus. The sequence goes on from PVIH01000041.1 coordinate 59,555, forward strand.
GTGCACTGGGTGTAAGAAGCCTTTGTAGGGACTTTGTGTTGAGTTGATGGATGCATGCTAATAGATGTTTTCATGCATATTCTGGAAGTATTTCTTTTTAAGGTATCACTTCCAAAATAAAATTATTTGGGACGAATGCCAACCCATGTATTGTTATAGTCTTTCCTTCTATGCTAATCTACCAAAGCATAGTGTATTGCAATCATTTGTGTCCGAACAGCTACTACTATATTTAGTTGATCTCTCTTTAAAAGCTCGTAGTTTGGTCAAGAAGAGGTTATATTGGCTAGGGTTTTTTGTTTGTTTGTTTGGCTGGCTGGTTGGTTTATTTTATTTTTCTCAACTTAGACAAACTAGAGTCATCTGGAAAAAAAAAAAAGAATATAAATTGAGGAATTGTCTCCATTGACCCACAGGCAAGCCAATGAGACATTTTTTAAATTAATGTTTGACATGGGAGAGCCCAGATCTCTGTAGATGATACCATCCCTGTACAGGTACTCTGATATGTATAAGAAAGCAACTGAAAAAACCATGAGAGCAAGTCAGTAAACAACACTTCTCCACAATCTCTGCTTGAGTTCCTGCCTTGGCCTCTCAACATAACAGACTGTAAGTTCAAAGTTGTTTTTGGTCAGTGTTTTCATAGCAGCAGAAGACAAATGAAGACAGACATTCAAAGGCTAGGAACAAAAAGGAAGCAGAGATCAATATTCATTTGGGTAAAAAATATTTTTTTCTGTGCTTCCACAGATGTCAGAATCAGGATTCTCTAATGATTTCTAAGCCAACTGCAGGAGAACACATAGAAAAGGTCTCTGAGTGTAGTCATGCCGAGATACCCAAATTTCTTGTTAACACTGTTAACAAGTAAAGCCATGACAGAATGGAGTGGCAAAAGGATCTCCCAAATCTGTGCTTTTGTATGCTGGGTTGGAAGGTGAGTCTTAGCATTTAGGAACAGTCATGAAAACACTTATGAGACTCCAGGATCTGGGTTTTCAGATCTGCCTTTGTTCAAGAATTTTCTTTGTAGAAACTGCCCCTGTACATTCTTACAAGCAAAGACATGCTTAAAGGCTGGAGTTACCAGAAACTATAATAATAGAGATTGTTTCTCTCAATAATATACATTGAACGTCTGCCAGGTGCCAAATGCTGTGAATGCTGCTGGAAATAAAAAGCTTGTAGCCCAGTAGAGTAACATATAAATTAACACAATTAGTAAATTCTCTAGATGTGACAGCGTGATGCTATACAGAGAAGGGCATCTCCCCTTGACTGAAGGGCTGTGTTGGGTAAAATAAGTGATGGGAATTTTCTGGATATGAGCGGACTGAGAGTTGGCACCCAAGAAAGAACACTAAGCTTACAGGAATCCATGAATATAGCAAGCTTCTGTGTGGTCAGGATGTAGATACAGAGAGGTGGCATCTGGGAGGAAGGAGGGGAAAAGCCTTAACTTTGTATTTTGTCTTAGTTCCTTTACTATTGCTGTGATCAAGCACCACAACCCCGGCAGCTTATAGAGAAGGGGTTTATTTGAGCCTTACGGTCCCAGAGGGATTGGAGTCCATCACTGTCATGGCAGGGAGCGTGACAACAGGCAGGCTAACATGGTGGGAACCCTGACAACTCAGATCTCCACACAGGAAGCAGAGAGAGTACTGGGAATGGCCTGAACCTTTGTAAACCTTAAGCCTGTGCCGAGTGATATACTTCATCCAACATGGTTACACTGCCTAATCCTCCCCCAAAACAGCCACCCAAGCATTCAAATGCCTGTGACCTGTAGGAGACATCGCATTCAAACCACTATACCTGTCCTGGGCACAACAGCACATCTGTGTTTGGAAAATGGTTTACTGTTGTGATCCACACTGAATTTGCCAGAAGCTTAGACAAAACGTGACTAAAAGAATCCCATGAATGAAATTCTTTTTAAGAAAGAAAAACAAACAAGAAGATTAGGATCATCATCTCCTAATAATGGTGAAAATGGGAAATGTACCAATATCTATGACATTTAGATAAGAGAGAGAGAGCCAAAAACATGATGTGTTTCTTTATCAAACCCCAGGGATTGAATACTAGGTGGCACCAGGCCAATCAGGGCATTTTAGACATTAATCACATTAAAAATAAACATCTTCTAAACTAGGCAATCAGGGGATTCTTTGTCATGCCTGCTGTGGTGGTTTCAATGAGAATGGTCCCCACAGGCTCAGACGGTCAAATATTTGCTGTTAGATGTTTTTTTTTGCTTTAGCAATTGTGTGAAATACTATTCTAAGAGTCAACTCCTAAGGTCAATAGTATTAACTGCACACTGTTAATAGTCTCACTCACTGATCACAGTGGCACATGCCCACTGTAGTACACCCCCATCAACCCCAGAGAGCTTGGAACTTCCTGCCTGACAGCACTCATCAAATCAACAAGATGAGCTATCATATAATAGATGGATCAAGGGAGGTACCACATGGTAGCCTCAGCCCCTTATGTCCACTGCCTTCTTTTCCCCTTACCAAATGTCCTTCTATAAGCCCTCTTCCTCCCTAGGCTCTGTCCACCATGATCAGCCGGAGGAAGGATCAGAGACTTGACTTCTCATCCCATTTTTAACTTACACAGGACTTGGCTGCTATGATTAAGGCAGCCTCCCTTAAAAGGTATGATTCCCATCTACTTATCAAATAATAGATTTTCCCATTCACAGTGACCATTTTAGATACCAAAGAACACCAGAGAACTTTAAAAACCTATCTAGAGAGTGGAAATTGTCTTACTAAATTTCAGTGCGGTGACATTTGAAATACTTAAAGTCAGAATCAATAAAATTACAGGATTTCAGCATCCAAGGAACCATTATAAGTTCCAAAGAAGGAAAATGCTTTTCCTGGGATTTGCATAAGTTAGCCAACATCTGGAAAACATATGCAGCTTAATGTCTATGGTCATAGACACTTCAAAAATGCACTTGCGTTTCAATAGTTTATAATTAGTGGATGTGGGCCAAGCAAGAGTTCAGTTAACTGTATTAGAAGTACAACTGTCTCTTGAGCCCATACAAAACTCCTACAGTTAAAAAGCAGAATATGATTTTTATTTCTTGCTTTAGAAAAATACAAAAATATAAAAGTTTATATCTTGCTTTTTGGTAGCTTTACTGCTATGTGAAAACCTTCAACAAAAGACAGAGAAAAGATCACAAACCACTCAATGGCAGATGGTGATTCATCACCTCGTAACATTTACCATCAGAAATATCTGGAAGTGAAATATCTGGATGCAACAGATGGCCAAGAAATATTCTTATGTGAGGAAAAAAAATCACATGTGAAACAAATACATCAGCTGTGGGAATCATGTTTACAACTTAATAAAAGATATTGATGATCTGGGCCAGACCTGAATCAGTTTACTATGGACAAGTGACTGCTTTGAATTCTTGGTTCACAGGAGGGGAAAAAAACCATCCCTAAGGAGAGACAATGCTCTGCAGACAGGTAGTGACCCCACTTGATGAGTGTCTAGACCTTTGATAATGGAATTCTTCTACTCAGATGCTTGGCCTAAGATAGGATATGCTCCCTCCTTCCCTTCTGGTTCTGCACATCATCAGGAACTGGTCTCTGGGAGAGATGGACCCTTACTTAGAAAAGAGAATGGTTCTCCAAAGTGTCAACCAATGCATGGATAGTGACCTCCTTTCATTTTTTAACATTTTGTATTGTAAGACCCTTTTTCAAAATAGATTATGACCCAACATACTTGTTCATCTGGCATGTTTGTGGACCTAGACACACATCAATTGTTAATTCCCTATTTTCTCTTCAACCCGCCGAATAATAGAGCTGAAATGCTTCTTTCAATTAGACTTGTGCTAGATCTAAAGGTCTGGTTTAGATGCTCCATACAATGGGAGCAATGCAGGAGAACAATGCCGCTGCTGGAGGCCCTGGCTACTCAGACAGAAGGGGGAGAATTCTAATAACAAGTTTCAAATTGAATCTTTGTATGAGTGGAGTCAATTCCTTTGAAGGAGACAGAATCAGACATCAAAATTCAATAAAGGAACCTCTGGGCATAAACCTCAGTAGTTGTGAAATATTTAACAAAAGCCAAGTATTGAATTTGGCCTTGAAATTCTGCTTTTATTGTGATCTGTTGGAGGTGACCTGGAATGCCAGGTTTTTAATGGAGCCCCAAAACAGAAGGTGGAGGTAAGATTGACTTCTTTTGGACTGTGGATGACACAAAGGCAAAGAGCCTGGGGGTGTTTTCATTCTCAGAACAGCTCATCTTATTTAATTGTTCTGAGAATCCTAAAGCTGCATAGGTAAGGTCCTCAAAGCTTCTAATCTACAGAACAATGTCTACAAAGGCAATGTGAACACACAGGTCTGAATCAACCTTAGACTAACTTTCATGATAAACTGCTAAGACAATTAAACATAAGAAGTATTTAAAAAGTTATCCTTCAAAGATGCCCCACCTGGGACTGCCAAATTTAGCAAATAGCATAAGAACATCTTCTGATGGTGAGACTGACAAGGGTGGTGTTTTTAGAGATTTCTTTTACTGTGGATTGTTTTAGTTTTTAATAATATGTAGCTCAAATTTTTTAAGCTTAATTTTCTTAATAAAATATTTAGATTAAGATATGCTAATTAGCTTGATTTAATCATTCTACTTTACATAATATGGTGTCACTTTTACTTCATATATATATTTGTATGTATACAACACTATATATACAATTATAATTTGTTTATAACACAAATTCTATTTTATTCTGGGAGTTATGAGAAATTGGAATGAATTTGATCACAACACATTGTATGAAATTCTCAAAGACAATTTTCAAATCAGAAAACTTTTTCCAATAAGAAAACAATTATAGTCAGGCATCAGTAGCACATACCTTTAATTCCAGCACTTGATAGGCAGAGGCAGGTGGAACTCTGTGAGCTTGAGGCCAGCCTGGTCTACAAAGTGAGTTGCAGGACAGCCAGGACTGTTACACAGAGAAATCTTGTCTCAAAAAACCAAAACAGCAACAAACAAACCCAACTATAAAACAGAAATATACAGACTATCAGTTAAATATAAATTTTGTGTGAATGTTTATATAATTAAGAGTTAATTCATTCTGAGTAATATCTGGAACATGCTTATATTAAAAACATATTCATACTTCATCTGAAATTCAGATTGAATTGGGCAACTTGTAAGCCAGAAATTCCATCAGCCCTCTGTCTGCTGTCTACACCTGAATTCAGAGATAAGAGACTAAGTTTGAGCTAATTTATCTGCTTGCTGTCACCTGGAGATAGTGAACACTTAAGCCAGCAGTAGGTCCCACCCACAGGAAAAGCCTCAGTGGCCCACAGTAGTGGACCCTACATGAGTGGTTATGTGTTTGCCTCTGTGACATTCCCTCGAGTTAACCGAACACAAACCCACTGTGTTTTACAGGAGCCTCTGCAGAACAACAAAGTTGCCTCTGTGGGAACCTGTAGGAACCTGCGTGCATTTCTAATGGGACTACACTGACAGGAATAAAATCCATACATCTGTCTGTTTAAAACAGTAAGAAACAAAGCTGCTACTAAGGTCTGTAGACTGAAAAGGGCAGATTTGGGGTGGTCACATTTGTTGTGTGCAGTTTGATATGTTGGCATAAATATGTTTTAGGGTTCCGCTCCTCACAAAAGAATGTATCTCAGTAAAACACTCAATACCACACTGATGAAAACTCATTTTACTTTTTTGAAGGTAGTGGCAAATATTTGTCCTAATGTAGCATATGTATATCTTCACAGATAGGTATACACAAAGAACATGGAATACCTCTATTTATTTAAAAAGTTAATTTATAGTGAAAGTCCAGGATAACTCAAGATCACATTTACATGATGTATTTCTAAATGCATGAGATGTTTCTGAGGAAGTTATCTAGTCATACCTATGACATTTCTTGTGTATTCTGAGGGTTGCTTTTTAAAATTATTACTCATAGAATCTATTATTTTCTATTATGCATCAGGTACTCATCAATTGCTTCTAAGAGAATCTAAAACTTAAATTCTTTAATCTAGATGTTAGGCCCTTTGTGTGTTTATCTGGAAGCGAAATGACTTCACCTGAACTGTTTTGCTCATGGCCTGCCTGTCAATGCTGAACCACAGCAGGTACCAGGAATGAACCCACGGCATCTGCTAGGCAAGGATCACAGGCCTCGTAAGAAAACACATTAATGATTTAGCTCCGGTTTCATTGCATCAGATTTGAAGTAAAGGGTTTCTATCATTTGAATCTCAGAGATCAGCTTCTGACATAGCTTAAGACCAGCTCCAAGGTCTCCCTCCCCCTGGCTGAGGTTTTCTCTGCACCCAGGAAGCCACAGACATTTCAGGATCGATTCAACTTTTCCAATAGAAGGAGCAAGGGTCCCAGCTGTTCTCTTCTCCAGATTTGTGTCTAATACCATTCTTTCAATGAAATAAACACATTCCTTTCTCTGCAACGTTCTGTAAACAGGATGGCATACAAAGTAAATGTAAGTTACTTCAGTGATGACAGAGCCGAGATCACGGTTGCCTTCCCTGGCTGTCTTGTTGGTATTCTGCAGAGAAGGTAACACCAATGCCTTAACAAGAGACAAAGTAGATAAGGAGACCCTGGGATGGACTAGTTAACCAGCCCAACACCTATGATGTAAGCAATAGGATGCTCACTACAAATGAGGAACATGACTTCAGAAAGGTTACAAAACTAGGAAGGAGTTGTGCTAAGATTTGAACCCAGATCTGATTAATTCCAAAGGCTTGGATTTTACAGTACACTGTGATTCTCCCAGCACAGGTGGCTTATAGCAGGCCATCACAGCCAGTGGCTAGTCACTCGGTGCACACTGGCCAGATGGGTCTTGTCTTTGAAGGGCAGCACTCACTCCTGCCCTTTTATGTAATGGGAAATACAGGAATCAGAACAGCTCAGTTTCTTCCGAAACTGCAGGGGGGACAGGCTGAGTTAATCCAGATCAGAGACAATAAGATACACGTTACTTTGGATTGTTACTTTCCAATTTCTGTTCTCCAGGTTTTTCTCTCACTTGCTAAGTTAAACACCAAGGTTAATGTCTCAGTCAGATTCCTGCTTCTCAAATGACCTTTATCCCAGTTACCCTCTGCGCAACACCTGCTTCAGAAAAATTAACCTTCAAAATGCTCCTCAAATGGGACTTTTCTCTCTAGACCCCTATCTGCCAAATACCAAGTTTCTCCCACTCATTTCCACGCCTGTCTACAGTTGGACAAGTTGGTTAGAACATTAATTTAAGACAACAGATGAACCAAAAACAGCCAGGAAACCAACAAGCTACCTAACAAAGTCCCAATATCAAATAGCAGAGTTTTGAGTACACTAATGAGTGGAACAATAAGTCTATTAAGAAAGTCTGAATTAGACTCAATTGTATGAAAGAAATTTTGTGTTCAATAAATACTTCAAATTTAGTATTTAATAAATATTTAAATCAGCAAGGGAAAATTGACTTTTTAATAAGAATCATTAGGTTACCTGGAGAGTTATATGCCAGAAAGAGAAAACTAGATGCATTTGTCATATCACATACCAAAATATGTGCCAAGTAAAATAAAATCTTTTTAAAATGAAACTACACAAGAACTAGATGAAAATGGATGGCTTCCTTTGGGTGGTTCTAATTAGTAGAGTTTTATATCTGTAAATAAATACACAAATAGAGTGGAAAATTAGCAGTTTACTTCAGTGTTTATAAGTTGTATGTACACACAGTATGTGTCTGTACACACACATATATAAAGAGAGAAAGAGAGACGGGGTGGGGGTAGGGAAAGAGGGAGGGAGAAAGAGAATATCCAATAAGATCAGAGAAAAACGAGCCAACAACTGAAAGTCAAGTTGTCCCCTTTGCCATCTGGAAAGATGTCCAAACTCATAGTAATGACAGTCCAGTGAGAAAAGAGCCTCACACTTCTGACAACGGCACTCACCTTCCCATTTTAAACTCCTTAGAAAATGTGACAAAGACAGAAAACAACTTTGTTTTTTTTTTTTTTTTTTACAGTTAGGCAGCAGTAAGAGTCTCCAGTGAGCCATGAAATTCAAATCACCCAAGTCCACACATGCAGCATCTCCATGGTGCACCTGTGAGTGTTTCATTGTGGCTTTTGTTTTGTGTTTTGACACTGACAGTGACACTGAGCATCTTTTCCAGGCTTACACACTAATTACATGTCTTTTGTAAAGACACAGAAGGATGACAGAAATGCTATATTGTTGATCTGGGTGACAGTCACATAATTGTATATATTCCTATAAGCCTAAATATGGCACACATTGAATTTACCTTTGTTAAATGTAAATTACATGACAATAAAATTTATTTCTAAAATTAAACTGAAGTACTATTTTTTAACTAGGACATAAATAAAAATCAAATCATTAGAACTCAGTTTCTAAAACCCCACACGGGGTTACATAACTGAATGCGAGACTCAAAGAAATCATGGAAACTGTAAAGGATTTCTGAAGGTTCAACAACCAAAAAACTAATTCAAACTCGAAAGCACAAGGAGGTCACGACGCTTAGGTATGCTGAACGTCACCAGGGGACCTCACTGCAGACTTCCTGAACACAGACAGGGCTTGAGCACTTGGTACCACACATAACACCAGGCCACAAAACACCGACAGACACAGCCTGAAACACTTTGTATACAATCATTAGGTTTAACTGTGGGGAGGTCTGTTAGTATTTTCCTGCTATAATTCCTCATGGTACTGAGCCAATTTATCTTTGTACTGTATTGTGTTAGGAATCTTAGGTTTAAAAATCCTGTTTGAGTTGTTGATGTGTTTCATTTTTTAAAAAGACATAATTTTAGCTTGGGATTGGGACAGAATTTCCAATAGTTTCTTAAACGGCGCTAAGCATACTTCTAACATATTGTACTATATATTGATGTGAAGTAGAGTTTTAGATATTATCAAATCAAAATATAGATTAAACCTGGGAAACATTGAAGATGCTCTACAATATCCAGGCCAGATTTCTTTATGGAGAGATAAACACGCAGATAATCTCATTAGTGTGTAAATTTACCCTCATCTTTAGTAGATCATTGTTATATGTATATGAAAGCTTAAGTTAAAATACTTTTCCTTATGATTAATTACAAGTAAATGTTTGGTATATATACACCTACCTTACATGCCTCTCTACCTGGGGTCGCATAAATGTTGGAAGAAATAAAAATTGTATCTTTTAAGTATAATGTTTGATTGTATTGACATCTTCATCAAGCTTAAATATTTTGTTTAAAATTATCCTGAGTGCTAAGGATCCCAATTTAATGCTACTATAAAGATTTTTCTGAAGTCATCTAAACTTAATGTCAAATCCCCTGATGTAATATTTAAGTGCACCATTTAAGACAGGTTAAAACAATTTGTCTATGAATGCTTGTCTCAGTGCACTTATCAGTATAGCGATAATTATGATAGTATACTGACTGTGGCTACCTGCCATATGAATAAATATTATTTCAGAGATGAAAATGCAATAAATCTTTTTTAAGCACCATGTAATGAGAGATGGCAGATGCAGCTTTGTTGATATAACAGAGTGGAAGTAACTTTGCCAAATAAAACAAATCATATTTCTCTTGAAAATTTTGTGCTTGAGTACTGAATGCCATGTTTTAGAATTTATAGTTTTCCTATAAACTCTGGGAAATTGAGAAACTCTTTCTAAAGGTCATTTATCAATTGGTTCAAATATGTGCAATACAGCAATGACTCAGATGCATTTCAAGCATTTGCTCCATATGGTTACACTGTAAAATGCAGTTCTCAACACCAATTGGCATCAACTGCTCAGTAAGTAAAACATGCCAGATGGCATTAAGTTCATACAATAGAAACAGGGACAACACAGCCTGCTATCTAATCACCATTTGCAATTATAATCTTAGGCTGAAATATGTGCAATTATGCATGTACAAAACTAAAGGGAGGTTATGACAGTGGATACTTTGATCGGATACTTGCATGTCAACTTTGTGAATTTATTAGAAAATATAGTTAAGAAATATCTTCACGAGAAACCATTTTCAATTCTGTACATTCTGAAGAGACTGGTAAATAGAATATTAACATTCCCATTAATAACCTCACTAATCTGAAAAATAAACTAAAGTTGAGTGATGGTATTGATTGGGGGGTGTTAATTTGGGCACCACCTCACAAAGACAGGAAATGGAAGAGACTGTCTCAAGACCCCCATCATATGGAATGTGTGCTATTGTTTTTATCTAAGCAATGTGCATGATACAGTACATGACTAAACACAATCCAATATGATTTGTGTTGCTGTGGATCTCCGAAGAACAAATCTGTAAAATTACAGCATGTGAAAGCTTTAACACAGTGATATAAAATGGCAGTGGCATGGTTCATATCTTAAACTGACAGACTGATGGTGATTATTGCAAGGACAATGCCCTGCATATGTCAAACGATTTGCAAATAATTTATGTCACCTTCCGTTCCATTATTGTTTTTGCAGAGGACATAAACTGTGTCACCAATATTAAACTGTCTGCAAAAAGAGCCGAGCTCAGCTCTCTCCTCTCTGAGAACACAGAGCCATCTGCACCCAGACAAACATGCATATGGCCATCATTTGTCCAACACCTTACACAGTGTGAAGGTTTTTTACTTGAAATGCCAACCTGTGTGGCAGATGATGTATGTGTTTCCTCAGTCCTGTGATTACCAGGCCCGCACCGCTGTGCAGCGCTCTCACCTCATCAGTTCCACAAGCCACACTCCTAGGTGTGTGAGGCATTTACAGCAATATGGCTTCTGACACACAGGGAGGTGCAAGCATTCCGCTGTGAATATGGGACTCCAGATTTCGTTCCAATCAGGGTCAAAGTCTGGCCCACAGAAATTAGTGTGGGTAGAGATTTAGGACTCAAAAACAGCAATTTGAAAACTGGAATGAATATATTTTGATAAAAGGAAAGCTTGTTGGCCCTGCTTGACTGCTGTGCCAAATGCCTTAGAAATGACCTGCATTTTGTTCCTTTGGAAGGGATTGTACAGGGCATATTTGTTATCCCCAGTTGTAAACAGAGCAGGCTACTGCTGCAACTCACAGATGCAATTCATTTTAAGGATTTGCTATTACTATAGATCTGGTTCCTTCGACGTGTCATGACAAGGAAGCTCCTTGGCAGATCACGAGGTTCTGGGAATACATCAATAGAATTTCCTTATATACATATGTCACATCTGTGCACTACATGCACACACTACATGCACACACTAAATATTTTTAAGTTGTAAATACATTTAAACTTTTGAGATTGCAAGTTTTAATTTTCCTTTTAAGAAACATTTTGTTTTCCTTCTAAATCAAGACATTACGGAGCACAGCAACTTTCCTCTCGCATTATTACTCTCAATCTTTATCAGGCTGGGAAAAGGAGTGATAGTAGGGATAACTATGGATTTTAAAGACTGTCCCAAAGGAATCTGTCTGGGCAACGAAGGACTCCCACAAAATCATTTTCATAGGTGGAAGGTAAATTAATCTGAAACAGATGGATTTATTTTACTATAAAATTCACATGGACAAACATATCTCCCTAGATGAGGATATGTGGTATTTGATTCTCATCCCCCACCAGTCAGACTTTAAAAGTTCCCAAGTATGAATTTCCAAGATTGGTCCAAGTCTCTAATTTTAATTAAAAAATAAGTTTTTTTTTTTCAAAAATAAGTTCTAAAAACAAAACTCTTCCATCTCTTGATGCAGTGAATGGTGGCAAACACAGACACTACATGGTTGTTCAACATGCTTAGAACAGATGAGGACTTAGTGCCCTGGAAAGGACACTCATACCACCTGCTCTAAGGGACTGCTCCGGGAACATTGGGGATCAGAGAGCGGAAGGAATGTAAGAGCCGACAGACAGGGAAAAGAGATGCAAAATTCTGTCTTCATATCACAATACAGCCATTGCAAGCAAGAGCTCAGAGCAGCTTCAGCTGTCTACACCATGGGGGATGGGGAGGAGCTCATGGGACCCTACCCCTCCCTGATGAACAACTGGCAACGGATGGAGAGGGAGGGGTAGCCATTGCTTTCAGCTGTTATAACAGCCCATCAGGCTCCAGTGGATGGTTTCGGTCACACGGAATGTCCTGGTTAAGATCAGAGGGTCACAAAATAAAACAAAAAGGTGCAGTGTAAAAATCAAAGGGGGGTTGGGAATCTGCAGGGAAGACTTGGATGGACATGAGTAACGGAAAGAAGAGGAAAGAACAGGCATTTGAGAATGAAAGGCATGGAAGGAGAGGGAGGGACGGAAGGGAGCAGGGAAAGTAATAGAATCATATTTTTAAAAATTTTATAAGAAATAGACAAATAAACAGTTCACTATATGTGCATAAAATTGTCAACAAATTTAATTTTAAAAAACACTTAAGTATTCTTAAACACATAAGACCAGTTATGCTTTGAGATCCAGAGCCATCAAAGCTGTCTTGGAGGTGCTTCAACATTTCCAGAAATTAAACACAATTGGAAATAACAGGTAATGGGTGCAGGCTGTAGCTAGACAGTATGAGGCATGGAGTTCAATAAGAAGTAGTTTTTAATATATATGTTAACGAAATTTCCATCATTTTTTGCTACTTGTGATAACCTGTTACTCTTTCCATTAACAGCAAGATAGGGAAAACACAGCACACATATGCTAACAATAAATTTAAAAGAAAAATGAGCATTGTGGATTTAGTAAAGTTACATTTAAGAAGTTTGTAAGATGTGGCCAGCAAACCCCTAGGAGTTTATTCTGACAAGTTCAATTTACTTGTTATAAAAGCATTGTCAAGGCTATTTGCTGACCGTTTGTTCTCTCATGGCCTTAAGTACCAACTACATGGTTATTAAATGTTCCCGAAGATTCCTGGTCAGTTTTATTAGACTATGAAAATCAGTGCTGTTCCCATTGCATGTCCAACTCAACATACCCAAAACTGGTCTTCCAACTCATAACCTCTAAGTATTCTTCAGTTTTCTAACACTGAGGCTCTGGACCCCACTTTCATAAACTTCATCACATCCAATGACCTATCATCCCTGTTAGCTTTTACATTCAGATTTTTCTCAAAACTGGCCCCTGTATCCTTCCTTTTCAGGTACTTGCTACATAAACTTAGTAAAAATGCTCTCTCTCTCTCTCTCTCTCTCTCTCTCTCTCTCTCTCTCCTCTTGCCTATAGGTGGCATACTGTACACCACTTCCTGATCAATCCTACTGAATAGCCAATCAAATCATATTCTTTTCAATTTCCAGTACATCAACATCCACAATATCCATTTGATCTTTACACCAAGATAGTGAGGTGGACATAAGCAGTATTAAGATTTCCACTCTGTAATGAGGAAGCTCAGGCTCAGAAAGGGAGTGAGCTGTCTGAGACTATGTATGCTGCTACCAACTAGGACCAGGAGTTAGACTCATCTTTTGACTCCAAGTCCAGTGCAATTTCCACGCACAGATGTGTAAAATGAATGTGTTGTCTAAATATTTAAATTACTTAAGTGCCCTCAAAACTCTTTGTAATCTAGTTCAAATTTACATGTCTAATTTCATCTTCCATGACTGTTTTGAAACTTGATGTCAATCACAGAGTTAGGTATCCATGGCGTTTGCTGTCAGTTTTCGTAATGTGGCTTCGGAGATCTACATCTTTTATTATTCAGCTTTCTACATGAAACCTTCCAAAGCTTCCAATAAATGTCACTAATTTTTCAGGAGCACATCTGGTTTTTGACACTCTCTGTGTTATATACACCTTCCTAAATTGCAGCCTTTTGGAATTCTTATTTAACTTTTTAAACATTGTCATCTTTAAAATTTTCATTTTCATTTATTATTCATTTATTCATTGGTGCTGGAAACCAAGTTCAGGGTCCTAAGCTGCTTAGAAGCACTCTAGCACTCAGCTATATCCCTGCCCCCATTTTTGTCTTATCTACATATATAGATTGAGAATTCTTGAGAACAGGAGCTATCTGGTTTTGCCTGCTCTTCAAAATTCAACATATAAAAATATTCAATTAATATTTGTTTAAATTCAGTTCACTTTGGTGTTTTTCCCCCTAGTTTCTTCCTAGTATAAATAGGATAAATGGATGCTGCTACTGCATTTCCATGCTTGCACCTACAGTGCTTTGACCACATTAATCTCTCATTACCCACCAAACCCCACTGATTCCCATCCTTTTTCCTAGAAGTCTCTCCTTCTACTTTCACACCCCCTCCCGACATTCCACAGGTTATTTGTCTTCTGAGACTGGCTTATTTTAACAGAATGATTTTAAGTTCAATCCATTTCCCACAAACAACACGATTTTCTCCTTGTTTATGGATGAGTAATCCTCTCTTTTGTTTCCCATGCATACCTTGCTGATTCTGTAACTTGGTCCTTCCTAAGAGTGCTGTGTAATATCTCCATTATATCATATCCTGACTTGGATTCCTTCAGTAATATATCTCAGACAAGTATAAATGGATCATACAGCAAGTTTTTGTAAGCACTGGCTGAGTTCTGTCAGTGAGTGGCTTTCATATTTGTGATTTCCATCCTGGGACTGTAAGAGGAGACCAAGTATAGATACCTTTGACTACCCTTCCATTAAAGATGCTTTTGATTTATTTTTAAAAGTTAGTTACTTTAAGTACTATATATAATTCTTATTAATCACTGTCAAAGGAGCTTAAAATAAAGTCACCCTTTTTCCTGGACTATTTCAGAAGTGAAGTTCTCATTTGATATATTGTATTCAGATTAGATGTACATGGAGATAATGTTCTTTATCTACTATTAAAGAACACAGGAAGCAGGAATGTGCCATTAATCTATAGAAATTATCATATGCATTATAAACTTTTGACAAAATACCAGATAAAAAGTAAACATTGTTTATTCCCATATGTAAGTATATACACATATATCTACATAAGATATAAACATCACAAGATAACTTCTAATGCAACAATAAAGTTTAGCAGTTCCATCTGACATTCAGGATTATTTTCTTCTAGTTCAAAACCACCATTTTTCAATACTTTCAACACTTATTGAAATGCATTTTCTAAAAAGTAAGCAATCTTGTTTTTATTATATATATATAGACCTTAGCACATTTTCAAAGTCCCCCGTCTAGGATATGTTATAGTAGCACTCCCTGATGCTCTTCCTAAGCAAATGAAGGATAATCACTGCTTGTACACCTTTGTCTAATTCTTTCCATGTGCCATTTCTAAGCCTAGTTCTACCAATTGATTTCTTTCATGTTTCCTTGTACACCTTGCCTTTTATCAATGGATTCCAGACACTTTATTTTAGAGTATTGGGTAGTAGAGATTTTTATGTTCTTTAACTGATTCAAGGCTTTATTTTAAAACTTTCTTTCAAAGTTTTTCTCTTTAAGCTTTGTTTAGTGGGTCTAGACAGCCATTAGTAGAAGCCTAATTTGGCCCTAAATAAACAGCTGAGGGACTGATGTGGAATGCCAGGGAATGAAGAACAATAGACGCATATAGAGAAAAGATGAGATTGGGTGGGCCAGGGGCTCTGACTGAGACACACCAGTAACAACTGGGAAACACAAAAGCATTAGCTGAGCCATCAATCCAATCTCAGTAGGTCTGTAGGGGAAGTCTAAGGTTGCAGTGTCTGGGAAGGGGAAGCTGTGGTTGACAGTTTCTGCACACACTGGTTCTAGCTAACCATTAAAGCTTTAGTAACATCTATGCTTGAACCAGAGGCAGTTTTGCCATTCCTCTTAACCTGACCTGGGGAAGACTTTGCCATCCCCATGGGTCTGAAGCACTGGGGTTCTTGACACATCAATAGTACACATTCACTCAGGACTTCACTCTCCACATGGACCTAAGGCAAGCAGCATCATTCTGGGCTGTCTATCAGAGCCATTTCTATAGGTGGCCTTTCTACTCTACCTGATGCCATGTGTGTAGGTGGCCTTTCTATTCTCACTAGCAGGAACTAAGTCATGTGCAGCCATTTTGTTAGAGCAGGGTTGTTTTGCTATTCTTTCCCCGAAGTGTTTTGCTGGGCCCCAGGTAGTTTTCCCATATGTACAGCAGAGCCAACACTCAGAAAACTAAAAGACTTTCTACAGATTTCCAGAGTTCTCCAGGTGTCTTCTCTCCAGCATTCATTCCACTTTGTGACTTCTGAACCAAAGGAGACGGCTGGATCCTACTTGGGCTCTCATCTTTGGGTAGCCTGGAATGCTCTTCCCTCAAGCAAGGATCAGTGCCCTTTATCTTATCCCAAGTCTGAAACCATCATTTCATGTATTTCATCGGTTTTGTGGGTTTTTTGCTTGTTTGTTTTTTAGTTATTTATGGCAAGATAAAAAAGCCTAGACCTTGTTATTCCTACCATGAATGGGGGGGGGAGTTCTTAATGTCACAATAAAATGTAAACAATTCTTGAGGAATCAAAGTGTAACAAACTTCCCTATTTTGAAATTATCAAAGAAAAGACCTACAAATGAAAACGGACTCCTTTTGAAGTGAACCCCTCATCAACGGTATAGGAGAAATAGTAAACACGTTGGCATTTTTAGATAACATTTTAACTTGGCTGGACCTGGTGGCACATGCTTGTAATCCCAGTTATATAAGTTGCAACAAAGAAAACAAATAAATAAATAATGGTGACTACAGCACAATTCTGCAGAGAGAATCCGAAAGCGATGAAACAAACAAAAACTGGCCTGAGCAAGCTGGTTTGGTTTTTTTCTTGCGGGCCCCACTCTGGATTGGTAAGACCAGATAATGAGTAGCGCTTTTTCTTTGTAACAATTCATTAATCAGAGAAATGATCCTTGCTAGTGTTTAGATGTTTTACTTAATTTGGTACCTCTGGCCTGCTGCCCCACTCGTGCCAAAATTATTATTTCTCACCCAGCAGGTGATAAATAACAACTTCACTCGTGATTAATACCATGAATCCTTCAACCTGACTAATGCAAGGGAAAAAAACAACTTGAGACCTAGAGAACAAGTGGGCGATAATTGTGAGAACCGTGGAAGCTCTGCTCCACTTGTGAGAGGGACATCCACAGGAAATGAGGCATTTGCCAACAGTCCAGCTGATCCTTCGAGGCTTCATTAAGCCCATCTCAGTGATATTCCCCTTTGCAGGCCCAGTGCTCATTTTGTTGGGTTTTTTTTTTCCCCCTCCTAACACTAAGTTCTAAGTACCTTCAGAGAAAAGAAACCAACTCACTTCTGCCTACATTTAAATATATATTAAATGGGTGACTGACCAAATAATAAATGAGAAAATGAAATTCTTACCCAAGTATCAGACACTGTAACATGAGTCATTTAGGAACTACACACATTCTCTTGTTACTTCTGAAAATACTGCAATCATGCACAAATGTAGTTTTGCTTAAACCATATCAAAGTTAACATTTGCTGCTAGCAAAAAAGAAAGCTGTTAGCAATGGCCAGTAACTAAAGCCATGTGATGCTGCCAACTTCATTATTATGTGTCAGCACTAAACACAACTACCAGTGGTCTTTAGTTAGGCAGGGGGTAAAAAGACTGCATTGCAGAGAAAGCTCCCTTGCCTCAACAAACTCCTTTACACAGTCCATAGACCGGGTTTCCCCAATCCTGGATGCCAAGGCACACAACACGGAGGTCATGGTGACCTTGAGCTCAGAGATCTGTCTTCTCTGACTCCTGAGGGCTGGAATTACAAGCATGCACCACTATGGTGCCTGGTACTTCACAGTTCAGTCCCACGTCAAGTCAAAAGGTTCGAGAAGGGAGCCAATCGGCTAAACATGGCCTACAAATACTTTGGAAGACAAATAGTTTTATTTTTATTTTAATGCCTTTACATGGATGAATTCTAACATGGCACAGCTCCCACTACTAACTCCTGTCCTCATCATTGGCCAGCCTTTCGATTGCCTCCGTGGATGCTGGGTAAATGGAGAAACATGGAACAATAACAACAAAGCATGAGATAACTTGGATAGAGGTGTATGACTGAAAGCAGACATTCTCAGAATCGCAGAGTAAGTTTTGCCTCTCTTCTTATCTAAAGCAGTGTGTGGTATAGCATCAAGTCACTTGGAAACTGCACAGTAGCATAAGAGAAAAGGGAATGAAACCAGGTTGGTCGATTTAACTAGAATCCGAAGTGAAAAATAAAACAATCAAAAATCACATTTCTCATTAGCCAAGAATGGAATAAAAGCACAGCAGAAAGTGAATAACCTCAGTCTAGGGGAGGGAATAGAAGACCTAGACAAATAAGCAAATATAAACTGGTACTCAAAAGCCCAAGATCAACTTAGGAGGCTCATTTCAAGTTCAAGGCCAGCCTGGACTACCTCTCAAAGCTTGTGATTTTAAAGGAAAATCACTATTTCCTATGATAAAGAGGGGAGGGGAAGACAAGGGGAATCATCAAACTTACTAAATAAACTTTACTGGGCTATAATTTACCTACAATAAAATGCAGTTTGATAAACATACATGCCTTGTAAAACATCAGAATCAAAATAATCTCCCATTACCCTAAAAAAAAAAAAAAAACCTCTACATTTAATCCATTAAGAATAAAAAATCTGACTCCAGGCAACCAATGAGTTGTTACTATGGATTAACTTTAATCTAAATTTTACATACACATGCCACACATTCTCTCCAGGGTATTTACTTTACAGAACACTGGCTGCTGAATGAATTAAAGTAAGCATTTAGAGGCTAGACTCAGCAGTTAAGAGTACTTGCTGTTCCCGGGTTCAGATCCTAGCACTCACAGTGCAGCTCACAACTGTCTGTAACGTCAGTTCCAGGGGATCTGGCCTCTAAGGGCACCAAGTACACACTTGGTACACACACATGCAGAGAAGTACTCACACATACAAAATGCTTAAAACCTTTAAACAAACAGAACAAATGGCAGCAAACATTTGTAATCCCAGCTCTGTACAGACAGAAGCAGGCAAGTCTGGGGTTCCAGGCCAAGGCTACACAGTAAGGCACTGTTTCTTTCTTTCTCTCTGTCTCCTTCTCCTTTCCTCCCTCTTCCCCTCCCCTCTCTAAAGCACTCTATGGGACAGAGACATAAAACTTAATTACCCTTTAAGTGTTAGCTTGGAGCCTGATGGTTGTAGCATATACCTTTAATTCAAGCACTCAGGAGGCAAAAGCAGGGAGATCTCTGAGTTTAGGGCTAGCCTGATCTACAAGTCATTTCCAGGATCACCAGGCCTACACAGAAACCCTGTCCTAAGGGGGTGGGGAGGAGACAAATGAAAAGGAGGACTATGTTAGCATGGAGGGGAAAAGGGCTCCTTCCAGTGTTCTACTGGGAGAATCCAATGGCAATTAATGACTGCTGAGAAGGAGAAACTCACTTTTCTTTGGGGAAGGGGGAAGCCATTGGTAGGCTGCCCCACAGCCCACACTGGATGATAACCTCACAAACATGAGTAATCTGACTTAGGTTGTAAAAACTTTCTAATTATTTTAGAGACAAGCATTTGGGTAGGGAATGGGATATAGTGGGAAGGGGGCAGGAGGTACTAGAGGGAGTGGGGTGGATATGACTAAAATATTTCTTACATGTATGAATTTTTTTTTAAATGTGACTCTATTTCCTCTTTATTAAACTGGGGATAATAAGTGTTCTGTGAAGATTAAGTGAGTTAGAGTGTCTGGAAGAAGGCACTATCAAATAGCTATCACTTTTGACATGTTAATAACAAATTTATATTTAATTCTTTATAGCATCACTACTATGATGGGACAGAAACCACTGGGAAATCTGAGACTATATATATATATATATACACATATATATGTACATATATATAATCCTTAGTTTTTGTATATGAGTTCTCATCACTACTCTTATGAAAACTATCCTCCCTTCACACACACATAAAAAAACCAAACAGTTCTTTCAACCCATCCAGGTGTTCATGAAACACAGGTGACTTCAATACAATTAGGTAGGAAGAATGTTAGAATGTTCAATATGTGCCTCACTAGATGACCTATAGTCACGCTGTTTTCTCAGTAAATTTAAAAAAAAAAAATATTTTCTTGTGGTCAATTTGCCATGTACTCAGTAGTCTCAATACACACCTCAATTGCTTTCCTTTGAGAAATGTTTATTTCAAGTATACTAACTTCAGTGAGCAGCCACAAAGAAAGCAAATCAAACAACCATAGTTGCTTAACTTTTATTTTTAAATGCTCATAAAGAAATGTCAAGATAAAGAATAAAATGTAACAAATCAAACAATTCAAAGTGAAGATGGACACAAACAATAGTACAAAGAACAAGGATGTGACATTATGCAATTGTTTGAGGTTTCAAAAAAAAACAGTGTTTTTGGCTTTTAAATCCTGAAACTATTATCTATTATTCTGTTCAAGTAATACAAATTTCAAAAGTTAGATGTTTTAAAATAACTAATTGACATACAACTCTAAGACAACCTGCCTTTACCCCGATCTTCAAAATAGTGCTGTTCAATTCTTCTACAGAAAGCAAGGAGGTTGCTATAGTTTTTCACCTTCTCAGAAAGTTCATCACTGGTCAACTGTGTGGTAAGAATGGTATACAAATGGCCAAACACCAGAGCATCAAGTTCAGTAGGTCTAAAAAAAAAGGAAAGATCAGAAAAACTTTTTTTTTAACCTCATTTTTATGTTAAAAGAACTCTTTTTTAAAAAACACTTTATTCAACAATTTAAATGGAAAAAGTCACAGAAATAAATTCCACAACTTGATAGAATTTTTTCATTTTAAATTTGTTATATAACATGAAAAAGATAACATATTAATTGCATTTTTTAAAATCATTTTTACTTCATGTGCATTGGTGCCTGCATGTATGTCTGTATGAGGGTGTTTGATCCCTTAGAAATGAATTTACAGACAATTGTTAGCTTCCATGTGGGTACTGGAAACTGAACCTGGATCCTACAGAAGAACAGCCAGTGCCCTTAACTACTAAGGCATCTTTCCAGCTCTGCAGCACTCATTATTTTAATCACCAAATAAATATAGTGTTTTTCCAAATGTGCAGAAACTATGTTAGAGATTTAAAAAAACAAAAGATATTCTAAGACATGGAACACGAACACACACACACAGAATATGCAGGTTTTTCATCTACTCATTACAAGAATCAATGAAAAGGTGATGTGTGTCTTATAACTCACTAAAACTGGACTTACTGAACTGCTTCCCATACCAGGGTCTGTAAGTTTTAAAGGCAGCAAGCACTGCCTGAATGTGTACAGCCTCAGATCTAGGAGGACAGGATCTGTAGTCTACAAGATTTGCTAAATACATGAAGGAAAGAAAATATGTACACTGAAGAATGTAAATTTTTTTCTAACAATAATTATTCACATTCTTTTGCAGTCTCTCTTTTCTTGTAATGATGGAGTACTATATAAAGCAAGATGTACAACTTGGCACACGCCTCTAACTGCAGTACTCAGGCTTAGTCAGTAAGACTGTAAATTCAAGGTGATCTTGGGCTATATACAAATTCTTGTCTAAAAATAAAACAAAAAATGAAAATGTGCAATCTGTGGTCACCTTTAAGAAGGTAGTCAAAAGGGTAGCATTTTTTTTTAAATAACAGGAGTCCTGGACTTAATAGCACCATAATTTTTTTCATTACAAATGAATCAATAACAAGCAGATCCTTACAAAGAAGCAAGGACATGAAGTGGGTAAATGCAGTGTTAAGGTACTTCACTAGAAGTAGTATAAATACTAATCTTCCTACATTTCTAACATTTCTTAAAAAGAGATTATCTATCATACAAGTGGGAACTTATTTTCTTAACAAAGGTTTCTGTCAATGATCCTTCACTTCTTAGATGGCTGGACATTCTTTATCAATAAATGAAGGCTCTGATTGCGATCAACAATGAATCTGTGCTCAAATTAGAGTGGGTTAGAAGTCCCCTGGAGTGATCAAAATGTCACATGCTAAAAGCACATACTCATATAACTCCAAAGGCACTGAATTTACATATGGATATGAGCATATAAAAACTGTTACATTAAGATAGCTACTTAAAGTTGCTTTTTTAAACCTATGAGGAAGTAGGATACAATAACTGCATCAAACAAAGCACATACATTATCAAAACTCATTTCTTATAATCCTTAAAATTTAAGACAATGACTCCTTATGTGGTCCTACTGGCCTAGAGCTTTCTATGTAAAGCAGCCCAACCAACCTCAAACTCACAAATATATCTGTCTCTGCCTCCCAACTGCTGAGATTAAAGGCATTCACTATCAAACCCTGCAATCCTTACAAATTGCAGTGATTCATATTAACTGATTCTGATTTTTTCAAGTTATCAATTCCCACAATTCCTTCCTTTAAAAAATACTTGTAAGCCTGGAAAGATGGCTGAGCAGGGTTAAGGCACTTGTTGGCCAGCCTGGTGACCTGAGTTAAAGGAGAAAACTAACTCCTTCACATTGTCCTCTGATGTGGCACGACCCCCCTCACATACATGAGTAAGTTTTCAAAAATAAAGTTACACTTGTAGCTATGCAACAATATGTGTTTCTTAAAACTCAAAACCAGTCATAAAAGTGTCAATATTATAAAATGTGGAATTATGGCAAAATTAAAAAGATAAGCAATCAATTCAGAAAAACCTACAATTCTTATGAAAAACAAGGCCATCTCTCAGCAGGTAAAGGCACTGGTTGCCTGATAATCCAAACTCAGTCCCCGGGCACCACATTGCAGTAAAGAACTGACTCCTGAAAACTGTGCTTTGACCTTCATGCATGTGGCACACATATATGAACCCTGTACACACACATAAAATAAATGTTAAAAAAACTTGTGAAATTTACTATACTCAGAATTTCCACAATACAAAGATCATCATGTACCTGCTCTTAAATTTCTTTGTTACGATATGAAGAAAAAAATATTACTTCCCCCTCTTGTGCTTAAAAGTGACTTTGTAGATTATGATATGGATATGTATGTGCCAATTCTCTTCCTATGACTTTAAGATATATCAAATGTATTATATTATTCACCACTGCAGACTTTTTATTAGGAAAATATTCTAGGATGCTATTGAAATCCTACTGTTACCTTATCTTGAATCATCATCATGCCTGCTGCCTGCCTCCATGATACTCTTTCATTTGAGTATCAAAATGAAAACAGTCCTGTCAAACAAAAACATTTGCCTAACCTTTTCCATTTAAAAGTTTTCTCCTACCTATTCTTTTTGTCTTATTTATTCATTATTATTTGTTTGTTTATCTGATTATTTGCACACCCCCCCCCCAGACCGGGTTTCTCTGTGAAATAGTCCTGGCTGTCCTGGAATTCACTTTGTAGACTACGCTGGCCTCAAACTCATAGAAATCCACCTGCCTCCTCCTCCCCAGTGTTGGGTTCAAAGGGGTGCACCATCATGCCCAGCTATCTACTACTCTTTATAGTATTGTCTAATTCCAAAACCATTAATTTTGAATAGGTGTCTCCTAAGTTTTCTTTTCTAATATTATTTATCTTGCCATTTCTTCATACTACTAGAAATAGTATAATGTACATACATGCACGTGCGCGTGCACGCACACACACACACAAAAAAATTGAGTTTTAAAGCTGTTACTAAAGCATGCAAATCAAAGCCCTTTCTGTCTTCTTTCTCAATTACCGTTCTTGTTGCAAGATCTCCCTTAATTTCTTTTCCCTCTCTTTCTTAAAACAAACACAAACCATTTGGTTTCTTTTAAAAATATTTTCTCAATATCTCCAGTGGGTAAGTAACAACCAAAGTTGGTTTCAATTTTAATAAGTAAAAATAGGATACAAAGAAAAAGAATTTGTCACTGTTCAGTATATGTGAGAGCCCAGGATAGAATTCAAGGCTTCTAAATTAGAATCCAATCTATGTATCATAAGCCAGTACCTTACTAGCTAAGATACCATGTCTAATGAAGTAATGACTCCTGCCAGATTAAAAAAAAAAAAAAAAGAAAAATGTTTTACCATAGCAAAATAAAATTATAAGTTATCTTTTCCTAAATGTAGTTTCTTTCCATCTAATACTGATTAAATGATGGGCAGCCAGGCATGTGGTACACACCTGTAATCCCAGCACTTGGGAGGCTAAGCAAGAATGAGCATAGGTTTGAGGTTAGACTGAGCTACACAGCAAATTCCAGAGCTACACAGCAATAGCCTTATCTCCAAAATAAAAATAAAAAATTAGGCAAAATTAAAAATTAAATATATTATTCAATTGTAATTATTACTGGTTAATAAAAAGCATTATTCTGTTTAAGCATCACATTAGGTAAAATTTTGGAATACTTATATCTTAAATACCAATTAAACATCAAATGCATGTCTTCTGTTTTGCACCTGTCAAAATTTCAATTTCTTTTCTAAATTTAAATAACAACAAAAGTAATCTTTAATTTTTCTCTAACTCACATGCCAAAAGATCTCTAGTTATTAACACTTTGACACTAACTCTAACTAAAAATTATTCTTCTGCCCACCCCAAAAGAGAGCATGTGCAACAAATCTCACTCACTGTAAAAGAAGAATAATGTACTTCAAACAATAAAATATATCCTGTCAACTCTGAAGTAGTAAGAATTTAGTATCAAAAAAATTAAGAACGACATAATCTAACATCTCCATCTATTTCTTTGTGTTAATAACTAAACAATATAAAGACAACACAGTTGTAAAAGCTTTCTCCTTCAGAGATTAACAACTCCAAATTTTTACCTTAAAATAATTTTATATAACCTGAGATGCATATGTTATATTGTGTGCATAATTTTATATTGCTTGTGTTACAAAATGAAATAATTAAAATATTTCTAAGTTGTCAAATTCATTTTTTGCCCCTCCCCATCACATTCATTTTTTATTATAAAGTATGTTTGACATGGCTATAGAAGATAATATCTATGGGGAATAGAAATTATAGCAAATAAAGTTCTCAAAAGTTATCAACTTATATGCCAGAAAAGGGCATCAGATCTCATTATAGATGGCTGTGAGCCACCATGTAGTTGCTGATATTGAACTCAGAACCTTTAGAAAAGCAGACAGTGCTTATAACCTTTGAGCCATCTCTCCAGCCAAACTTAGAACTATTAATTCCAGCTCCAGGGTTCTGGCCTCTCTGAGCACTTGGACTCATGTGCACATACCCAATCATGTACATACAATTTAAAACAGAATAGAAAATTTTTTTAATTATTGGAGCTGTAGTTATGGCTCAGTGGTTTAGAACGCTGGCTGCTCTTTCAAAGGACCTAGGTTTCGTTTCCAGCAAATT
This sequence comes from Sigmodon hispidus, assembly GCA_004025045.1. Taxonomy (NCBI): domain Eukaryota; kingdom Metazoa; phylum Chordata; class Mammalia; order Rodentia; family Cricetidae; genus Sigmodon; species Sigmodon hispidus. The sequence continues at coordinate 85,066 of PVIH01000041.1, forward strand.
ACAGCACGTAAGTGTCCTTAATCCAATGCCCTCTTCTGGCTCAGCAGGAACCTGCTTTATCAACAAGCTCTGACCTTACCTCAAAACAATAAAGCAATAAGCAATCTAAGAAGGTACCTGTTATCAAACTGAGGATTCCAAAAGCACATGCCTATTCATGCATGTACATCCATATATACACATGTGCTCATACATATGTTAACATACACCACATGCATGTACACCACACACATAAAAACACATAAAAATATTATCAACCTAAAAGCAATGTTTTTAATAATAAGCAAAGAAAAAGATAGCCATTGAGATTAAAATATTAATTTATCTATCTTGAATCACAGAATTGATAACCACTTTCAATATATTAAAATAATTTTGCCAGGCAGTGGTAGCACATGCCTTTAATCTCAGCACTCAAGAGGCAGAGGAAGCTGGATCTCTGAGTTCAAGGCCAGCCTGGTCTACAGAATGAGTTCCAGGACAGCCAGAGATACACAGAGAAACCCCGTCTTGACAACCCCCACCCATGGTGTATCTGGAGGGCCCCTTGTGTAATTTTCAATAAAGAAAAATATTTGCCTTTCAAATTAGCCATTTTTAATTTAAAAAATGTAACTGTTAACAGAATATGAATTAACTCAATTTACATATATTTTATCTATACGCCTTAATGTCTATATTTAAGATATTTTCATTTTAAAGGAAATCTGATTTCATTTTAAATTTCTTGCCCACCTGACAGCATTGTTTGTTCTTAACGACTCTCCTGGTCTTCACATATCTTTCAATGAAGACTGAGGTTGGTATTATTACATACTCATGTTTTTGTACTTGAAAGTTTAAAATTTTAATATTTTTCACTTCTTATAGCACTAGAACTACCTCTATCAAAATCTTTGTCAAACCATATAAAAATTGCTTGACTTAGAAGACTGATTAAGAAAATGCAATGACAAGGACTAGACTTCAGAAATCTTAGTTCCCAGAGCAGCACTATGCCTAACAACCAAGAAGGGATAAATGTTTAATGAGTACAAAAATGAATTTTAAAAATGAACCATATACATACACACATACATATATATATTCTGTAATGTGTCTTGCTTCTTGAAAATAAAATCTGGACAGAAAGCTCTGAACATCAATGAGATGACCATAGAAAGACAGAGTCCTTTCTTGTACATACAAGAAGAGCTGCACAGCTGCTCCCCACCAAGAAGAGCAGGGCTATATGTATTTCTTTTAATAAAAATTAATACCTTTGTGATAAAGACATTTGGAAGCTCTATGTGAAGCAAAGAAATAACACAATAATAAAGCATCTTACTGCTTATTGAAGAAGTATGGTTGTGTTCCCAGTCTTTGGGAAAGGGCTTGACAGCACTGGTCTACATCTTCTAAGACCTACACAGGCAGTGAACCAAAAAGAAACGTATCCAAATTAGCAAAACAATAAAAAGTATGTAGTCTATTTATATCATAGTTTATAACAAAAACAGACTCGGCCACATATATGACATAAATAATGCTTTTGATATTAATGAGAATTAGTGAAAAAAAAACATTAAATGTACGAACATTTAAGTTACTGTTTATTGGGACAAAAAAAAATCAAGTTATAGAATTGCAGGCATATCATCCCATTCGAGGACATTACTTAGACATCTAGAAAAATATTCTCCAAATGAAGAGGGGTACTTCGGAGGTGGCAAGATTCCAGAAATTGTTTGTTTTAGACATGGGCAAATAAATACATGCAACTTTTATAAGGGAAATATAACTATATCACAAGAAAGAAATAATATCAAGCATTTTGCTGTTCATGTTACTATATTACAGTGAGATTATTTTTGAAGTCATGCCATTTAAATGCATAGGAATAAGGTCTTGTTCATTTCGGTCTATACTGACCTGGTCCAGAGTCTTGTTGCCCCACCCGATAGCTTTCATCTTACGTTTGACTTCCCACTGCTTCTGATAAGCCAAGATGTGGTTCAAAGGCCAAGGGTAAGGAGAGCCATACCTAGCATGAGTGATCTAAAGCAAAAGACTTTGTGAAACACAGAATCCTTCCTAAAAGTAATGCATTTTTACAAACAGAATTCTAAAATGTATGTGCAAATGTATGTATTCCAGAAAGCATACATAAAACGATCTGAAAAACAAAACAATATATAGCTGACAACATAAAAAATTAAATTTTTAAACCATTCCCTTTAAAAATATATAAACTTTTATGTACTTTACGACCAGTTCTATCAAACAATGACACATAGCTTCCCTAAAATGTATGTGCAAGCAAAATTAAAATCAGTGAAAAACTCTATCACTAATGGTATAAACCACAATGTTTCATTTATGAGTAGGGACTTGCGATTCTGAGCAAAAGTATTTTCTCATTAAATTTTAATTAAGATAAATGCTGCAGAACCACTCACCTCCCCTACTGTAGCTTCATCACACCACTGGAGATACAACTAGAAACAAAAAAACAGTCACTGAAACTTTAAAATACCAAAAAGAAAGCAGTCAAACTTATTTCTTGCCATAGTAATTCCTAATAAGCCAACTTAGTAAGTCAAATATATGAGGTTTTTGCTTCTTGGCTAATTCACTACACAGAACTATCAGATTTATTGGCAGTCCTTTACAGAAAACATTTCTTATGAACAGAATATACATCTAAACATCATTATTTTATGGGTATTATTAAAGTAAACTTCAAAAGGCTTAAAGTAAAACAGTGACGAGGTAAGACTCAAGCCTTACAACAGAAAAACCTGGAGCTGATAATATCCAGAGACTTGTTTATAGATAATGGTCAAGCGATTCAAATGACCACTCCAGCCTGAGTCCCATTTCTCAATGGCTTCAAGGTAAGCCATGAGAAAAGTTTTTTGAAAATACAAATTATACAAGATTATATTTTATTTCAAACCTTATGAACTTATACCTCTGCAGTCAACAGCATATTGTTGACTAATTCCATGTAAGCTTTCATTTCTGCTTTTTGGACTTCATCCAGCCCATCACTAAGAGTATGGCCCTAAAGGGAATTTAAAAAATTTTAAAAGAGCATCATATTAAATATATAAAAATCTTTCAGTTATCTTACTATCATAACAAGTAATGTAATATGTAATATCCAATGGATTAATTTCCCAAATGCTTTTAAAAACAAAATTATTACATATAAAAGTATATCTAATATTCAACCATTATTAAGTAGCATTATTTTGTCAATAGAAAATTACAGGATGAACTATTTCATAAGTGACAGAACAAAATGGTCAGTCGCAAAACTTGTATTTTTTAAACATAAACTTTAAAAACAAAAGGAATGCTAAACATGAGCTACTTATAAAATGGATAACGATGGGGAAAAGCTGATTTAGTAACATGGGGAGAAAGACATGGTATCTAACACTATAGCAATGAAGAGTTACAGGAATGTAGTACAGGGTCTTACTATGTAGCCCTGTCTAGTCTGGTACTCACTCTGTAGACCAGGCTGGCCTCAAAACTCAGGGATCTGCTGGCCTCTGACTCCTCCTGAGTGCTATGATTAAAGGCGTGTGCCACTATAACCTGGCTAATGAAGGTGTTTCTTAACCGGTAAAGTCTACATTAAATAAATGAACATATCTACTGATTTCCAAATAGGTAACTTTTGTTTGGTTGGTTGTTTTTTGTTGTTTGGTTTGGTTCAAGTAGGTAACTTTTTTGTTTGGTTTTTGATGTTGTTTGGTTTGGTTTGGGGTTTTTTTGTTTTTTGTTTTTTTTTTTTTTTCTCTATGTAGCTCTGTTCTGGAACTCATTCTGTAGACCTGGTTGGCCTCAAACTCAGAGATCCACTCAGCCTCTGCCCTCCAAGTGCTAGGATTAAAGGCCTGCACCTCTACCAATGGGCTCAAGTAGGTAGTAACTTAATACTTTCAGCTTCAAAACATATCCCATCTAAGGCAAGCAGATATTTAAGAACTAAAAAGCTTCATTTATGACGGAAATTCTCATTACCCTCTATTAGAAAACCAACCTAATCTTTGCTATTGATTTATATTATGAAAAAGCACCCAATTTATAGTTTAGAAATATTTTCTAATAATTTACATTAGCATTTCATAAAGTTAGGTTTTTTTAAAAAAAAAATCAATAAAAATGGTCAAATGCATTTACTAATTTTTTTCATTACCTTGGCTTTAACGAATTGGACTATAGGACCAAGTTCTGATACTACTTGATTTCCCACATGAATAAAAGGTACTTTTCCTGTTGAGGAGGAGAAAAGATGTGAGAAAATAGCTTCAGTAAATTAAAGTTTCTGCTAGTTAAAAAAAAAAAAAAGAAAGAAAAAAAGAAACTCAGGATTGTTTCATTCATAAAGAAATTCTATAAAATTATAATTTAGCAAATATAGTTAGAAGCAACTGCTAAAGTCTACTTACTAATCTTTAAGCAATGATTGCTAATAAATTTTAAGAGAAAAGAGTCAAGCCTACTAGCTAGCACATGCCTGTAATCCCAAAACTCAAGAGGCCAAGGTAGGAGAATTTTCTAAGGTAAAAAACAGCCCTGAAAGTAAAATTCACAGAAATCAAATTACTAAAAAGTGGGTAGGGAGGGGAAGAACAAGTAGATTTGCTTCTAGGGTTCTTGCCTAAATACATCAACAAACCATCAGTCTTCATTTCAGAGTTAACACTCCATAAGACTAATCACATGGACCAAGCCAGAACACTAGTTCAAGATCCCCAGAAACTTCCAAAGAAATTTAACAGAGATTTCTCTTCAGGGCACAGCACAAACCCTCAATCTGTACTGAAAAAGTTTTTTGTTTTGGTTTTGGTTTCTTAAAAAACAGGGCCTCAATATGGAGTCTTGGCTAACCTGGAACTCACTCTGTAGACCACAGTGGCTTCAAACTCCCAGAGATCCACCTGCCTCTGCCTCCTGGGTGCTGGGAAAGGTAGTTTTTGAAAGATTTCTTTTATGCTTTCTAATTTTAAATCTGATACCTACTGGAGTCAGTATTCTTAGTACATAACAATGAATTAAATGATTGTCTTGGACTCAAAGAATTTACCACCTTAGACAGTATGCTATTTGAGCTATATTCCCAATACAGGAGAGGAAAAAGAACAAATTTGAAAATGGTAGCACAAAGAGACACAGTCAACTTGTAGCTACAGAGTTTTAGCAGCATGAGGCCCTAGGCTCACACCTCAGCTGGGGGAGTAAGGGACAGGGAAAAAAAGTTGGTGTGTTTAAATTAAAGCCACATTACAGAGCAATATTCCATTTTAATAAATATTAATACTTAATACAACTATTAGAAATAAAGGGAAAACAGTCTCTACATAGCAAGCTAGTCGACTCCAAGTGTGGAAGGATGAAACCTGCTGTCAGACTTAGTTCAAGCAGAGTTCACACTAACAGGCGGCTTGTTTCCACTCCTCTTCAGTATATTCACTTCTCTCTCATTCATCAGCTGAGGGTAAGGATGGGGTGCCTGGCACCAAGAAACACATCATCTGCATCTATGGGGCAGCACTACAAAGAACAGAAGAGCCTCTTGGAACACAACACTCAATAGGTATATTTTTATTTCCCTATTACCAATGGTGTATTCCTTCTACTGCTTTATAAATCTCAAAAAACAAACAAACTAAACCAAATAAACATTAGGGTTTTGTCTTGGAAACAAATCTTCATTAGAGTAAATACAGGTCATCTAAGATTTTGAAGGGAAAAAAAAAACTGCTTTATGCCTACACTAATGGGTACTATGAGGTATGACATTTAATATTTTATTTCATGCCAATACCTACAGAAGCCAAAGGAATAGGAACTGGAGTTACAGGTGGTTGTGAGCCAGCTGACATTGGTATTGAGAACTGAACTCAGACCTCTACCAAAGGTGCACATGCTCTTAAACACTGAATCATCTCTCTAATCCCCTCAAGAATACCATTGAAAAAATATTTCTTTTTCAATTAGTTTCAAATTCTGAGACACGGGTACTTTGTTTTCTTGCAAATATATTAAATTGGGGTTAAGGTGAAGACTAAGTGCTTGCTACACAAACATGAATACTTGACTTTAGATTCCAAGGACCCTCATAAAAGGCCAAGAGTTCTGTAACCTTAGTGCTAAATGATGGAGACAGAAAGATTCCAGAGGCTGGTTGGTCAGAGTCTAGCCAAATGGTGAACTAACTACTGGTCCAGAGAGATCTTATTTCAAAAGAAAATAAACAAACCAACAAAAAGGCAGAGAGCTACAAAGGATGTCATACTAATTTCTGGCCTCTGCATATAACACACATACACAACTACCACTCATATACATAAATTAAGCTTTGTGGTGATAAAGTGCAGAAATAATGTGGCTAGTCAACTGAATGTGCAACATATTCCAATAAAGAAGCAGAATAAGAGATCAAAGCAACGATGAGAAGTAAATGATTCTTTTCTCCTCACTAGGCTAACTACAGTCAATATGCAATCTTTATTGCAGGTATCAGGCAAAAACAGTGAGACAATTCTCTGTACCAAAGTAAAACTGTGTGTGTGTTCTGATTCTGATTTTAGATAGAAATTACTCCAGCTCATTCTCCTCCTCTGTGTGTGTGTGTGTGTGTGCATCCACACACACATGTATACACGTGTAGTCACCCATGCAAGTGTGTGTGTACGTACAGTGGCCAGAAATTGACATGACAACAGTGTCCATTATCATTCTTCCTTCAGTCGGTCTCCACCTTATTTTGATTTTTGAAACAGTCTCTCACTGGACTTAGAATCTAGACTGGCGTGTCTTTGTTTCCTAGCCCTGGAACTGCAGGTTAGGTACTGGCATGCTCAGCTTTTTGTGTGGGCGCTAGAGATCTGAACATTGGGTCTCATGCATGTACAGTAAATAAATCTTTCTAGTCCTATTTCTCTTTTTTTCCTCTAAAGAAAGCAGTAACATGTTATCAAGTAAGTCTGTACATTCATAGAATGTTAGCTAGAAAGTCAGATGCCATCTAGTCTGAGAAGCTCATATAACAGATGAGGGAGGGAGGGAGGAAGAGGGAGAGGGAGAGGGAGAGGGAGAGAGGGAGAGAGGGAGAGAGGGAGAGAGGGAGAGAGGGAGAGAGGGAGAGAGGGAGAGAGAGAGAGAGAGAGAGAGAGAGAGAGAGAGAGAGAGAGACTGGACAAAGTCAAAGAACTAATGACTTAGTAACTTTTAGCTGAAAAGTCTAACTGTCCCATATTCTCTGTTTTAAAAATCCATTACAAGCTGAGTATGGTGATGCATGCCTTTAATCCAAGCACTCAGAAGGCACAGACAGATGGATCTCTGAGTTCATGGCCAGCCTGGTCTACATGAGAGTGCCAGAACAGCCAAAAAAACTATATTGAGTGTGGTGGTTTGAATAAAAATAGCCCCCACAGGCTCATAGAGAGTGGTACTATTATCAGGTGTAGCCTTGTTGGAGCAAGTGTGTCACTGGGAGGATGAGCTTTGAGGTTTCAGTCAGGCAAGTCAAGCCTAGTGGCTCACTGTCTCTTCCTTCTGCCTATGGATCCAGACATAGAACTCTCAGCTTCCTCTCTAGCAGACACATCAGCCTACATGTTGCCATGCTACCTGCCATAATGGTAATGGACTAAACCTCTGAAACTGCAAGCCAGCCCAAATTAAATGTTTTCCTTTCTAAGAACTACCATGGTCATGGTTTCTTGTCACAGCAACAGAAACTCTAAGACAGTGAGCCCTTGTCTCTTTAAAAGAAAAATTACAGTATCAAGTAGGCAGATTTTTAAGGAAATTTTGCACTTTGTACTCCCCATCATGATAATAGAAATACTAATTTGAGACAAGATGAAGTATAAATATCTTAGTGAAAAGGCCTGAGAGCATGGCAATAAATGTGAACATATTACATGTTTCTCTAACATTTAGCTGTTTGCTTTTCAGAGTGTCTAAAATGAAACTGATCCCTAAATTATATAAGCACAGTAACTTAAATATGTGAACAAACTATACTTCTTGTCACTTACTTTAACTTTAGTGTTAAATTGCTAATCATTTTATATGTAGGTATAGTTGTTTGAATGTAATTGGCCCCTATAAGCTCATAGGGAGTGGCACTATTAGACAGCACGGCTTTGTTGGTGTTAGTATGGCCTTTGAATAGAGGAAGTGTATCACTGTGGAGAAGGCTTCCAGGTCTCATATATGCTCAAGCCATACCCAGTATCTCAGATCACTTCCTGTTGCCTGCTGATCAAGAAATAACTCCTCCACCCTCAGCTTCTTCTCCAGCACCATGTCTGCATGATGCCATGTCCCCCCATGATGATAATGAAATAAACCTCTGAACCAATTAAATGTTTCCCTTTATAAGAGTTGCCTTTGTCGTGGTGTCTCTTCACAGCAATAGAAACCCTAACTAAGACAGTAGGTATAATCAAAGTCTTTATATGACAAAGAAAAAAACAGTGAAGACACAAAGTATTTCATCACAATTCCAGTTTATATTGGCATCTTACTTATAAAGTCAACACAAAAATAAATTAATGATCTCTGTGCCAGCTACTTTTTATGTCAGCTTGACACAAGCTAGAATAATATGGGACAAGAGAACCTCAACTGAGAATTGCATCAGTGTTACTCAATTTTTTTAAAGCTGTGGTGACCTCCAACCATAAAATTATTTTGTTGCTACTTCATAACTGTAATTTTGCTACTACTATGAATCATAATGTAACTATCTGTGGTTTCTGGTGGTATTAGGTAACCTCTACGAAAAAGTTTTGGGTTTTTTCCCCTAGAGGGGTCTGTGGGAGCCTACAAAGATTCCAGATTGTAGTTTGGTTCCATTTTGACTCAAGATCAGAGGGTCCAAGCTTGTTTTACCTTGCTACATAAAAGGATGTTTGACCAAAGGTATGGGAACCAAATTTCTTATCCTTAGAGGCTTAATGGCAGGATGTCTGGTCAAGGTCATGGTCACTAGGTGCTTTGCTCCCCAAGGTGGCATAATGGGATGCTTTTCTGTAAGGCATGGTTACTATATGTTCTGTAAATTAAGAAAGGTGTTTGCACTTCTCTGTAATTTGTACTTTGAACCATGGTGTCCTTGAAAGGGGGAGGTCTTGCCTTTTCTGTGGAATAAACTCAAGGTTTTGGTATTGATGGACAGCCCTCCAGACACTAAGTTTTTAGTCTCCAACTAATTTTTTCTGGCCCTGACATTTATCAGTCCACACTCTCCTCATACCAAAAACCAGTCATGCAGTACCGGATACGGGTCATAAACACACAGGGTTAAGAACTACTGCTCCAAAAGATAAGGCTACAGGTAAACCTGTAGGGCATTTTCTTAATTAGTGATTGATGTGGAAGGGCCAAGCCCATTATGCATAGTGCCATCTCTGTGTTGGTGGTCCTATAAGAAAGCAGGCTGAACAAGTCCTGAGAAGCAAGCCAATAAGCTGTGTTCTGACATGGTCTGCATCAGCTCCTGCCTCCAGGTCCTGTTCAGTTTGAGTTCCTGCCTTGGCTTCACTCAATGGATTCAGAACTACGTGAGCCAAATAAACTCTTTCCTCCTCAAGTTGCTTCTGGTCATGGTGCTTCATCACAGCAATAGTAACCTCTAAAAATCCAAAGTATATTTGATTTCTAAGTGCAGAAAATTTTTCTTAGACATGTTCTCTAAAAGTTTATTCAGAAATCTAATAAATATACATTTATATAGAATTTTCAGTGTTATGGAATGGGTGTCTACAGATGGTCTAATAATTATTACCAACTTTAAAAGCTTAAGAGTGAAAAGAAAATGCTAAACACAAATAATTTCTAAATAATTACTATAGCAAAATAAAGAAATTGACAAATTTTATATGCATAAAAGCAATATAGAATACCTATACTAATCAATTAATTATACACAATCACTTATTCATAAAGGAATGATTCTGTGTTACTACTCTAGCAAAACCAAAATAAAAGTAATCTGTGACATTATATTTAACATTTAATTAGCTTTGTGGCATTATATTTTTATACCAAAATTTATTTAGCACTAGTTGGAACTAGTGGCATATAACACACAATCGTCTTAATAACATCAGGGTCTAGCAATATGGCTGGTAGTAAAGAACACATCTAGCATGTCCAAGGCCTTAAGTTCAATCATAACTATCAAATAACAAACAGAAAACATACAGACTTACCAGATGGAGACATATATTCTGCATTTGCCCTACACACCACTTTGACAGGCAGATTACACATTTGCAAAAAGGCCTGTAAATAAAGAGAAATATAATAAGCCTAGTAAAAATACATGCATATTTGAAAAGAACTCTTCATTCCTTTCCTAAACTAAACAGTCCATACGGTAACACTCCACTGGAAAATGATGAGCAGTTTAAAATTTCCAAACAAAAATAACATTTTATTAAGAAAAAAAAAGATTAAGTCATTAGTAATTATATAAAACTCAAGACAATTATATATACTTAAGAAAAATGTTATTCATATTTTATATTATTTTATGTAAGAAAGCAATATTACATATTGCTCTAGCTTTCTTTAATGGATGATTAATCTCAAAATTCTATTAAGATACTGATCGTTCAATTTTTTTATTCGTTGCAGGATCACACCATCTTTCTCATATTGGAAAATTCAAAGAGTAATGTTCTTTCCAGTAATCCTCAAAATCCTGACATGTAGTTTCTATGTTAACTAATTTATCATTTAAGACTTAAGATTGGGAGCCAGTAAGATAGCCCAATGAGTAAAGGTGTGTGACAACCCGAGTTTGACCCCCAGAAACCACATGTGATGAAAAGAAATGACTTCTTCCAAAAGTTGTTTTCTGATTTGACTACTATACACACATGGTGACATTCTCATTCTCTCTCTCTCTCTCTCTCTCTCCCTCTTTCTCTCTCTCACACACACGCACACACACCCCTAATAAATAAACATAAAAGTAAATAAAAATTTTGAAGAGATAAATTATTTTCATTTGGTTTATAGAAAGAAACATTTTGAAGAAATTAAATGTCTACTAATAAAGGAGCAGGTAAATCATAGTACATCCAAAACCAGGATGTTATAGTTGTTTTAAAAGCTTATGCTTTTGAAGATTTTTTTATGATAAAGAAAAAAATGTAAGCTGGGTGTGGTGGCATACATCTTTAGTCCCAACACTTGATAGGCAGGCAGCTCTCTGAGTTTGAGGCCAGCCTGGTCTACACTGTGAGTTCCAAAACAGCTAGGGCTACATAAAAACCCTGCCTCAAAAGAAAAAAAAAAAGAAAAAATATATACACTTACAAAATTGTGCTACATACACACTAATTTATTTTTCAATGATTTCAGGAAATCAGTAAATGCTACCTGAGCCTATTTTCTGTAATACTTCAGGCTTACTCTCTGGTCCTCTTCCATGACTCTCTCATTTTTCCTCTCATGCACTTTGCCCATGTTCTTTCTACAAAATAATCTGTTTAACTGAGAAACCCTAAGTTATTGTCATTCTAATTCCCATAAACACTTTACAAGGAGAAAAAACTTATTTTCACAAATTTATAATAAAAACAGTCAAATGTGAGTTACCATAATTTACTTCATTAGCAGGGCTATTATTTATCATATACTGAGATTAAGAATAAAACAGTCTGCTCATACTCAATATAAATTTCTCAGAGTTGTTTCCTATGATTCCTTTTCCCAATTCTGGATTGAAAAATTGGTACTGAACATAAACAACATTCTATGCCAAAAAAATCCCATTTATTCACTTGTAAAACTAAGGTAAGACTGTTTCAGGCCAGCCTGGGCTACATTACAAGAACCTATCTCATTACAAGACACTGACTCAATAAAATAAAATAAAGCTCTCTATTTTTTTTTTAAAAAAAAAATACTGTCAATTAAAATCCTAGTTCTCTAGAAATGTAGAAATGCTTTCCTGAAAAAAGAAATCCCTTTCACTCACAGCCTGACTACTACATTGTTTTATAACTTATGTACATCTGATCTCTCCAAGCAAAATAAATGTTTTGGAAAGCCAAAGAATATTTTTTTTTCTTTTTTTGTATTTGTACTGGCCTCACAATCTCCTTCAATTTTTCTTAACTTATAATATTGTAGTATTTGATGCTAAGCATTTGATGTTGCTAACTTTGCAATGTTATCTGAGTGCACCAACCAAAGTGGGCAAGAGTTTACTGTGGCAGATAATGCTATCCGCACTGCTCTCATCCACCCATGCTCTCTCCTCTCCCGGCAGTGGGAGAAGGCTCAGCAGCAGATACAAAAGTCTGGTTTCTATCTCAGCACTTCTAAAGGCACACAGTCAACAGAAATAGAAAACCACACATAGAGCATCTACGAAGAGGCAATAAGACGAATTGGGTGGAGAGCAGCTCCTATCAGGATACAGGACCCTTTCAGACTGTAATACAAAGGTGTTTACATGTTCATGTGTGCGACAAGAAAGACAAGAGAATGTACTCACATCAACTGAAATATGAAATCGTTTGTTGAGAATGAAAGTCTAGGGGAAGCTAAGGCCTTCAACAAAGCAAGAATTTTAAAAAAGTATTTCTTTTCAAAGGCCTGAATAATATTAAAATGTTAATTTAATTAGCAACCACTAATACCCTACAAAATGGTACATATGGCTTGAAACTGTACTACATGTATAGCACAATTATACCAATCAATATTCCATAGAACTTTAGTGTACTTTTTAAAAAGCAAATTATATTGTTGTATAATCAAATCCATACTTAAGCCCCCAAAATTTTTGCTCATTAATTAAAACACCTGAATTATTTTTGACCAGTTTAATGGCAGTCAATGTACAAACTGCCACTGAGGGCATGATTCTTGTTAGACAAAGATTAAACAGTAATAAGTTTCTCTTCATCACTAGTCCAAGAATAATTTCTGAATTTGTCTGGAGTTCACAAAGAAGCTTGATATATTACACAGAACTTCCATCCAAATATTAAAAATGAACAAAGTATTGAAAACAAAGTATCACCATGATTATCTTCAATCTGTAAAAACTTCAAAGTGAAAGGAAGTACTAAACTAGTTAAGTACTAGTTAAGGAAGGCCTTAACTAGTACTTTGTATTCTCTTTGTAAGATGGAAGAAGTTCCAAAACAGTACATTCACTTTTCACAGCTATAAAATATGTTTAATTGTGTGTGGGGGGAGACATGTGTGGCTACCCATGGAGGTCAGAGGTTACAGATTCCAATAGAGATTGAGTAACAGGTAACTGTGAGCCATCTAACACTAAGAACTTAACTAAAAGAACAGTATAAGCTCTTAACCAATGAGGTATCTCCAGCCCCTTATTTCTATTTTTAGTCTAAAACTATTTCAAATAATAGCTATGATGAACCAACCAAAAACACATTTTTTTAATTTGAAGTAGAAATACTTATTTTTACTCTAAGGTGAGAAAAATGTACTCTTGGTTACAACAATGAATTTAGGCTCAATGAATTTAGGCTAACAAACTTATTCTTCAGTTGGACCCTTAATTCCAAAGCAATTCAAAGAAATAACAACATAAAACAATTCCCTTAGTATATCCTATCCCAATGTTTTATAACCAGGCTGTCTAATATGGTAATCACAAGCAACAAGTTGCTATTTAGGTTAAATTTAAGTTTAATAATATTGTACAATATTTTAAAGGCAGTTTTTCAGCAATCTAGTCATTGTTTTTCATATTCAAGAGGCAGTTCTGCCCAAGGTCTACTGAATTTACTATACAGCAGATACCAAACCTCTATGAGATGAGTGATGGCTGCTGAAGGTTTGTTGTATGAAGTTTGTGGGCCGGCCTCTCTGGGCTTGGCCCTGAAGTTCTGGCTTACAGACCTGCAGACTCACAGAGTCACAGACCTGAAGTCCTGCAGTCCTACAGAATCACACAGACACTTATATTAATTTTGCACTGATCGACCTAGGGCCCAGTCATATAACTTGCTAACTCCTTCATCTTAATTCAACCCATGATTCTTGTTCAGCCATGTGGCTGAGGACCTTTGCTCAGCAGCATTTCATCTTCTTTCCTGTGGCTAGAGAGATGGTGCAGAGGTTAAGAGCACTGATTGTTCTTCCAGAGGACCTGAGTTCAATTCCCAGCAACCACATGGCTCACAACCATCTATGATGACATCTTGTACTCTCTTCTGTATACTGTATACATAACAAATAAATAAATCTTCCAACTTCTTTCTTTTGCATTTCCTGGCATTTCTATGGAGTCTTTCCTCTGCTCTGAGATGTTCCCAGAGCCTTCAGCTAATCGTAGGTGGGACAATTATTTACAATGTAATAACATAATCCCACTACAGAGGTCTACTGGATACCATCATGGGTTTAAGAGAATGAGGCATGAAAGGCTGACATCATCTGAAAGTGACTAGACTAAACATAAAGACAACCTATATGAACTAGTGAGATGCCTCAGAAGCATCCCAAATAATATGCCCATCACATTTCAAGTCTTTATCACCAAGTATACTAGCAATATTCCAGAAGAAAATATCGGAGAAAATCAGTTAAATTAAATTTAAAACTACCTAGTGGTGCATGCCGTTAGTCTCAGCTCTCAGGGAAGCAGAGGAAGACAGATCTCTGTGAGTTCAAGATCAGCCTAGTCTGCTACACAGAGAAATCCTTATCTCAAAAACCAAAACAACAACAACAAAAATTAAAACCATTTCCAAAAAAGTTAAGCCTAATAATGCAATATAAATATATATAGATATCTACAACATTAAAACCTTCAAACATCCAATAGCCTTTGAATTAACTGCAGGACTTAGAGGGCATTACTAAATTCAGAAGATGGTGAGAAAGGCTCATGGTGGAAACAGTTTGCCAAAGTAAGCCTCCTTAGCTGTCTTAACCTTAACCTTGTCTGCTGTCCTAGCACCATTTAAGTAATCTTACTTTCTGTAGGAGTCCTCTAGCCATCCCTGGCCTAACTAAATAAGCCCCTCCCACTCCTTAACAGCCTCAGGTTAAGTACTTCAGCGGAATCTAATGGATTTCAAAGCAAGTTGCTTCAGGAGAGGACTAGCATGTGAATATACTAGAAAAATGGGAATCTCTGCAAGTCAGTATAAAATAGAAGAGGGTAACAGAGCAGAAGACTTCAGTGAGAGAAACTATCTGGGTGAATCTCCGGGACTATATAACCTTGAAAGTTCCTTCAGTCCCTAAGCTTTCTAATGTTTAGAATGAAACAATTAGCTAAGTAAGTTAAGGTGGTATTTGTAAAACACTTTAGATACCTACCACCTGGCACAGAACAGGTCAACAAATACAAGGTATTATATTGGTAGTAGGAGTAACTTCTTTATCTACCTGAGAAAGGAGACTATTTAATTTTGATGAGTTCAAAAGAAAGCTGACTTCATGTTTTATTACTTTGGGCACCTACTTAAAAGAAATAAAGAAAATATCACATAATAATTATATTTTTATATAAAACAAACTGCAAATTTGTGGGTTAAAATAAAATCTCTAATTAGATACGAAAAGGATAAATAAAAAATACAAATTATTAGTTTTGAAAGAACATATAAAGTACTGAATGATTTGAATGTTTTTTTTTTCTTTGACTAGATGTGAGATTTATTATGGAACATGATTTGGTAGGGTACAGAAGAGTACTGTAAACTCCCTCAGAAATGCAAGGGACCAATATACTGGGGATATATTTGATGCTTCAGGAATAAGCTGCTTCTCAGCAACTATATTTTCAAACTCACTATATAAAGCTTGATAAAGCCAGACTTCTCTAAGATATAATCTTATGGTGACCAGAGAATATAAACTTGGCGCTAGGCAGAGCTTCAATCACTGTCCTTACTCTGCAGCCTGGAGAAGATGCACAAGAGGATCTGGCCAATGTGAACTCTGGTCACTGCACCCTGGGGCTTCCCAAGGCCCTATGCATACCTGTCTAGAGCCTGTCAGGTAAGACAAGATCTTGTTGATTTAGATGACATGGAAACGGTGGGGCCTCACTCAAATATGAAAGCCATCCTTGCTACAAGTCTTTACCATGTATTTGTTGGCACAAATACAGGTAGCCTCCAGAGCTTTGGAAGAGAGTTGTTCATATTCATCTGATACCATGCTGCCACAAAGTGAGAATTCATCAACTTTTGCCTTCTTCTGTCCCAAGTCAAAAATATGTGGATCTTGACCCCAGGAACACCTCAGCAGAAGTGAAACTTTGGGTACAGCTTGTCTTACAATACAGGTAAAAATAAATTGATTTTCAACATATATAACTATATAATCTTTTTGAACAAAGCAAAAACAAGAACATAAGGCACTAAAATAAACTTTTACTTTATAATTTATCAAGATCATGCAGATAAAAGACTTCTCCCTTCAGAGTATAAGTTTCGTCAATACCTATAGACCATTACTGTCTTTATCTATCCTTGGCATACATAAGTTCTTAAAAAGCACTGACACGCTACATTAAGGATTGGGCATATTTTAATTCTAACTATCCAAAGCTCGGTGCTTTAAAGAAACTCACCTCCTATTAATGAGTAGTTTAAGAAATCAATAGTTATACCTATCGATATGCAGGCAATGGCTGAGAAAACTAACAGAAATTCAATTTACCTATTTAGTAATCAGAAATCATAACTCAGTAAGCAAAAAAAAATCCTTCATATAGGGAAAAATCTGTTACTAAAGCATGAAAATGACATTTAGGGGCATATATGAAGACAGATTACATCAGAGAATAGAACCATCCTCAGTACACACTCCCATGAAAACTATTCCTGGAATATTTAACCCAACTTTAGATACATCAACATCTGGCAGCTAGAAAAAAAAATTAGATTCTTTATGAAAGCAACCAAAATCAGAATAGAAAAAGATATAGCCTTTGCCTATTAAAGTTAAATATAAATGAAAATAAATTTTAAGGGAAAAATAAGCAAAAGAAAAAGAATAATTCTTGTACACCAACACCCTAACAACACAGTAGCACTGGAGTGAAGGGACACAAAATATTCTCTACACTCTATGAAGAGATGTAAAGTACAACTGAGAAAAGTAACAGTAACAAAAAATATAACTGTTTATTAGCTAAACAGGTGGTAGAGACATATAATATACTTACGTCATTTCAAGTAATTATAACACAACTCTGGATGTTTACCATTGAGCTACATCAGCTGGCTCCTTTCCTCTTCATTTAAAGATAAATTAACATAATACTTTTGTGACCTATGTATCAGCAGTAAATCAGCCAAGTGCCAGTAAAATGTTACAATAATTCAAAGCTTTAAATAGTTTTCTTTAATCAAAATTTAAGACTGAGGAAAGCTTACTACAGCTTCTTACACCACAGAGAGCACATTAACAAAGCTGCTCAACATCTACCTACTTAATGACCTACTTGCAGTCCAACCAGAAGACAGTTATCATCTATACCATCCAGGCTTCCACCTTAGGACAAAACTTCTATTCTTGTACTAATTACATCTGAAACACTTTACGGAAAAATTCCATAAGGCTTATTCTCAATCATGCAATGCCATTTTCAAGGCACAAAATAAAAATAATTCTGATTTTAGTTTCTATCCTGTTTCACCAGAACACAAAGGAAAATCAAAGGCAACAATTGAAAAATTATTTTCCACCTTACCAAAGAAAGAGTTTTAAAATTAAAAACCATGAACAAATCTACCCACAAAATAATTCATTTTACATCAAACAGCTGCAGACCCATAATTGAAATAATGTATCTAAGGTTACAAATGAGAAGTGTTAGGTATCATTCTTAAAGAGACATATTAAGTTCCTAATACAGTTACAGTAATAGTGCTATTTGTTGTTTATCATAAATTAAGACCATAATTATATTTGTGCCTATTTTAAACAAAATAACCAATTCTTTTGTACCTGTGAATATAATTTATAGCAAAGCCAAGTTCATTTTCCAAACCAATCTATTTCACACTGCAGAGGTACTCTGGTATAACAGTATAATGTAATTCTTGTGGAATGTTGAAAGAGTAGATTCACTAAAAGCACAGAAGAGGTTTGAAGATAAATGAAGATGCTATTCATTCAAGGGTAATTTCATCTTAGAACTATATGAAAGATGTTTCACTCACACTGGATAGTGTATGGTCTCAATTTTAAGTGTGTTTTCAGCTCAAATATAATACTGCTAGATCGATTATGCTGATACTGTACATCTAATAATGAAGAATGCTAGCATTTTTCTACTTAAAAAAATAGATTTCTTCTTAGTACTATGTCTTCATTGTTCTATTTAACTGCAACAAATTTTAATATACAGCTTGCTATTTACCTTTTAAAGAAACAAACAAAAAAGTGACAATACTTTAACTTATAATTTCACAGACCTATAGAAACATCAATTTTTAATAAATTAAATAAATACTTGCATTAGAAAATATTAGCTGATATAAACTATTTCACAAATTAATAAAAATGACAACTTAGCCACCTATTTTAGTTTAAATATGCAATACTTCATGACTGCAAATCCTACAATACTAGTTCAGATGCTTTACACATCATACCAATATGGGCTAAAGAACTAATATGAATATTGAAATTGTTTTAATCTGTTAAGTTCTGTTTACTATTTAAGTTCAGTTTTATTTTTAGAAGCATCATATTTTATACTTATTGCTACCTTATCCTTCATAATTTATGCCAGGTGTTTTAAGTGTAAGTTATTATCAAGACCTAATTAATGTAATATAAAACAATAAATCTGAAGAATTTAAATTTAAATTCAGTGATAGCAAGGAAACATTTCTGCAGCCTTCATCTTGCTCATTTTAGAATACTGAGAAGGATGGTTGCTGCTATGGTCTCTTTCTCTTAGTTGTTATTGCCTTCTCCTAATTCTGAAAGTAAATATAAAAACCTCATTTTACAGAGTATGATCAAAGTGAGGATAGACTTTTCATATTTTATAAAACTATAAAGCAGCTTTAGCTTTTACATATTTTCCACAAAGTAATACTTTATTTCTTCTCTATTAAAATACATCGACTAACAGCATCATACCAGTATTCATACCATGTTTCAACTGGCACTTTATACTGCATATAACAACTTGTTTAAAACAAAAAATGTATGCAACCAAATCCAATAATCAAGATGATTTCACCTAAAATTCTGCAGGCAAGCTGTCTGTCCACTCTGGTCATTTATCTAAATGACTTGACAAGGAGCTATTTTCATGCATCCTCTAACCCAACAATTGACTTGCAATCCAAAGGGAAAAGGTACCCTTCACTGGTCACCTCCAAAGTTTACATTAGGATATGATCATTTAACCATTAATAAATACCTCCACCTATAAAATTTCATTTACTAAAAGGCAAAAGCAAGGGTAAGTTTAAGTAACTATTAGCCCATCTGACATGTTAGTGTTCACAGCATTAATAAAACCTATAAAAATGTTTAAATTTTGACAATATATCAACAGAAAAAAATAGTGTTTGATATCTGTTTTCATTTTTAGAGTTATTTACTCACAAACCAAAGGAAAATAACAAAGATTAAATGAAACAGAAATTCTTTTTAATCTGAGCTTAAATGTCATTCTTAATGTTAAAAAGGTTACTTTTTCATGCAGCATTCTAATACTGACCATCAGTCTGTGACACTAAAAAAACAATTCCAATTTTTAAAGGTTCTATATTGATACACAGAATAAAAGAAAATCCAGGTTGTTCAAATTGGGTTCATATATATTAAATGAAATTATTTCTAAACACAACTAGAAAGTAGTATCTTATCTTACATATATATATATATGATATTCACAAAACAAGGGTATAAATCTTTAAAGTTGAAACAGGTATTAATTCTCCGTTCAACATCTTCTATTTCTATAGCTTTAATATTTTTCAAGAGAATTTTTTACTACCTAACAAGCTTAATAATAACATAAGAATGTCTTTACTACATTTCCAAATTCCAAAACGTGAGATATGCTTATCTTTTATACATTAATGTCAATTGTAATGTGCTAGAAATATCAGAAATAAGTATGATTAAAAATTCACTTATTAGCAGGGCAGTCAGTGCTGACACACAGGCAGCAGAGGCAGGTGGATCTCTTGAGTTCGAGGCCAGCCTGGTCTACAGAGTGAATTCTAGCACAGTCAGGGCTACTCAGGGAAATCCTGTCTCAGGGAGGGAAAAAAGAAAAAAGAAAAGTAATATATTATTGGGCCAACAGCTGAACTTCTCTGCCTCATCATTCTCCTCTATGGGAAAGTGGGAATTGTAATAGTATTAATTCCATAGGACTGCTATGGGAGAAGGTTGTTTTGACACATAATTCACACAGCACTGACCTCTGAACTTTACAGATTTCTACTTTTGTTCTGTGTTTTCTGGCTTTTGATGTTGGTTTTAAGACTGGATCTCATTAGCCTATGCTGGCCTGAAACTCATCAAGTCACAGATGGACTTGAATTTGTGATCCTTCTGCTTCAGTCTCCAAAATGCTAGGATTATACATATGTGCCACATCTTGATTTTTAATTGTTTTTCATGTGTGCAGGAGTGCTGGATATATATGTCTTTGATGCTTGGAACTGGAGTTACAGACAATTGTGAGCCACCATGTGGATGCTTGGAACTGAACCTGAGTCCTCTGAAGAGCAGCCAGTGCTCTTAACCACTAAGACATCTCTCCAGCCCCACATTTTAAAAATTAGAGTAACAGTATTGGGCTGTGCAAAGGATGGATCATAATGCTCTACATAAAAACTCTCAGAGTTGGTTATACACAAATTTAATATTAAATTTTAAAACAAATCTAAATATTCTTACATAACATTAGGCTTATATATTGAATATTAACATTTTTAGGCATAGCATGAAAAGATGGTTATACATGCTCCAGTGGATAGCCTCATACCCATAAATACATGGGCAGCAGAAACTGGATTTGGTAGGTTAAAAAAAGGAAAAAAGGACATGAGGTTGTAGGGAATGGATCTGGAAAAAGGTGGGGATGGAGCAGTAGAGTAAATATGATCAAAATTTATGTATAAAATTCTCAAAGAATTCATAAAACCCATACTTAATGTGGTCATAAAAGTTAATGTTCATGTCAATATAAAAATGTTACCCTTAGTTATCTTTTTAAAATTGATTAAATGTATTTCTGCCAAGGATCAGGACAGAAGTAAATAATCAACATCCACTGCATACTTACAATACTTCAAGTATCTTTGTAAATGTTTTAAATATGTTAATACATTTAATTCATTAGCCAATGGGACAGTGTCTATTTTATGTCTATTTTACAGAGAAAGGAACTTGAAACAGAATTAAGGTGTACTATCCTTAGAACAGAGAGAAAATGCTCATTTCTCTTTGTGGAATTTGCTATAAAATAAGACATACTCTGACTGAAACAGTATAGACGTAACTTCTTTTGTGGTCTTGTTATTGAGACAGGGTCTCTCATGGGAGTCTTGGAATTCACTAGGGTAGACCACACTAGCCTCAAACAAGATATGCCTGCCTCTGCCTCCTGAGTGTTTAGGATTAAAGGAATTAAGTACACACCCAGAACTTAAGTTTTTAAAAGCATATTTTGTAAAAAAAAGCTTAAGAATTCACATGTATTTGTTTATATTCTATTTCTAAAATAACTAGTACAAAATCTAACAATTATATATGGCTATTGAGCATATGAAAAATGGCTAGCACAAACATGTATTCTAAGTATACATATCAGACTTTGAATTTAATTTGAAAAAAGTAAAATCAATTTTGTATTGATTATATGTTAATATTTTGATATACTGGGCTAAGTAAAACACTACTAAAATTAAATACACTTTTTTAAAATGAGGCTACTAGGAATTTCAAATTACTTAGTGGCCAGCACTGTATTATCTACTGGATATTTGGTCTAAGTTTGGAGTGTAGGAGATAATTGTAACAGAATTATCAGGTTTGTTTTACCAATTAATATAAGCCTAAGTCCCTGCAAGTAGCACTTTAAAATGAGAAATGACTCTATGCATGTGTGTATACAATGAGCTGATGAAAATACATCAGACTAACTTTACTACAGTCAGCAATCAAGATCACATTATGACCAAGCAGTACTCAGGTAAGCCTGTACTTGTAGACAGATGATACAAAGAAAGCAATCAGAGGAGAAATGGTCACCAGGAGGAAAATTATTTTCTTTTAAACTGAAGTCATATAGGTAGGTGCTATTCATTAAAAATAGCCAAGCCTTAGCTTCCAGAATATAATAAACACATTCCTGTGTGAGAAGCAAAATTTGAATTTCCTGATGGCATAATTGGCAGACTATTAAAATGTCCAATGTTTTATAACTGGTATCTTCTAGAAAATATACAGTTTATAGAACTTGTCACATTATTTTGATCAATATTATACATCAAACATAAAGCCCTTAGCTGTTTTGTTTTTTTTTTTTTTTAACAGATGCTGTTGTTCTATACAGAAGAAAATTACTCCATGAAGTTTACATCAGATATGTGGAAAAGTCACATTTATAGTCATGGCTACTATCAGCTGTCAAGTCAAAGAATATTGAAGAAAACCAAGAATTTTTAATATATGCTGGTTAATTTATCATCTAAGTGACATATGTAGGATAAAAAACTGAAATGGTTAAGCAAAATTCAATTATTTTAAAAGGTCTTTTTTGGTGTTATATTCACAAATCACAGTTCAGTTGCAACTGTGATTTGAGAAACTATGGTAAGAAAACAAATAGGAACCTTAACAACAATAATATATACCAAGTTGGGTCTTCTTATTTTCCCTTCCAAAAAACCATTAATATTAATTTTTTTAAATGGTAATATTCTGTTATTTTGCCTTGTACAGAAACTGAGTAACCCATCTAGCCTTTGGCTGTTCAAACTTGACACTATTTGTACCTGGAACTGGAGAGCTCATTGTAGAAAGCTGACCTATACACTGTGGAATAATGAGAAGGCAGCATCCCTGGGTCTACATAATAGGGATAGCCAATTGCATTCCTCCAACAATCCTGACAACTAACATGCTTAGCCACCACCATGTTTTCAAAAGGCCAAACTCTCCCTCACTGAGAATCATTAGTCTGATATTCCTACCAAAATTCTTTCCTATTTGTTCAAAACTAATATAGTATTCCTATGATAATATTATTTCATCTTAGGGGCTCTAAGATGTCAAAAATCCTTTTGCGAATTACACAACTATAACATAAAATCTAAAAAGCAATTGCATTCAGTAAGTGGGCTGAGAATAAATACATATGTAATCAATAAATATATGAGGAGTAGATAGAAAGAATTTATCTGCTTCAAGACTAACAGATTGAATTAAGGTTAGCATGTATATAATCAGCAGAATGACGATTAATATGCAGTGAATAATTCTTTACAAATAAGTTAGAAAATAATTAAGTATGTAAATAAAATTATCACCCCAAACAAAATACTATATCTAACTAAGAATAAAACAACTAAGACAGGATGTGTCTTCTTCCACCTAAAAGTAATTCTGCTTAAAAAAATTAATAGTGAAGTTTATCTTACATGCTGACAACTGAATAAAAGTATATACTGTATAAAATTATATCACAAAAGAGTAAGATTATACCAATAATGGTTAAGTAACAGAAAATCTCTAAACATATGGTAAAGATTTTCAGTAGGGGGTAGATTGCAACTCAAAATGATATACATCTTCTAGCACAAAGAACAAAATTACATTATTTACATATTTACCTGCACAGCAAGAGATGCTGCATTGTCAGAAAGCAAAATTTGCTCCCCTGTGGAAACATAAAGAAAGGTCTAAGTCCAAAGTTCAACTGCTAAATAAGCAAAATATATTTAAAATATTTTAAAACCTATTTCTATTTTAAAAAGAGATATCCTACACTAAAACAATTATAAAGCTTTATATCAGTGCTGTAGTGTTTCAGTTAAATTATCAATATAAAGAATGATAAAATAGGATTGTTCTAAAATTATTTGACCATTTATCTCATTTTATCAGCAATTAAAATTGCTTATTTAAAAACATCCATTTTTACAATTTTAAAAGTATTTTTTCTTTTCAGTAAAATAGTATCCATTCAAATCTCTCTAGTTTAAAGTAAAAGTATTCACAACCACATAAACCAGCTTACAGTTAATATTGCACAGTGTGTCTAGTTCTGTCACACAAAAGAAAGATGACAAGTTCGCTGCAATAAAAATTCCATGCTTAGAAGACGGGGGCTGCTGCCTATTAGTCTTCATTACTTTGCAGTCTTCTGACAACTGTAGCAGGCTGCTGAGCCCCAAATGGGGTCCATAATGTGATCTGATGATATATGAAGAGCTGCTAAAGGGAGCCTGAACCATCCTAGCCTATACATTTTAACAGTTCCTTTTTACTGAGAACCCACTTTACCACAGGACTTTGAAAATCTGCTGTCTCAGCTATTGGTGCAGTAAATCTGCCAAGTTGCTCCTGCAACCACATCATTTTACACTGCCTACAGCAGCCAATATAATGAGTCAATAATAAACTAAGGATCTTATAGGCTATGAATAGTTGGTTTACCTGGCAGATACAAGTTTAGGCAAAACCTTACAGACAAATTATACAAGGGAATCCCTTCTTTGTGTTTTACATTCTCATTGCAGGAAATTGTATTAGTACATTTATTTGGGGGTTGCGGAGAGTTTTCTTTATTTGGTTGGTCAGCTGGTTTGGTTTGGCTTGGGTGTTTATTGTCAGTTATAAGTACATTTTAGTGCAAAGCCATTTTAAATTGTGAATAAGAACCAACCTCTCAGTTGCTGATATAAGGTCGCATTTTCAGGCCAAGGTTCTGTGGCTGCAGAAACAAAGCAATGATAATCAGGCACATGGGGCAAAAGCATTTCAATACTCAGCCAAATCCATCAGTATGTTCACTGGCAATCGTTTAAAATCTGTTAACATTATTCTTAACTACAGCAATGAATCATACTATCTTAAATTGTATGATAACCTGCATAAGAAGGCTAGACTATTTTAAATGTTTATTGTGTAGTGATAAGCTTTTTCAGAGAAAAAAAGGGGATGATTTTCCCAATTAAAAAATAAAGTTACTTTCCTTAAAAATAGCTATATGCAAAATACTGTTCATACATACAGAAATACTGGTATTTTATTCAGTACAAAACGATAGTAAAATAATGTCCAGAATATGTTACTGTAAGCTTTTCAAAAAACAAACTGTTTTGCGTTAGATTAAAGAACCAAACATGTCTGTTAACCTAAACACCTTTCCTGATTTACAAGTGGTATTTAAAAGCATAGGAATTCCAATGAACATAAAAGGCTCCACTGCCTAGACTCTAGGAATGCCACCCTACAAAATGATAAAACATTAATGAATGATAAGCATTAAAATGTGAAACAAAGTCAGTAAAACTAATTTTAAGTTTAAAATGAAGCTTGATTGACCCTTACTCTCCCATCTACACAAGATTCCAGTTACAAAGAGAATGAATTCAACAGTCTACCAGTGCTAAGGAAAAGCACTCTAAATGACATCTGATCAACTGTGCCAGGTAGTAGTAGCACTCGCCTTGACAAACAGGACAATCTCAGTGGGTTCGAGGCTATACTAGTCTACAGAGAAAGTTTGTGGACAGCCAAAACTACACAGAGAAACCCTGTCTCAAAAAACAAACCAAACAACAACAAACAGAAGAAGCAGAAACAGAGGAGTGGATCTGGGGGAGAGGGAGGAGGTAGAATGGGGGAAAAATGGGAGGAGTGGAGGAGGGGGGAACCACAATAGATGTATTGAAAACCAAAACTTAAGATAATAACAATAATATATTTAGAAGGAGCAATAGTTGCATTAACAAAATTACAGGATTATCAGGATCTAATTTACTATAGTCTTCTCTGTAAAGGACATAAAACATTAAAATAGCTAATCCTAATATAGCAACTATAATTGTTCTTAGCAAGAAAGTAGGCTATAGTAGCTAACAACTGATAGTTTTCTAACTGTGTTTATGCTAACCCAGTCTCTGACACAGCAACAAGTCACCTTAATATATAATTATAGTTGATTTTTTTAGAAAAATTATGTAATACATTTTTAAGATGAATCATTTAAAAGACAGTGGGTAAAAGAAAACACTTCAATTTGCTCTTATATTTTAGAATGAAAGTAAAGGCATTATCAAATGTTGACTAATTAACATACATAAAATTAAGTATACACTTAGTGATAATACTAGGAAATCATTAACAAATAATGGGCCAGGAATAGTTTTCTATACTGTTAGCTATAACATTATGCATATCTGTAAAAGCTGTTGGACTTCAACACACATACCCAAAAAGGTGATGAGGCTAAATATTTATAGTTTATTGTAAACACTTTAACAAAATTTTAATAAGAACCCAATTAGACTGCATAATACAATTCTTAAAAGTCAAGGCAACAAAAATAAGCTGCCATAAGTAAATTACTCAAAAGTAACTTTTTTGGATATACTGTATGGTCAACAAACCTGTATCATTTACTTCTCTAAACACAATGTGACTCATTTATTGTAAGATCTGCAATCATCAAATATGTAATTTTATGCACACATAAATGTGGCTAAAGTAATAAACAACCAAAATAACATCTATAAAACTTTCAAAAGATAAACATTAAAACACAGTTCATGAAAGAACAGGCATATCCTATACCTCTCTGTAAGCCATAATGTACATGTCTTGCATAAATTTATCACTCGTTGCAAGTAAAAAAGAAAATGAGAATTTAATTAAAATCTATCATACTTCATTCTTTAAACATGAATAAGCAGCATAATAGTACTGTAGTGGGGTGTTCTAAAATATTTTGGTAATTTTAATTTTTGTTTAGCTATTTTGTCTCTATACTAGACATAAACTGCAAATTTTCAAAACAATTTATCATTAAATATATGCTATATGCAGTGTGTTTACTGATAAATTAGAAGATGCTCTATTGGCTTATAATATGAACTATAATGTGAAAATTAATTCAAGCTTCAATAATTCCAGTAGCTCAGGGGCAGAGTGCTCACCCACCATACATAAAGCACTGAGTTCCAATTCAACACACATGCACAGTTAATTCGTCACCTCCACTATGATCTTCAGATCTAATTCAATAGAATATATAAAAGAGAAATTTTGCAACATTCTACTTGACTGCAAGTAAGCTGCCTATAAATATCAAAAGCTCTGGTATGAAAGACCTACAGATGGAAACTAAGGTATAGAGGGTCAATGTTTTGTTTGGTACAGTATGTGAATTATATTTCAATTCACAAGTTATTGAAAATAAATTCCCAGGAAGAAACTTAGCAAACATTTGATACTTTTTTCACAAATAGAACATACCAGTTTTAAAAAGAAGGCAAGTGGGCTGATGAAACCTATGTAGCAATTATATTTTAGCACCTGAGAATTCTAGTGCCATGTATCTACAGATAAGAAACTATATGCAGAAAATGACCTGCTACCTAACTCACCCCTGAGCATCTCAGCATACAAACACCACAATCTATATGACCTAGTTTAAATAATTATAATATGGGAAAAGAAATCACTAGTGTTATTCCATAAGTGTGCCACAAGTAAAAACCCCATGTCGGGTGGCACATTGCTAGATCTATAAACAATCCATGGAGGTGCCAGTCTACCCAAGTCAGCAGTTCCCAACCTGTGGATCTCAACTCATTTGGAGGTCACATATTTAACATTATAATTCCTAACAGCAGCAAAATTAAAGTTATGAAGTAGCAACAATATAATTTATGGTTGGGGTCAGCACAACATGGAGAACTGTATTAAAAGATTGCAGCATTAGGGAGGTTGAGAACCACTGATCTAAGTAAATCTAAGATTCATGAACAATTATCACCCACACATGGCAAATGCAAACACCACTTCTTGCTGTAAATAACAATAATTAAAGCCTTTATTGTGATCACCTGACTAAAGAGGCAGGCCAAAAGACAACATTTTTCATACTTTTCTCTTTCCCAGTGTCAAACAAGTCGCTATCCACTCCACCACTTGCTCTGAGTATTGAATCAAGTAAAGGGAGGTGGACATTTGTAAAGCACAGTAATGACAATAGAGACCTATAACACTTGTAGCATTTCTAAATTATTTTTAAAACATTTTGGTTTTTAACTACTCTTCAGTCGACTTGAAATGTTTTAGACTATAAAACTACTTGCAGTAGTAAATATTTCATATCATTTACCCTATGTACTTTCAACTTCCACTATTAAACCACTCCCTAGTATGAAAGACCATTTTAAGCATCCTTAGAGAAGGAGTAGTCTCAAAATAACTAGAAAAGGTAAAACTAAAATATTTTTTTAAAGGGGGTTGTGGAAGTTAAGAGAAAGGGTTGTTCAAAACTGTCAAAGTACAACTTACTTATACCTAAGCCTCCAAGCCCCCAACATGATGTCCCAGATCCTTTTGGCCTTTGGAAAGTCACTCTTTCTACCCATCACACACCTCCTCCGGGGTTCTTCCAATCCTGCCGCTCATCCAGGGTCTCAATACACCACAACTTCTCCTGCCCTGAAATTCTTCTGTGTTGTTTCCTCTTCTTAGAGTGATCTTTCCCTCCTCTTATGTCATCACAGGTCACCTCAACGCATCACTTGCTCAGATAATCTGGTTTGTGGACAAATAACCCATGTAGCTGGACAGAGCCAGCACTCAGGAAGGACCTATTTAAGTGTGCTGCTGTCCCAGTCCCAAAGTCTTTACAGTGTGTGAGCAAGAGCCTCAATTTTCATTTTGCACTGTATCCTACAAATATTGAAGATGAACTTATCCTAGAAAGTCTTTATTGATCTTCCTAAATTGCTCAAACGCTCCCTTACACAGACACCCTTTATACCACTTATCACAGTTGATATTTTTACAATCTAAGTGTTTAGTTATGTCTCCAAGCAGAAAATAAACTGTGAATCTAGAATTCAGGTCATCCTTAGAACCTAGCACACAGGAAATATTGGTTGGATAATGTTGGGTTTTATTATTAGCACTTCCTTTAATATCATGCTGTATCATTTTATGCTAACTGCTTCAGGGAAGATAAGAAAAACTATACCATGTAGAAAAACATTATAAAAAAAATAAAACTTTACCCAGACAACTTCAAGACCATACAATACAAGTCTAAAACTATTAAATCATTGTCTGAAAACAATTGGATCTCTGATTTCAACTTACTTTTTAAAACTTTTCCTACTTTCCTTCTTAATCAACAACTATGATTGCTACATCTATTTGAGTCTGCATGTTATAAAAAGAACGTGGGATTTTAAGATATGAACTCAGGATTAAAGGCTCAGGATGCAGAAAGCATTAATAGTGAGACAGCATGAGTTTGGGCCTTAACTATGAGACTTAGGAAGTATAACATTAATATCTCATTGTTTTGATTTGAACATAAAATGCTCCACACAAACACATGTGTTAAAAGGCTTGGAGGTCAGCTGAAGTTATTCCAGGAAATCCTACAAACTTTAGGAGTCAGTGCCTGGTTAGAGGAAATATATCACTGGGGATATGCCTTTGAAGGCCCATCTTTCCTGATCCAATCCATTGTTACCCTGTTACCTGGCCATCAGAAAGTGAGTAGCTCATTTTGCCCGGAATTCTCCAACATGATAGCCTTGCCTAAGACCCAAGAATGGAAACCTCTAAAACCATAGAAAAATCCTTTCTGCTTCTTCCCCCCCAACCACCACACACACACAGGAATTTATCACAACAAAAACACTGATTTAAAAAACAAAACAAAACAAAAAAAAAAAACTATGTAGGTAATGTAAAATATCAAACAGAAATTTTAAGTTTTAAGGTTTATACCTGGGTAAGAAATGCACAGCTAATTTACTGCTGTCCCAGTCCCAAAGTCTTTACAGTGTGTGAGCAAGAGCCTCAATTTTCATTTTGCACTGTATCCTACAAATATTGAAGATGAACTTCTGTACATCAAATGACTGTCTTACATAGGACAAGATGTATACTCTAACTCTACGTGGCAGAATATTGTACTAATTAACTACTCCTATGGAATAATCCTTCTATACACTGTGAATATGTATTAATCTCATTGGTTAATAAAATGTTGACATGCCAGTAGCCAGGCAAGAAGTATATGCAGAACAGCTAGACACAAAAGATTCTTGAGCAGAAAGGTCAGAGTAAGAGGAGATGCCATCCAGCCACCTAGGTAGCAGGAAGTATAGAAAATGAGATGACAAGCCTAAGCCATGTAGTGAAGCATAGGTAAGAAATATGGGTTAATGTAAGTGTAGGAGTTAGCTAGTAACAAGCCTGAGCTACTGACCAAACAATTATAAGTAATATTAAGCCTCTGAGTAGTTGTCTGAGAACTGGCAGGTAGAATAAAAAGGTCCAACTACAAGCTACATATTTCATATTTCACCATAGAACACAGATACTCATATGCTCCTGAACAAGAAAGAATCCTCTTTCATGGCAAAAAAATAAATAAAAATAAAAAAAAATAAAAAAAAAATAAATCAGTATACCAAGAAAAGGCTGAAAGAGGAGTACACAAGAATTAGTAGAGAATAGAGGTCCTTGTCTACCTGCCCACTTTAATACCAAGATCCTTCTCTCCAACTAGGATATGTCAAATTTTCCTTGAACACTTAAGATGTGCTTTTATGAATTTAAGAAATTCATAAAATTTATGAAATCAAATAGTTTCCCTTTAGTATTTCTTTTTACTGCCAAAACCTCAATCAAATGTCTTCAGAGCCAAGTTTAACTGTTAAATTATTCCTCTCTCTCTCTTTTTTTTAAGATTTATTTGTTACGTATACAGTATACAGAAGAGGGTACCAGATGTCATCATAAATGGTTGTGAGCCACCATGTGGCTGCTGGGAATTGAACTCAGGACCTCTGAAAGAACAGTCAGTGTTCTTGACTTCTGAGCCATTTCTCCAGCCCCACATTATTTCTCTTTTATATGTACTGTCCATAGAAGTTTTATTTCTCATATGTTATACATTATTTTCTGCCCTATCAAACTGTGAGGTCAATATTATATCTCATATTTCCTACAAGTAAATTCTTAGATGCAAAAGTTTTGCTGTAGTTTTGAAGTTATTTGTTAAAATCTTGGATTCTCAACTGCTTCAAACAAATCACAGTTGTAATAATACATGCCAAAATAATAAATTTCAATTTATCAAGTTTTAATTTGTTTTCTAATTCGTTGTTACCATTTCAAGCTAAAATATTTGTTGTAAGAATTCCAAAGTAGAGACAGGAGCTAGGGTTTGGCAGTGAGGGTCTCCTCCAAGCCACACCTAAAAGAGGGGACCTTGCATGGTGCCACCTCCAACTGCATCAGCAGAGAAGGACTGAGGATTTGAAATTCAGACAACTGTCCAGAGCAGAGTCAGAGAACAAGCAGACCCCAAGCTCAGAGGAGACAGGAGACACACAACTCCTCTTGCCACAACTGACTAGGAGCTGCCTAATTGTGAATCACTGAAACCATGGGCAGACGCCAGTGCAAAAATACATATAACAATATAAAGAACAACAAGGCAATACCAGAAGAAACTGGTGGTTCTACAACTACGAGACCCGAACAGAGCAATGAAGAGGAAACAGAAGGAAACAATACCAAAAACAGATTACTGAAGCCTTCAAAGAAAATACAAAAAATTCACTTAAAGAAATAGAAGAAAATACAAACAAAAAATTGGAAGAGATGAACAAATCCTTGAAAGAAAACCAAGAAAAGGTAAACCATAAAATGAAAGAAACATTCCAGGAACTAAAAACTGAAATAGAAGCAATAGAAAGGGCACAAAATGAGGCAAAGGTGAAAATAGAAAATCTCAAGAAAAGAGCTAGAGCTACAGATACAAACATAACCAACAGAATCCAAGAGATGGAAGAGAGAATCTCTGGAGTGGAGGACTCAGTAGCGGAAATAGATACATTAGTCAAAGAAAATACTAAAACCAAAAAAGTCATAACACAAAATGTTCAGGAAATCTGGGACACCATGAAAAGACCTGAGAATAATAGGAATGGAAGAAGGAGAAGAATACCAGCTCAAAGGCACAGATAATATATTCAATAAAATCATAGAAGAAAACTTTCCTAACATAAATAAGGAAATGCCTATACAGATACAAGAAGCTTATAGAACATCAAATAAATATGACCCCCCCCAAAAAAAAATCAGCACGCCACATAATAATCAAGCCACAAAGCATACAGAACAAAATAAAAATTTTAAGAGCTGCAAAAGAAAAGGGCCAACTTACTTATAAAGGCAGACCCATCAGAATAACACCTGACTATTCAATGGAAATGATGAAAGCAAGAAGGGCTTGGTCAGAAGTTATACAGACACTAAAAGAGCATGGCTGCCAATCACCATAGATGGAGTAAACAAGATACTTCATGACAAAGTCAGACTGAAACAATACCTATCTACCAATCCAGCCCTCCAGAAAGCATTAGAGGGAAAACTCCAACTTAAGGATCTCAAAAACACCCATGAAACAACAAACAATCAATAATCCCACACAAGAAAAGCCCAGAGAAAGGAAATACATGCAAGCTACCACCAAAAATAGCAGGAAACATCAATCAGTGGTCACTAATATCCCTTAATATCAATGGACTCAACTCACTTATAAAAGGGCACACACTAACAAAATGGATACAAAAACAGAAGCCATCCTTCTGCATACAAGAAACACACCTCAACCACAAAGACAGACACAGGCTCAGAGTCAAGGGTTGGGAAAAGATTTTCCAATCAAATAGACCTAAGAAACAAGCTGGGGTTGCCATCCTAATATCTAAAAAAGTAGGCTTTAAGCTAAAAGCAATTAAAAGGGACAAAGATAGACATTACTTATTCATCACAGGAACAGTTGGTCAAGAGGAGATTTCAACCCTGAATATTTATGTTCCTAATATGTAAAAGAAACACTACTAAAGCTCAAAACTGACATAGTTCTCACACCCTAATAGGGAGAGACTCCAATACCCCACTTTCACCCCTGGATAGGTCAACCAGACAGAGACTCAACAGAGAAATAAGGAGTCTAAAGCAAATAGATTTAATAGATATTTACAGAAGCTTCCACCCAAATGCAAAGGAATACACATATTTCTCAGCTTCTCATGGAACTTTCTCTAAAATTGACCACATAATTGGTCATAAAGCAAATATGAATAGATACAAAAAATTGGAAATAATCCCTTGTATCATATCAGACCACCAGGGCCGAAAGTTAGAGTTCAACAACATCAAAAATCACAGAAAGTCTACCAACTCATGGAAACTAAACATCACGCAGCTGAACCACCTCTGAGTCAAGGAAGAAATTAAGAAATCAAAATCTTACTAGAATTTAATGAAAATGAGTCCACAGTGTACCCAAACTTGTGGGACACAATGAAAGGAGTCTTAAGAGAAAAATTCATAGCACTAGATGCCTATATGAAAAACCTAGAGAAATCCCACACTAGAGAACTAAGAGCAAAACTGAAAGCCTTAGAAGCAAACTCACCTAGGAGTAGACGGCAGGAAATAATCAAACTTAGAGCTGAAATCAATACAATTGAAAAAAAGAACAATACAAAGAATCAATGAATCAAAGAGTTGGTTCTTTGACAAAGTCAATAAGATAGATAAGCCCTTATCCAAACTAATCAAAAAGCAGAGAGAGAGAATCCAAATCAACAAAATCAGAAATGAAAAGGGGAACATAACAGACCCCCAGGAAATCCAGAGAATTACCAGGTTATACTTTGAAAATCTATACTCCACAAAAATGGAAAACCTAGAAGAAATGGACAGCATTTTGGACAGGTACCATTTACCAAAATTAAATGAAGACCAGATTAATTACCTAAACAGACCTATAACCCTAAAGGAAACTGAAGCTGTTATTAAAAGCCTCCCAAGTAAAAAAAACCCAGGTCCAGATGGTTTCAGTGCAGAATTCTACCAGATGTTCAAAGAAGAATTACTACCATTACTCTTCAAACTATTTCACACAGTAGAAACTGAAGGAATACTGCCAAATTCCTTTTATTAGGCCACAATTACCCTAATACCCAAGTCACTCAAAGACATAACAAAGAAGGACAACTACAGACCAATTTCGCTCATGAATACTGATGCTAAAATTCTCAACAAAATTTGGCAAACCATTTACAACAATACATAAAAAATATCATCCACCATGACCAAGAAGGCTTCATCCCTGAAATGCAGGGATGGTTCAACATATGAAAAACTGTAAATGTCATCCATCATATAAACAAAGTGAAGGAAAATAAACTACACGATCATATCCTTAGATGCTGAAAAAGCCTTTAACAAAATCCAACACTCCTTTATGATAAAAGCCCTGGAGAGATCAGAAATACAGGGAAAATATCTAAATATAATAAAGGAGATTTACAAGAAGCCAACAGCCAACATCAAACTTAATGGAGAAAAACTCAAAGCAATCCCACTAAAATCAGGAACTAGACAAGGATGTCCTCTCTCCCCTTATCTACTCAATATAATTTTCAAAGTTTTAGCTAAATTAATAAGAAAATGAAAAGAGGTTAAGGAGATACAAATTGGAAAAGAAGTGAAATTATCTCTATTTGCAGATGATATGATTGTATACATAAGTGACCCAAGGAATTCTACCAGGGAACTCCTACAGCTGATAAACACCTTCAGCAATGTAGCAGGATACAAGATTAACTCAAAGAAATCAGTAGCCCTCCTATACACTAAAGATAAAAGGGTCGAAAAAGAAATAAAGGAAACATCACCCTTTATAATAGCTGCAAATAGCATTAAATACCTTGGAGTAACTATAACCAAAGAAGTAACAAATCTATTTGTCAAAAATTTTAAATCACTGAAGAAAGAAACTGAAGAGGATATCAGAAAATGGAAAGATTTTCCATGTTCCTGGATAGATTAGGATCAACATAGTAAAAATGGCAATCCTACCAAAAGCAAGCTACAGAATCAATGCATTACCCATCAAAATCCCAACACAATATTTTACGGACCTTGAACAATACTCAACTTCATTTGGAATAACAGGAAAGCCAGGATTGCCAAAACAATTTTGCTCAACAAAAGAACCTCAGGAGGTATCACCATTCCTGAACTTCAAGTTATACTATAGAGCTACAGTAATAAAAACAGCCTGGTACTGGCATAAAAACAGACTTGTGGATCAATGGAACTGAATTGAGGATCCGGGCATTAATCCAAAAACCTATGAACACCTGATCTTTGAAAAAGAGGCTCAAAATATTCAATGGAAAAAAAGACAGTATATTTAACAAATGGTGTTGGCATAGCTGGATGGAAGTGTGTAGAAAAATGTAAATAGATCCAAGCCTGTCACCCTGCACAAAACTCAAATCCAAGTGGATCAAAGACCTCAACATAAACCCAGCCACTCTAAACTTGAGAGAAAAGAAAGTGGGAAATACCCTCCAATGAATTGGCACAGGCGACCACTTCCTAAATATAACACCAGTGTCACAGACACTAAGAACAGCAATCAATATATGGGACCTCATGAAACTGAGAAGCTTCTGTAACGCCAAGGACACTGTCAATAGGACAAAACAACAGCCTACAGAATGGGAAAAGATTTTCACCAACCCTACAAGTGATAGAGGACTGATCTCTAAAATATATAAAGAACTCAAGAAACTAGAGCCCAAAACCTTGAATAACCCAATCAAAAAATGGGGTTCAGAACTAAAAAGGGAATTCTCAGCAGAAGAATTAGGAAAAGCTCAAAGGCACTTGAAAAAGTGCTCAACTTCTTTAGCCATCAGAGAAATGCAAATCAAAACAACTTTGAGATACCAGCTGACACCTGTCAGATTGGCTAAGATAAAAAACACACATGACAGCCTATCCTGGAGAGGTTGTGGAGCAAGGGGAACACGCCTCCATTTTTGGTGGGAGTGTAAGCTTGTTCAGCCACTCTGGAATGTAGTATGGCG
This sequence comes from Sigmodon hispidus, assembly GCA_004025045.1. Classification (NCBI taxonomy): domain Eukaryota; kingdom Metazoa; phylum Chordata; class Mammalia; order Rodentia; family Cricetidae; genus Sigmodon; species Sigmodon hispidus. The sequence goes on from PVIH01000041.1 coordinate 121,251, forward strand.
GTTTCTCAGAAAACTGGGAATCAATCTCCCCAAGGATCCAGCAATACCATTTCTGGGTGTATACCCTAGAGATGCACAGTCGCACTCCAAAGGCATTAGCTCAACTATGTTCATAGCAGCATTATTCGTAATAGCAAGAACCTGGAAGCAACTTAGATGCCTCTCAACTGAGGAATGGATTAACAAACTGTGGTACAGCTACACAATGGAATACTACTCAGCAGTAAGAAAAAATGATATCCTAAAATTTGCAGGCAAATAGATGGATTTGGAGAATATCCTCCTAAGCGAGGTCTCAAACCCAGAAAGATAAGCAGGGGATGTACTCACTCATTAGTGGACTCTAAACAAAAAAGCAAAAGGCAAAATATGTCCAAGCTGCAATGCACAACCAGTGAACAGCTTGGGATCTGATACACCTTGAACTGTCACCTTGGATCCCACTCCCTCTAGAGAAACACCTGACTCAGTCTTGATGTTGGGGGAAGGAAACTGGATTTGCCAGGAGTGGATGCTGAACTAAGCCATATTGGGACATTGGGACCTCCTGCCCTTGCTGGGGAGAAGATGGGGAAATGTGGAGAAGAGAGTGTGACTGGAGGGGGTGGGAGGGAAAAGGGACCTTGAACAAGGATATACACGGATAGAAAATGTGACTTTATTAATAATAATAATAATAAGACACACAAAAAAAAGAATTCCAAAGTAAAACTATCTACTTTGGCAACTAGAGAAATGGCTCAGTTGGTAAAGTGTTTGCCACTCAAGCATGAGGGACAGAGTTTGATATCCAGACACCATTGAAAAGCTTGGTGCTCTAGCACATGCTTGAAATCATAATACTAAAAAGAGAGAGAAAACCCCTGAAGCTTGCTGGCCAGTCAGTGAGCCAAATCAACAGGCTCTAGGTTCAGTGAGAGATCCTGCATCAAAATAAGGTACAAAGTTAACTGATTATCAACCACTGGCAACCATGTGTACACATGTGCATGCACACATATGCTACACACACATACAAAAACTACTGCCTGCTTTTGGAGAAATTAATTCATTCTAAGAAAATAAATTGCTATATGGTTCAGTAAGGTAAAAGCTCATCTAAATTCAATCCCCAGGATACACATTGTGTAAGGAGAAAACAAACTCCCATGGGTACTTTCTGATCTCTCCACACGTTATAGCATACAAGAAAAGACACACAGGCACACACTCTAAATAAAACTGTGATACGTTTTTTTTCTAAGGTTAAAAAACTATTTCATCATTTTCATGCTAAAACAAAGACACTCTTAGTGTTCTACTCTAACTCACATTTTAAAAATTAGAATTACAGGGAGCTGAAAGAGATGATTCAGTGGTTAGAGCTCTTGCTACTCTTACAGAGAACCAGGGTTCAGTTCCCAGCACCTACATGGTGGTTCACAATCATGGCTTGAAACTTCAGTTCCAAGGGAGCTAATGACCTCTTCTGATCTCTGTAGGTACCAGGCACATACATAGTACACAGATATATAGGCAAAACACTCATCTACATAATGAAAAAAATCTTAATTTTATATATAAATATATAAAATATATATAATATATAAAAAATTAGAAATAAATCAGAGCCCTCTAAGGGCCTATTCCAGTTAATGTTATTGAAAAATCGCATGAGTCATTTACTAACTTTCTATTTTGCCCTGGTCAGTACCCTGATTATTTCCTATTTAGTGTCTTCCTTTACCCAAAGCAAAAAAGATACCTCTAAGTTTCAATCTTTAGGAGATAAAGGTGAGTATTTTTATGCAACTGAAGTACTTCTTAAATTAAAATGGACTTTTCTCTATTCTTACATGTATTTATATTGAGGAAGACAAAACAAAATTTAAAAAGAACATACACAAGGCAGGTGGCATACCCTAGCACGTGTGAGGCTGAGGCAGGGCATATCATAGGTACCAGGATAACATAAAATAGTGCATAAACTGCTAGCAATATATATGGTAAATTAACAACACCAAACATAAATATTTGTTCAATATTGTTTCAATTGTATTTAAGCTATGCTTAAGCCTTATCAATAAATATAACCATAGAAATCAATATTCTTTGCTAGTAGTACTATTGAAATGATAGGTAGCAAATAGATGCATTTAAGTACAGGTCTCTTAGAGACTTTACATAGTGCTTGCAGTGTCCTCAACATCAAGTTAAGTGATAAGTGGCAGTTAATTCTGGTGGCAGATGATTCTTCCATCCCATTCACTCGGTGTTATTTCACACTATCAAAGTGATGATCTAATAAAAAAAAAAGTCTAGGCTCCAAGATCCATTTCTTGATCTAATCTAAGAGGACAAAAAAACACTCCACGAAAAGAGATGCCCTCTGTTGCTGGTCTCTGTCTCTCTTTTCTTAAAATCTGCATTTCTAATGTACAACATGACTCCTCTGGCATATGAACGTAGGTGAAGACATAATTTGTAGAATAATAGGCACTAATATTATACGCCGCTTCAATTCTGTCATTTTTCCAATCCATCAAATTGATTAATGCTGTAATAACTCTACACAAATCTATCATTTGTGTACTAATGAAGTCAAACTCAGTTTATCCTTAGGCGACTATATTCCAAAAGCTCATAGATGTCATTTCTTCAGCCCAGCAACACTACTTAGACCATGTTACAGAAAAGGAATAAGATACATGTTAAGTCTATCTCCATATTCAGATGACTTTCTACCAAGGTGTAAATGCAAATATTAGCAATGTAACAAAATGCTCAAACAAGCATTTGGAAGATCTTAGTCAAAAGTCACTGCACAACATACAGAGAAAATAAGAAATGCATTTGCTTATTTGATATGGACACCAGACTGATGACCACAGTGATAACAAATACACTAAGTTTAAAACCCATTGTCAGGCAAATGTAATTAAGTGGGTTTTTTTTAAATAATTAGATTTAAAATTACCAAAATGGGAATTTAAGGAATGTTGTATTAGGTATTAAATTCAATATTAATTCAATCTGCAAGCTATAAAAAAGAAAGCAACAACAAATCCCAGCTAATAATCACAAGATGATTAAATAACACCCCATGTATAGGTGAAGATATGTTTAAAGACTTTACAATAAATGTGTTAAGTGTGACTCTTCCCAAAATAGAAGTTTAAAACCATTCTTCCAGGGCTGGAGAGATGGTTCAATAGTTAAGCGCACATACTGCTCTTGTAGAAGACCCAAATTCAGATCCCAGCACCTACATTGGTTGGACACCTCACAAGTCACCTATAACTCCAGCTGCAAGGAATCCAACAATTTCTTCCTGTCTCCAAAGGCACTTGGACTAACATGCATATACCACCATAGACACACACAATTAAAAATAAAAACAAATCTTTAAAAAAACAAAAACTCCCAGCACCTCAACAGTTTGAGAGATAAGTTCATGCCAGAAAGTGGTTCATGTTTTTAATTAAAAGGGAGAAATGCAGGAGTCATGCTGTCATTTTCATAAACTTAAAACCCAGGTAGGTGGTATTATGTAGCATAGTGGTAAGGCAATTTAAAAATTAAAGCAAGAAAGTGCATATACAAAGATTAAAGACTAACAGATTCAAATAAGCTTGGAATGTGCCTGTTATAGAGTGCTTACCTACCACGCACAAAGAAACTAGACTCAATCTCCAGTACCCTATAAGCCAGGTGCTTAGGCATATGCCTATGATCTCAGCACTCTAAGGGTGAGTGAGAGCAGCTGAATCAGAAGTTCAAAGTCATCCTTGGCTACATAGCAAGTTCAAAACTAGCCCAGACTATATGACTATATGAGATCCTGCTCCCCACCCCACCCCCATGGGCAGGGAAAGGGGGAGATGGTAACTGAAAAGTTTGTTACAGAGCTATGCCCTTGATTACAAGTTATCTTAAGTTGTTAGGAAGAAGAAACCTATTGATTGGTATCAGCCTTTGTTATTTGTGGTGTGTGAATACATAAACTATATAAACTATATAGCATTTAGCAAGCCTACAATCATTTTTTGTTCATTTAATACATATAATATACACGTAAAAGCAATGACCTACAGACACAAATGGCAACTAAAATAAGATTACATTCTTTTCATCTTTCATTCATTTAGCTCAGATAAGGTGATACTGAGAACCTATGTAGATTAATTTAATTAAAAAAGATGTTTGACCACTTTATTTACTGAAGTATTTGCAGACATGTCTAAAAACTAGGTATTAAAGCATACTTTGGTGATACATTGTAATTCTAAGATCCCCTCAAAAAGTAATATTAAAGCCATCTAAGTGAACAAACAAGTTATTAAAGGCCTAAAACGTAAATTTCTTTAATAAGAAAAAGATGGATATAAAATTGTCGTTGTACTCCAGAATCTAACTTTACTGAATGGGTAACATGGAAGAAAAGGAAACAAGAGGAGATAGCAACCATTTACAGCACAATAAGTGAAAACAGGTGGTGTTAAGAAAAAGTTTAGGTCTTGAAGTCAGGTAGATTCTCCCAATTTATCATGAATAACCTTGGCCAAGTTGCTTAACCTTTTCTGACCTCATTATCTTACTGTAAAAGGGGAAATAGTAAATGTCTTCTAAGATTGTTGAAAGAATAAAATTAGATAAGTTATACTAAGAATACTAGTTCCCATCACATGGGAGTAACAGACAGGCATCCCTAGAGCATGCTGCTGGCTAGCCAGCCTAGCCATTATTTGTAAGCTTTGGGTTAGTAAAAGAGAAGCCCTGACTCAGTTAATAAAGTGAACAGCAACCACTGAAGAGAACCAAAGTCTACACCACCCCGCAACACACACACACACACACACACACACACAAAGCTGATGTGCA
>PVIH01000041.1:126210-230564 GCA_004025045.1 Sigmodon hispidus
TTTTTTTTTTTTTTTTTTTTTTTTTTAAAAAAAAACTTTATTTTATTTATTTATTTATTTGCCTTGGTGTTTGCCTGGAACTGGAACTACAGACAGTTGTTAGCTGCCATGTGGGTGCTGGGAAACGAACCCGGGTCCTCTGGAACAGCAGAGGGTGCTCTTAACCGCTGAGCCATCTCTCCAGCCCCCAAAGATCATTTCTAAGAAGTAAAAGAAAAACAAATAGACTCCAACTGATTATCTAATTCAATTCATCTAACATAACTCAAATCCTACCACATCTTTTTCTACAGGCAGACCAATAAAGTCAATTATCTATGATACAAAGATAATCTAAAACAATAAATTAAGATGTGTTTATCTTTAATCTGTAGTCCATGATTTCTAAGATACAAACATATGGCAAGATGGAGAAATACTTTAGGAGAGTATAATGATTTGATTTTAGGTGTCAAACTACTTGGATCAAGGACTATTCAGAGAACATCAAGGTGTTATTTGTTGTTGTTGTCTGTGAGGGTGTTTACAGAAGAGACTGCTAAAGAAGTACTTCCCCTCATCAGCTAAGGAGCAAGAACAAATACAAATCTGACATGAAGGCCAAGCCCATTATGAGTAGTGCCATCCTGTGCGGGCCCACAAAGATTCCAGGTTGTGCTTTGCTGCCACCTTGACTCAAGGTCAGTCAGCTTGTTTTGCCTGCAAAGGCTCCATAATAACATGTTTGGCCAAAAGCATGGTTACCAGGTCTAATGGCAGGAAGCTTTTCTTAAGGTGTGGTTACTAGATGTTTTGTGAATTAAGGAGGTCTTTATACTTGTCTGTACTTTAAACCATGGTGTCTTTGAGAGAAGAAGGTCTTGCCCTCCCCTGCTTTGGGTATAAAAAGAACCTATAGAATAAACCCAAGGCTTCGGGCTTGATCAACAGCCCTCTTGACACTAAGAATCACTAGCCTAGAAGGAGTTATGGTTTCAGTTCCTGGGAATGTGGTTTTCCCCACCTAAGGGTTTGGTTATCAGTCCTAAGGCAGCTGTGTCTGAGGTGTCCAGTGTTCTCTTGGTCTGATTAAGATTTCTGCTGACTTCAGCCTATTTCTCCCCTAAAAAAAGAATATAAGATAATACACTTTTTAATAAACTTGCATAAGCCACTCGCTTATGCAAGACCTACTGGTCTCTATCTCCTCCTCTCCAGTCCTCCCCCTCAACACCTGACTATTAGTGACATGTTCGGGTCACAAGCAAGTAGGCAGCATTTCTCTATGACCTTTGATCTGTTCCTGCCTCCAGGTTTCTACCTTGATTTTTTTCCCTGACTTCCCTGATGATTGACTATAAAGTGTAAGATGAAACAAACATTCCTCCCCACCAAAAATGAACTACCTAAACAAATAATGTGGAAAATTCATGTTCCTTCCCCCCTTTCTTCTCTTGCACACTTTCTTCCCTCCCAGCAGGGTCCTCATCTCTTGCCCTGGGACACCAGAACTATCTTTGGACTCTTTAGACTTAACATCAGGGTTCTCTCAGGCCGTCAGTTTCAGTTTCCCTGGTTTAAGAACTTCAGATTTGGACTAAGCCCACTTATCAGCACCCCAAGGTCTCCAGGTTATAAACCAGCAGTGTGGAGAATCTCATCCTCCATAATCAAATAAGCCAATTCCTCAAATAAATTCTCTCTCACATTTCATGTCTATGCCTATGCCCCATTGACTTTTCTCCTCTGTAGAACCCTAAACACAGAGGGAAATATATAAAGAATAACTTGTAATTCTAACTGAAGAACAAAAAAAACAATTATCAGTTAATAATTGACATTTATAACTAGTCCTCATCATTAGCCAAATCAGTGCCCTTAACTGATAAATGGTAATTGTAAGAGAGAGACAGAGAGACAGACAGAGAGAGAGAGAGAGAGAGAGAGAGAGAGAGAGAGAGAAAGAGAGAGAGAGAGAGAAACATAACAACCCTTTAAATTAATAAAATAGGCAAGTCAGAAACGTTACTTATAGTTCAAGATGTCCATAAGCTTTTGGTTGGTTTTCTGTTTTTGTAGTGCTGAGGACTGAAACCAGGACTTCAAACATGCTGGGCAAGTATTCTACTTGGCTATGTTCCCATCCTCAAAACATTTTCATTTATGATAAAGATTGGTAAGCAAAGGAAACAAATGAATGGCCAATAATGATGGCCTTTTAATGTTCAACGGATGATAAAATTTATTTACATAAAGTTCTAATCAATGCTATGGTTGATTAAATAATGAAATAAATATGAAAAGAAATTCTATTATATCAAAGAATGTTGTTTTCAATAGAATAAATATACATCAGAAATCTTTTTTTAATTCAAGGGCACACTAAATTATAAAGAAATTTCTGTGGTTTAGAAAAGTTCTTAGTGATAAAAACATGCAATTACCAAAAATAACACAAAGAAATACATTTTATGGCTTCTATTTTGCTAACACAGTTACAGTTAATGAAAATTGTCATGACAAAATGATTGTTTTTATGAAAAGAGCCTTCATTTCTAACCCATCAAATTTCATTTTTATTACTGATGTAAAAAAGCTCAAAATCATGATTCATTTATAGACTATACAAAAATAAAAAAAGAGTTCAAGAATAGATAGGGTCATTTACAAAGCAATAAAAAATTAAAGCATGCATTTTTCTTACTGGCAAGGGGAATACTTCTCTTCCACATGCAAATGAGTTTAGCTAAATTTACTGAATATTATAATTTCTGTCTTGAAAAAAAATGAAAAGTCTAAATTTTCGACATCTTATCTATTTGATAATCTTCAAGAGTCTATCTACTAAACTACTTCTCAAGATATTTTTTATGTTTGAAAAATGTTCAAAGATTTGATGATGTTTTCTTTCAATTTCCACTCAAATATGGAAAGCTTAAGCTAACATTAATAACTCAAAAGGCTTCACAGACATAATACTGACATATTTTACAGGGTAGCCATCATCAAAATCTTTTAGGCTAAATCATTAAAAATCATAGAGCTGTGGGTATAGCTGAGTGGCAGAGTATTTGCCTAACATACTCAAGGTACTGGATTCCATCCCACACACATCTCAGAGAGGAGATGATATTTAAGAATATCAAATTGTAACAAAACTTACAAGAAAATTAAAATTGGCATTATAGCTCAACTGTAGACTATTTCAGTAAACATATATTTCAAAGAATTTCAGCAAAATATTAAAAGTCTTCAAAGGGAGAAAAGCATTGCCTTTAAGAATGTGGTTTGCAATATATTCATGAATACAGTGAGATCAAATAATAGGTCACCCTCTTGCCTTATTTGTCTGTTTGTCTTTACCACGTGCCCTTTTAATATCAACTTCACATCTACCAGCCTAAGTTCCATAATATATATTATCCATATGACTGATAATTAAAAAAAGATTATCAGAAATTCGACAGCCAGCTCTTTAACTTCTCAGTGATACTTTGGTGCTTTTCTTAATACTATTGGGAAATCCTCAGAAAACCACGTTAAAAACAATTAAGAAAATGTTTTATTTTCAAGAGCAAAAGAAATAAATGTATTGTCCTCAAAACATTTTTAAAATTAATGCACTTTTTATTATCTATTGTAGTTTTCATCAGTAAATACTTTGAAAGCTCAACAAGGCCTTGTTCACATCAACCCCCCAACACACACACACACAAAATAAAATAACTCAACCTCCTTCTTTGGTGGTACTGACATCAACCAACACTGGGCCTGACTATGAAATGCTCTCTCCTGGGCTATACTACACAATATTAAGGTTCTTTTAGCCTCTATTTTTCCATTTATTTCAGTCTCTAGAACTTTTTTTGGTGCTATGTAAATCTATACTGTCCTGCACTAATGTGAGGGAAAACATAAGGAAGCATAATGTATTATCAATATAAAAACATTTTTTAAATGTTTTATGTATGTGCATGTCTCTGTGTGATGCTAGGGATCAACCCCAAGTTCTTCCAACATGATATGTAATTGCCTTACAACTGAACTACATTCTCAACTAAAACAGGCTTATTTTAAACTCACTTATTTTCAAGATACTTATGGAACATATTCATGCTCAACTAACTAAAAGTGAGTAAGTAAACCATAAATTTATGTATTTATAAAGTTACCATAAAAAAGCAATAAAAATTTAAAAGAGATTATTTGTAAAAGTATTTTAGACAATTCAATATCCAAGACCATTGTTTATCCTTTCAAATTTCCAAATCTAGCCTGTAATAATGTGTAGAGAAGTAAACTGTTCACTCAAAGTCATAAATTATTTTTCTTTCCATATTACCTGGGTAAAAGAGTAATTCAAATTCTTCTTCCATTTTAATAAATTTATCCCTCCTCCAAAACACACATACACACACACACACCCACACACACACAACCACAAAACACACACACACACACTGCAATGAGAAAGAAGATACATCTTCAATGGCTTTGGCACCTATCAACTTGATCAAACTGTCTCCACAAATAGCCTTTCTACTCTAGTTCATATGGAGTGCCAGACTATTACACAATAGCACATCAACTTGACCAACTGATTTGCTAAATTCCCTTTCTACTATCTAGTTAACATGGACTGCTAGACAATTACACAGTAAGTGGTAGGAATGCAAAACGAGACCAACAGCCATTGTGAGGCATACAAAAACACCTTCACCTGCTTATTCCAATCCTAATGTAAGTCCTCCTGTGAAGGAATTCAACTGATACAATTCATAATCATATAACTTTTAAAGAGGAGATTATCCTGGGTAGCCAGGTTTAAAAAGTCTTACCTGCGACCACACATTCCAAACAGCACCTGATCACAAAATGCTTTTTCTTCTTTCTGGATCCCCTATTCCTGTCTGCTTTTCAAATTTGCTTGGTCAGCCACAAAATAGGAGCATGATCTGCTGTGGGTATTCTTGTGTAGATACCAAGCTCCTACTGCTGCCAATCTTTCATTTATACTAATTGACACAATAGTCTAAAAACTCCAGCACTCAGGAGGCACAAGTTTGAGGCTAGTCTGGTCTACATAGTAAGATCCAAGGCAACTAAGCAAGGCTACATATTAAGACTCTTGTCTCATAAAAACAAAACAAACTAAAAAGCCCATCAGAATATGATTTCACAGTGCTTGAGGGGTAGTGGTACTTGCCTTTAATTCAAGAATTTGGGAGGCAGAGGCAGGCAGAGCTCTGTGAGATTAAGGACAGCCTGGTCTACAGAGAGAGTTACAAGACAGCCACTTTCCAGACAGAGAAACCCTGTATTAAAAAACAAAAACAAAAATCAAAAAAAAAAAAAAAAGGTCTCACAAGTAAGTTATAGTTTCTTTACTATAATAAAATATTACATAGCTATTCAAATATGATAGCATATAATTTTATCATAGACATGAGAAAAGATCTATTAAATTATATGACAAAAGGAATGTATCCTCTATATTATCTATGTCTGTATTTTTAATTTAGAGGAAATAAATGACAGATGTGCTCACCAAAGTTTTAAATATGAGATGGAATTTTAAAGTCTTAATTTTGGCAATAGGCTGTTAAGTGATTTTCAGCCTGATATTCCTTACAGTTCTCTGGATTACTTTTGTTCTCCGTAATGATCATGAATCAGTACTATTATCATTGTATTTTTAAAAATCTCATTTGACAAGGAAAAAATGTCAGAGGCACTTACACATTCAAATGGTGTTCAGTCTTGAGAAGAAACAGGAGTGGTTTAAGTGGACACTTCAAGCAGACAACAGCATGTGCTAAAGATGGACATTACAAATAGTTTAGAAAGGTTAGAAGTGGAGGAAAGAGAGCGACAAGAGATGACGCTATGGTGACAGACTTAGTCTTAGGTAGAGCGGCTCTTAAGTTTCTTAGCCCTACTGACTTGGGAAATCAAGGAAGGTGCTGAAACAAGAAGTCACACTAAATATTTTAAGGAAATAAAAATTTAAAAGATAATCCCACTGAAACCTGCAATATAAAGATTATTTTAGAAGTCAAGAGATTGGAAGCAAAAAAAAAAAAAAAGCTAATTCACAGACTAATACAATAAGCTAAGTAAGAATTTAAAAAAAACCTTGAAAAAGAGTTAAAAGTTGTGAAGACAGAGAAAGCCACACTAAGGAATAAGAATGGGAAAAATGTAAGCAAAAGAGATACACTCTAGTAAAGAGACAATTCAAAGAAAGCTTCTCTAGTAGTAAGCTTTCCATTATTCTAGCAAAATATATGAAACCTCAGTTTGGAAGGTTTTGAGTCACTGAAGGGTAGACTTAATGCTTAAGACCTGTGGTGAAGCAGGTATATCAGAAGAAAGCTGCTCACTTCATGGTGAGGAGACACAGCAAAAGAGACCAAGGTCTCACAATCATCACCTCTTAGTTTCTACCAGTTCCCAATACCTCAGAGGGGATCAGAACTTTAGATAACCTGGGTCGTTGGAGAACACTCCAAATCCAGACTACAGCAGCTTACAAATTTATGTCCTTTACAAATTAGTCTCTCAGGGAAGGCACTGCAGAAATGTCACAGCCAGACAACCAGATGCCTTAAATGTTTCCCAAAAAAACCATCAAATAGTATACTAGCTCATGTTCACTGGAAGAATAACTAAACTATCATAACCAAACTATCATATATATTAAAACAAAGATCTCCATTACAAAAAATTATTGTTATAAGAGAACAATGTAAATACATACTTCTACCCGACAAGTTACTCTCTTAAAAGAATACTAAATTATGATCAGAAACAGAACACTGTGGATAGTTGTTGGGTCTGAGTTATATTTATAAATCACAGGTCATGGTAGAACCCAGATTATCTTTTCAGTTCTTGTCTAAGTAAAATCTTAAAGATTTATAATTATATAAATTATGAAAGTAAAATGGGCTCACTATAATAATTCAAACAATGTCCTCTACCCTCTATCAACACTTTATATTTTCTTGAAACTCTTAGGAGAACTTATTGAATTCTTTTAAAAGTTTTTCTTTGCTTATATAAGCATATATATGTCCATATAGAATTTATATAATGAGTTCATACAGAATATATATTATGCCATAACTTTTTACTTAATATCATTCTAGCCTGCAAGGTAACATACATATCATTTCTTCAGTTTTGGTATCTGTAAACACACAAGTATATCCACTGCTTTTATAAATGTATTTTTCTGTCTTCCCTTTCTCTCCCTCTATACAGGATCTCTCTATACAACCCAGATTAGCCGGAAACTGGCAAGCCTCCTCCTGCCTCTGCCTTCCAACTGCTATTATAAGTGTTTATCACCATGTTAGAAATAAATTTGCTTTTTGAAATGACAAATGTGATCTTTTTAACATAGGTGCATACTATGTAAAGATTAAATCATTTCCATCATCAACTCATCAACTTACTTGTGGTAACATTAAAAATACACCTTTTGGCTATTTTGAAATATACATTTGTGCTGGTTGGTTTCTGTCACATTTTTACAAACTCAGACATATCAAGAAAGAGGGCAACTTAACTGAAAAAATTCTTCCATCAGTTTGGCCACTGAGCAAGATTGTGAGGCATTTCCTTTATTAATAACTGATGCCTGGGGGCCCAGTAAACTGTGGGTGGTGTGCCACCACTGGGCAAGTGATCCTGGGTTGGTTATATAAGAAAGCAGGTTGAGAAGGCTATAGGTAACAAGGTAGTAATCAGCCGTCTTCTGCCATGGCCTCTGCCTGAGTTCTTGCCTCCAAATTCCTGCTTGAGTTCCTGCCCTGACTTCCTTTCAGGAGGGACTATCAACTGTAAACACAATAAAGTCTTCCTTCCCAACTTGTCTTGTTACAGCCTTTATCACGACATTAGAAACCTAAGGAAGACAATGTTACTACCAACTGTGGTCACCATGAAGAAACACAAGCCACAATAATTCATTCGTTGAGTCTAAATGGAAGACATCATCAATCCTTTCCACCTTCCCACTCCTTACCCACCACCTACTGCCCCAGACTCTGGTAATCAATCACCTGTCTGTTTCTACAAGATTAACTCTGTTCATATTTAACACAAAAGTGAGATCATACAGTAACTGGGATTCTATTGCTAGCTGGTGTCACTTAATAAAAAGTCCTCTAGTTCTATCCATGTCATCCCAAACAAAAGAATTATCTTCTTCTTAGGCTGTACAGTAAGTATTCTTTTTGTATATATGACCATCCTGTTGGTCTATTCATCTGCTGATATCTAGATATCTAGTTTGCTTCCATGTCTTGGCTATTATGAATAATGTTAATAATGGAGTAAAGATATCTCCCTGACAACTTGATTATTTTAGGTTCTGAAATGAAATTTTTTGATTAGTGTATCAAAATCTGACATACATCTGGAACATTCTTATTTTTTGCTATCAGATAGAATGCTATACTGAAGATTACTGTATAGCTCTTTCAAGAATTGGTCCTCAAATCTCTATCAGATAAATCCACATACAGATGATTTCTGGGTTAAAGGATAACATTTTAGTAAATATTGCTGTGTTTGGCTTCTAAAGAAAGCCTGATTTACAGACCCACATTAGAAAGTAATGCTTCTCTATTCTCTAAGCCCTGCCAATACTAGAGAGTATCATAGTCACTTCTGTCTAACTCAGTATTCATGGAGCACATGCTTTCATCTGACCATTGTCTACTTCTATTTCTCCTTTTATAAAATATCCGTTTAGATTCTTTGCCTTTCTTTTGGAAGGTTTTCTTACTAATATGTACAAATTTATTTTTGGTAGGGTTTTCCCCTATTGTTGATGTTATCTGTTCCTATAAAGCCCAGACTAGATAGTCTCAAGCCTGCAATCCTCACTGTCTCAGCCTCCCAAGTGTTTGTGATTACAGGCAAGAGTCACCATACCCAGTTATTCATGGCGCCTATTATCATCAAAAGCTTTTAATGTTTTTATATAATCAACTCTGCCAATATTTTCTATTATGGGATATATTCTGTATTTTTCCTAGGAACCACTTTTGCTATCCAATTTTATTAAAATAACATCCTGAATTTGTCTTTGTAATTGTCTTCTAATTATTTTATTATAAATTAGTTTGTGTTACATTTAAATCTTTACATCTAAAATTTATTCATGCAGTTATTTTGACTTAGGAGCTGTTCCAATACTGTTTAGTGAATTATCTATCGTTAAAGGCTTCCTCCCCCTACAACAGATTACTACAAATAGCTAAGACAACAGACAGAAATAACCATTACTTGAAATCTTAGTACGACTCATTCAAGTCATGGGTATTTATATACAACCAACTGAAGATTCTAAGGGTAAAATGAGAATCAAGCATCCCTGCTTTCGTGAAGCTTACACCCTATTTAGTTTCTCCTCTCTCCTAAAAATGATATTTAAAGGAAAAAGAAAATTATGTTCACGAAAGTTCAATACAGTTGGCAAAGTTATAGTTATATTTTTCACTTCCAAAACACTACTTTATCTCAAATGTTTCTGTTTATCCTAGTGACTAATATCCTTATCGCAGTTTAAAACACTGCTGGAGTTAACGTTCATTCCATTAACCTAAACTCTTCACATTCTCTACCATAGTCACTTTCCCCAAACTAGAAACCTCAATAAGAAAAAAAAAAAAAAAAAAAGTAGTAACTATTTACAAGTCAAGTTCGACCATCAAGGCAAAGGTGTTGACTTTCTTTAAACTTCATGCAAACTAAGAATAATTCAAAGAATCTTACAGATTTTGGAAATGGCTTGGAAAAAGCAAAAACTTCGGTGGCCCGTCAACAACAGGTAAAGAAGGGAATCTCGTTAGAGACAGTCACCTTAAACTTGAGAACCCACCACTCCAGAGGCTCCACACCCACAAAGGCCTTGGGGGGGGGGGAGGCTGTGGCCACGCCCCCATCTCAGTCCCAACCCCGGTCCTCCACTACATCAAACAGCCCAGAAGCCAAACAAAGCGCCGCGGCTGGGTGGAGGGAGTCCGCACCGGCTCGGGCTCTGCAGGATGACCTTGTCCATGCGTCCTCAGTTTCCTCATCCGGAAAGTTTCCACATCCATGAGGCCAGGCCTGCATGGACGCCTCCACCCGGGCTGTGGGCTCAGGACTTTCGTCCCACAGTTACAGGGAAACTAAAGCCCCTTCCCCGATGCGGCTACCCGCCGCTGCCCCGCGTCGCCCCCTCCCCGCCCGCGCCCACGCGAGCTACCTGCGATCTGGGAGACGAACGCTTCCGCCACCAGAGACATGTCGGCTGTGAGGCCCTGAAGGCGCGCCTGCGCTCCGCGGCCCTCGGCGCCCTCCCGCGCTACCTCGGCGGCCCCCACGCAGGCAGCTAACGAGGCTCGCTGGAACAACGCTCGGACACGCAGAACGCACCTCGGCAGCCGCAACAGGGCCTGCAAGGTTACCGCCAGGCCGGCCGAGGACTTCCGGCGTCGCTGACAGCGCGCCGGCACTTCCGGCTGCCCCGCCCCGCCCACTCCGACCGTGGGAGCCTTTGAGGATCACACTATGTAAAGTCTCTAGGTGCTTATATACATGTATCGGTGCTTTTGGATTTTGTTGCACCCTTTCAGCAACCTACCAAGATGGAAACAAGCTTAAGGAGGTTAAAAATGCCTGGTTTCGTACTGCTGAAGCCCAGAAACTCAGAATTCCCTCAGTTTCCCTAACTGTCCAGGAGGTCCATGGACAGATATTACTGTTAGCTATTTATTCAAATGCTCTAGCCAGGAGGAGGTTTGAACAGCTTATGAGCTGAAACATAGTTTGTCTTTCAAACTGCGTGCACCTTCATGTTTCTGAGTATAAGGGGAGCGGTGAAGGAAGGGCGCTAGCTCCTATGAGTCTTTACTCTTAGTCTAATCATTTTTTAAATTATAAGCCACAATTGAAGAAAAATCATGAATACTAACGAAGAATTAGAAACATGGAGTTACACTTGTAATAGACTTCAGAAAATTGTGTGTGTGTGTGTGTGTGTGTGTAGATGTGAAGACATCAGAGACGACTTTTGGGATTTAGTTCTTTCTTTCTACTATGTGGATTCCAGGGATCCAACTCAAGTCATCAGGCTTGGAGGGCTAGCCCATACAGACACATACATCAACTTGTGTAGACCAGTGGTCAATGACTGAGTTCCTCTTGAGTCACTTTCCACCTCACTTTTTTCATGGAGGGTCTCTCACTAAGAACCAGGAGCTCAAGGATTAGACTGGCCAACAGCTGTATGCCTAGATGTCAGGACTGAGCAGGTAGCATACTGGTAAAGCTCTTGCCTAGTTGAGACCCTACTTCTCATCCTCAGTCCCACCACACACACCCACAAAAATCGTCACATAGCTTATAAAGTTTATACATAGAAAAGCTGCTGTTATAATTACTGTCCATGACATTGGGAAAGGTATAGCTCATTTATGTCCATAGATTTTTTTAACCCTCCGTTACAATTTATTGCTCATATTTCTACTTCCTTAACTTAAGGAAGTGCCTGTACTTAAGTAGTATATTGTTTTCTTAAATGTACAGATTATCACACAATGGGTGGTTGAAACAACCTGGAACCTTGAAGTCTGAAGTGAAAGTCTTGGCCAGACTCTGCTTTTTCTCAAGGACATAGAAATAAATGCCCTTTCTTGATTCTTCATAGCTTCTGGGATTGCCAATGCTCCTTGGCATTCCATGACTTTAACCTCTGCTTCCTCCATCACATGACATTCTCCCATGTGTCTCTTTGTCCAAAATTCCCTCTTCTAATAAAGGTACCAGTCATTGGATTAAGGCTCATTCTAATAAAAAATTACATCTCGTTAATTCCATCTGGGAATAACTGACTTCCAGATAAGGTCACATCCATAGATGACAGAGGCTAGAATGTAGAAGTCTTCTCAGAAGATGAAAACTAGTAGAAAGTTTCAAAGACTAAACCATAGCAATATTTGTAGCCCCCACAGCAAATAAGAAGTTTGTTAAGCCAAATGTAAACTTATCCATTAATTTAAGTAGACACAAAGTACTACTTCTAAAAGCATATTTTCTCTGTTTGAAATTGAGGGCTAATAAGAAGATCATAGGAATACAAGGAAGACAGTGGGCTGTTTTTGTTTGTGCAGAGAGAAGAAACGCTAAGAGCATGTGGTGCCCAGTTATCCTCTCCTCATCGTGTTGACCTCATCTATTGACCCAGAGAAATGGGCTCTCTGGTGTTTTCTTGCCAATCAAGTTTTCCATCCTTGTCTTCTGCACAGGGAACATTATAAAGCCTTGAAAAAAAATGGAAGTCTACCACCAGATAAAGTTGTGTTGCCTCTTCTGTTTGTTGCTTTTCTAAAGCTACAGATACTATGTTTTGACTATCTTGGATGCATTTAGCATTCTATTTCGTAACTTGATCCAAAGCCCTCATGTCCTGACTACTGGATT
The DNA here is from genome assembly GCA_004025045.1 of Sigmodon hispidus. Lineage (NCBI taxonomy): Eukaryota > Metazoa > Chordata > Mammalia > Rodentia > Cricetidae > Sigmodon > Sigmodon hispidus. The sequence continues at coordinate 138,670 of PVIH01000041.1, forward strand.
ATGAAACCAATAAACAAATATATGGGGTAGAGGTGAACCCCAAATTGAAAAGAATCCTAGAGCCAGAGCCTGGGAATATATGTAGGAACAACAGAGCATGAATGAGACCAGTAGAATGTTTTTGCATAATTTTGGTAAAGCAGCTATAGCTCCATAAACACAATAAACTGGGATGCATTAAAGAGTACTGAGTTAGGACACACCTACCTTTGCTACTATAACAAATGTCTTAGGTTGTCATAGGTGCTAGAAGAAAATACCTTAGACTGGTTAATTTATCTTTTTGTTTGTTTTTGTAGTAATATATTGTTAATTTTTTAAAATAGCCTGAAATATCAGAGAACAGAGCCATCCACAGAGCCAAGCCATGAAGGTCAGGAAGTGATGACCCACACCTTTTTTTAAAAAAAAAAATTTATATTTTTATTTTATGTAGATTGGTGGTTTGCTTGCATATATGTCTGTGTGAAGAAGGTCTTGTGTCCTCTAGAAGTAGAGTGAGAGACAGTTGTGAGCTGCCATGTGGGTGCTGGAAATCGGACCGGGTCCTCTGAAAGAGCAGTCAGCACTCTTAACCACTGAGCCATCTCTCCAGCCCGACCCACACCTTTAATCCCAGCACTCAGGGAGGCAGAGATTCTCTGGATCTCTATGAATTCAAGGCCTAACAGCCAGGCAGTGGAGGAGCACACCTTTAGTCCTAACACCAGGAAAGTTGAACCAGGAATTGAGATAGCCGGCACTGGAGAAAGAAAGATCAGGCAAGAGGAGGCAGGAGTTCAGTTCTGCTGCCTTTCCCTTCTAGCATGGAGACAGATCTACCCATTTCAGCCTGAGGAGTTGCCTGGGTAAGGAGTGGCTGTGGCTTCTCTGGCTCCCTGATATTTCAGCTTTTCCCCAATATCTGGCCCTGAGTTTTTATTATAGAATTTGTGCAGCAGTTTTATTTTATTTTGTTTTGTTTTGTTATTTTATTTTATTTTATTTGAGACAGGGTCTTTCTACACAGCCCTGGCTGTCCTGTAATCATGTAGATCCCACTGGCCTCAAACGCACGCCTGTGCCTGCCTCTGCTGGGATTAAAGATGTGTGCCACCACACCCAGATAGACTGGGTATTCTATAAGCAGCAGATTTATTGCTCATTTTGGGAAAGTATAAAATCTAAAATCAAAGTTTCAGTGGATCCAATGTCTTGCAAGAGGAGCATTTCCTCAAAGACGGTTTCTTCCCATGACTTCAGACGGTAGAAAGGGACAGGGGACTAATAACTTCCCTCAAGCCTTTTCAATAAGGATTTTAATTCCATACATGAGGCAAGAACCCTCCCAAAGGCCTCTCCCTCTTAAATACTATTGCTGACTGAGTTTCAACATTCGAATTTGAAGGGGTACCAGCATTCAGACCACAACAGCTAGCCTTTTGAGAAAAAAAAAAATTAAAAGGAGACCTGCTAGGGTACTGTCTATATACACAACTCTTTTTTTATTGTAGTCAAGGGAGCTAAGTCCTCCATAGCATATGGATTTACTTTTTTCTCTCTGACTGACAGTTCTTTTGCTTCCCACACAGGCAAATTTAGGCTGGAAAGAATGTGTAATGTGGGAGGTCTTTATTACTAAAAATTAAATCCAATAAGATGCAGATGTCCTGATGGTGCCCACAGACAGGCTTTCTTTGTAATAAGGAGCCAACTGGAGAAAATATATTTATGCATCTGTATTAGAATAACTGGCAGATTTAAAACTGAAGGTCTGTTTAAGATCACCACAATTAAGGGAAATACAAGAAAACAAGCCACTGGAATTTTTAAGAATGAGGTTATGAAACAAAAGTACTGTGGAATCCATATGCTACTAAAAGGATAGTCACACAATTATTTAAAATAAATTATTAATGCAGGATATTAACAGTCTTATTGTTTGCCCTAATATAATCACTTACTGCTTGCTAAATTGTTGTGTTGGATATTTGCAGGTCTCTAACCTAGACTTTATGTTACTGTATCAATTATTGTTTTGAATATATGTAAACATTAAAACAACTGGGCATTTTATTTATATCTCATTTTATCTGACAAAATATTATTTTTTAAATGCAATTTCAAAATACAAATATTTTTTAAAGATGTCTTCAAGAGAAACTCTTATTCATGATTCCTTCAAAAGGATACTATTGCTTTGATAATAAAATAGTAAATTCCAGACTTCTAAAGGATACTATTGCTTTGATAATAAAATAGTAAATTCCAGACTTCTTCAGCTAGTCCTCTTCTCCATAATTAATTGCTTTGACTGTTGAGTGGCTAATTCACTCAAACCAGATAGTGTGTTATTCTGTTAAGAGACAATAGACAGTAGGTAATGTCCAGCTACTCCAAGCAATTTTTCTCTTTCTTTTTTTCTTTTTTTTCAGTTGGGGTGAGGGAGATCTTGCTGTGTGTCCTGACTGTCCTCAGACTCATCTCTTCAAGTGCTAGGATTAAAGGAATGTGCCATCATGCCTAGCTTTACAAAGATGCTTAAAGAACCAGAAATGTAGAGGCAACCTTATATCACTTCATTCTTTTCTCCCTCTTTTGAAAACCTAAGGAATCGGGGGCTGGAGAGATGGCTCAGTGGTTAAGAGCACCGTCTGCTCTTCCAGAGGACCCGGGTTCGATTCCCAGCACCCACATGGCAGCTGACAGCTGTCTGTAGTTCCAGTTCCAGGCAAACACCAAGGCAAATAAATAATAAATAAATAAAGTTTTTTTAAAAAAAAAAAAAAAAAAAAAAAAAAAAAAAAAAAAAAAAAAAAAAAAAAAAAAAAAAAAAAAAAAAAAAAAAAAAAAAAAAAAAAAAAAAAAAAAAAAAAAAAAAAAAAAAAAAAAAAAAAAAAGAAAACCTAAGGAATCGTAATTGACCAGGACAATAAAGTTTACACCTTTTGTTCCCACTTTCTGATTGTAGCACCTTCTCCTTTGACTAGTCCTCCACGACATCAGTCACAAGCATATCTGACTACTTTTTGAGAAAGGGCTCCATGATAGATTGTGTGCAAAGATTTTTCAAATATTAATAGTTTTTCAAAATAAATTAGAATATTGTTTCTGACATGTTCTTCTAAATATCTTCTTGCTCAGTTTTATAAGTTATTATCAGGAACTCAGTCCCTTTGTTTTACTATCATTCTCTGGTACTTATTTCTTAACTACGTCATAGGAATTACCTTAATTAAGACTTTGGTGACTGCAACTTAGAAAGACACAATTAAAGCTAAACCTAAGCAAAGTGAAGTTTATTGCCCCATTTGGATTTTTTTTTAAATGATAAATCAATAATTCAAAGAACTAAATGAAGGTACATAGGAACCAAATGTTTAGGCTTAGCAACCTGTCTCTGTGTGTCTTCATCTCTATCTATCTATCTATCTATCTATCTATCTATCTATCTATCTATCTATCTTATCTACCTACCTATTTATCTATGACTCCCCACAATCATCTCTGTACCTCTGTTCAATTTTCTTTTTTTTTTTTAATCTTAAAATGCACCTTCTTCAGGCAACTTGAGAAATAGCTGCTGGAAGCACCAATTTGACATCCTCCCAACTTCTATTACCATAGACCTGTGATAATCCTCAACAGTATGCTCTCACCCCCACTTTTAGTATTTAGTCCAAGTGGATGGATTGGATTGCTGAGCAGGCTTGGGGTCGGGGGATGAGGCCTGTTACAATAAGGGAAACAGAAAATATGCAAGCCAGCCAAAACAATAGAACCACTGTGCACAGTAGGAAGGAGGGGAGCACTACACTGTGGTTATCACTTGTTTTGGAACTTAGATGAGTCATTTAAGCTCTTTAATTTTCATTTCCATAAAGGGAGTCGTAAAATGTAATAATGCCTTAATGCAGCCCCTAGCACAGGGGAGGGGACTAGGAATTCAGAAGATTGTATTAACTAAAGGAACAGAGCTAAGGATGCCTACAATAGAATAACAGGTCTCATCCTTAGATGAGTGCATGACCCTTCCAGACCTGGCTAGAAAGGCTATGCCCTTCCTAAATCTATAATTATCACATATAAAGTCCATATGACAGCATAGAAAGCAGTGTGAATGATGCAATTATTAAGCAAAAAAAAAAACCCAACAGAATAAAAAAATCTTTTATTGTGAATATAATTATGTAAAGACATAGTTATAAAAAGTACAGCTCTCAAAAATCATAAACTTCCTGTTACAGAAGGGAGTGGGATTTTGGTGTTTTAACTCTTCCTCTATTTTAAATTTTCTGTGATATTTTTGTGCTGCTTTAAGAAAAATATTTTAATCAGATATGGTAGAATACATTTGTAATCTTAGCACCTAAGAGGCTTAGGCAGAAAAATCATGAGTTCAAGGCCACCAGAGCTATACAGTAAGACCTAGACGCAAGCCCCAGCAAAAAATAACTGCCCATCACATTGCTAGAATTTCTTTGAAGATGACTAATATGAGAAGTATTTGGATCATTCTGCTTCCAAGTCTTGCATGATACAGGTCTCATTAATAGCATTTTTGAGATTCTATCTTACACCAGCTCTGTGTTCCACAGCAGAGATTCACTGGCACATTAATAATAAGAGCTGACTTAGTGGGAACTCACAAACTTTAGATTAACAGCTGTGGAGCCTGCATGGGACTGGATTAAGCCCTCTGCAAATAGGAGACAGTTGTGTAGCTTGACCTGTTTGGGGGGTCCCTGGCAGTGGGATCAGGATCTATCCCTGGTGCATGAGCTGGCTTTCTGAAGCCCATTACCTATGAAGGGACACCTTGCACAGCCTTGATGCAGAAGGGATGAGCTTGGACCTTCTTCAAGTACCAGGCATTGTTGACTCCCCATGGGAGGCCTTTCCCTTTCCAGAGGAGAGGATGGAGGCAGGGAAGCTGGGTGGGGGGAGCAGGAGGAGGAATGAGGTGGGGGGGAATCTGTGGTTGGTATGTAAAATGAATTCTTAAAGTTTCTTAAATAAAAAATAATTAATAAAATAGCAAAAGAATATGCAGAAAGAGCAACATCCTAGATGCACTTTTTATTACAAATCCTTGTTTAGACTACCTACTGCTAGGCAAGAACAATAAGCTGATCTAGAAACTGACACACTCTGTGAACCAGTTGTAGGCACTCTTGTATTGGCAGTGATCAGGTATGGGTTGTAACTCTTAACCTAATTGTCACCTTTTATCTTTTAGCTCATTAACGAAGCTGAGGGGAGGGTGATGTAGACGAGGGTGCCTTAAAACAATAGTCTCTGTAACATGTGACACAGTTAGTGAAGAGATGGCCCTGTAACAGGACAGGGAGCTCTTGGAGTCCTTCTGTGGAAAAACCCCTTGATGGAGAAATAGGCCACCTTGTGTATGAAGCTGATTCCTAGAAGAACATGCCAAGCCACATGGACACTGCTTTTACCTTCTTTTCAAAGCAGATCTCTGTTAGAGCCTCAGACCCACTTTGGTCCTTAGCACTCGACTACATTCTAACGTTACTAAACCAAACAAAATTCAGTGTCTGCTCTTTAGATGCTTGCAATCCAACTAAAAAAGTGAAGACACAAATAGGCCATTTCCATGCAGTGGAATGAATGCTGGAAAGAATGTGAACCCATGAAAATTACAGTGTTACCCAAGAAACGGTATAAGTGGCAGCATTGCAAGAGCTAATACAGCTCTTCAATATAAGTGAAATGCCCTCGCCAAAATACAAATGCCCTTTAAAAGTTAGGTGTCTAGGAACTAAGTGCTTGGCCTTGTAGGAAATGCCTTCAGTAACCTGGAAGGACCTCAAAATCTATAGCCTTGTGAAGACAGTGAACAACTTATTATAGTACACTTCTTGAGCCTCACAAGCCCTCAAAAGGCACAACACGATCCTATTTGTTATAACTCCTTAGGTTTTTTTTTTTTTCTTTCCACATAAAATGGAAACATCACACCCTATAACGCTTCAAAATCATCCAAAGAAATCACTTTAAGATGATGATCAGGGCAAAATATTTGGTGTCTTGCCAGCATTCCTTTCAAAAAGAAAGTTCCAGAAATAAAATACAGAAACTCAAAAGGAATAGAAACAACTAATCTCAGATAGTAGTACCACCTGTCAATCACAACAGTTGCTCTCATTTTTCTCCTCTGGAATGTTTTTAAGTGACTGAATATTTCTCTCTTTACTATTGAACTGTCACTAACACAAATCTACCCAAACTCTATCCAGATCTTCTTCTTAGTTCTGTGTATATTTTAGAAATAACCTAAGTGAAACTACCACTCTGCCTCTGATGTTATTTGTTTGTTTCCTCTAGTGTTTTGTTTTGGGGAAAACAGAGGGGTTGGTTTTTCGAGACATTTCTCTGTATAGCTCTGACTGTCCTGGAACTGGCTTGTAGATCAGGCTTCCAGGATGGCCTCAAACTCAGACAGCCACTTGCTTCTGCCTCCATAGTGTTATGATTAAAGTCATGGGTAGTAAAAACTTTCTGGCTTCCACCTAGCCCCAAGGTCCAGACCTGCCTGCAGCTGCTTAGTTCCAAATAATCACACAAAGACTTATATTAATTACAAGATGCTCGGCCTAAGGCTCAGGCATGTTACTTGCTAACTCTTACACTTCAACTACCCCATGATTCTTACCCTGTTTAGCCATGTGGCTTGGTACGTTTTTCTCAGTGCAGCTTTCCCGCCTTCCTTTCTCTGTGTCTCCTGGTATCTCAGCTTTGACCTTCCACTTCCCAGCATTCTCCTAGTTGCCCCACCTCTACTTCCTGTCTAACTACTTGGACAATCAGCGTTTTATTAAACCAATAAGAATGACAAATATTTATAGTGTACAAAAGCATAGTCCCACAGCAGTCATGTGCCACCCCCACCCTGGTAACCTCTAATTTTTTAAAATTGTATTTATAATGCAAGTATTGCTGTCAGGCTATGACAGATCTACTACTTCAATCAGGCAAAGAGGGTGTTTTCAAAGCCCAATAGATGCCTCAGTCCAAGGATGAAAAACATAAAAATTCAAACTCACAAATGGCAGTGCACATCTATAATTTCAGCACTCGAAAGGTTGAGATCAGGCTAAAATTTACAGCAAAACCTTTGTCTCAAAGAAAAAACATATAATGACATATATCTATTTAAATGCCATGAATAAACTCCTTGTATACTAACAAAACAAAACAAAAAAGACAGAAATAAGTAATATATGTGTGTGTGTGTGTGTGTGTGTGTGTGTGTATTTAAAAACATGAAAGAAACCCAAAGGGGACTTTTACTAACTTTAAGAACAATAAAACAATTCATTTTCTCTGAGTGATTTTCTCATTTGGCTTTGTCCAGAGGATTTGTAACTAGACTCCCACAAAACAGAGAAAAGAAAGCAAGTTTATATATCTATGTAAGAGTAATTAATTGCCAGCCCAGAGTAGTGTCCAGGCCCATAATCCCAGCACTCAGGAGACTGAGGCAGTAGAATACAGAATTCAAGGCCAGTTTAGAATGCATAGTGAGACTATCTTTAAAATATAAAGCAAAACAAAAATATAGTTGTACATATAAATATGAAAATAACTATGGTCTTGAAGTCAGAATAAGTAAAGAGAATATCTGAAAAAATAATTCTATTTTAAAAATTACTTTGATCTTGATAGGAAAAGAAAGGGCATATAAATGGTTGATACATACTTCTTTTGACATATATGTGTATATATACACATATGTGTGTGTGTGTGTGTGTGTGTATCAGACTTTCTTAGACTCCTCAGACCTGAAATCATGACAAGAGCTTACTCTTTATTAATTATGAATGCTTCGCCTTATCTTACACTTATCCCACTAGCTCTTATAACTTAATTTAACCCATTTCTCTTCTACATTTTGCCTTGAAGCTCTTTACCTTTCTTTCATTCTGTATGCTCTACTCCATACCTGGCTGGCCTCCCTCTCTTCCTCCCTCATTTTCTCTCTTCCTCTTTCCAGGCCTGGATTCTTCCTCCTGTTTGTTCCCTCCGTCTGCCAGCCCTGCCTGCATAGCACATATGTCTGTTCATCATCTACCTGCCTAGCCATTGGCCATTCAACTTTTTATTAAACCAATCAGGTGCTTTAGGCAGGCAAGGTAAAAAAAAAATCCCATCTTTACATAATTAAACAGATGCAGCATAAACAAGTATAACACACTTTTAGATCTTTAAAGTATTATTCTGCAACATAAAAAGTAACACATCTTTATATAGTTATATAGTTATAAGTAATATTCTATTCCATAATATGTGTGTAATATATTGCTTAATGTTTATCATCATATTTTTTTTAAAAAAAAAAAGACTTTATTTATTTATTTATTTATCTTGGTGTTTGCCTGGAACTGGAACTACAGACAGTTGTTAGCTGCCATGTGGGTGCTGGGAATCGAACCCGGGTCCTCTGGAAGAGCAGACGGTGCTCTTAACCACTGAGCCATCTCTCCAGCCCCGTTTATTATCATATTAATGAACATAAATACAAGGCTTTTTAAAAAAAAAAAAAAAACTTTTCCCTATTGAAAATAATAACCTGATGAACTTGAAGCTGCATGCCTTTGATCTCAGCACTTGGGAGAAGAGGCAGGCAGATCTTTGTGAGCTCTAGGCCAGGCCAACCTGATCTACACAGTAAGTACCAGGACAGCCAGAGCTTCATAGAGAGACCCTGTCTCAAAATAATATGAGGAAACACCAACAATAAAAGCAAGCACACCAGCCCTGCCCAGTTAGGTTGTAGTAAGAAAATACATATTTTAAGTGTGAATCAGATTAAAATAAACCACAGTGAGTAAAAAACTTGAGTATCACACTTTTCCTAGGAATTTTTTATCTGAATTCTTGAATATTTATATGCTAACTACTTATAACTAAGGTTCTCACCTAGTTTATGTAATTGAGTTTTTTAGTGTATTTTGGGGTTTGGTTGATGTAGTGGAGAGCAGATATTATCATCTTGAGTTAAAGGTGTGGCCTCTCGGCCATCGTAAATCTAAGAATTATATATGATCTTGGGGCACCAATATTAGGGGTATGGGTAGAGGGCAGCATAAGATCGGGGTACACGTACACAGCAGCCCCTTTTTTTCTCTTGTGCTCTTAGATAGAGGACCTGACCTGCTAGGTGAAGTGTAGTAGACCAGTCTAGCTTTTCTAAAAACTGTACAACTGCTTAATCACTCTTGTGTCGGTGAGTGTTCCCCTTTAAGCCCTTTAATAAATAATATTCCTTCTTTATCAGTTGCCCATGATTATTATTTACAATAATAGGCTAGTTAGTTGGTTGAGGTTTTTTTTTTAATATGTATGAGTGTTTTGCCTGCAAATATGTCTATGCCTTATCTGCATGCCTGGTGCCCTCAGAAGCCAGAAAAAGGCATCAGATTTCTTACAACTGGTGTTACAGATGGTTCAGCTACCTTGTGAGTGCTGGGACTCGAGCCCAAGTCCTCCAGAAGAGCATCCAGGGCTCTTAACTGCTGGGCCATCTCTCCAGCTCCTAACTATTTTTAACTTTTGAACTGTGTGTTTCTCTATGTATATGTACATGTATATGTATATATATGCATATATGGGCACATGAGCACGTGTACACACACACACACACACACACACACACACATGCACGCACGCACGCACGCACGCACGCACGCACGCACGCGCATGTGTGCAGATGCCCTCAGAGTCCAGAAGAGAGTGTTAAATCCCCTGGAGCTAGATTAATAGGTAGTTGTGAGCTTCCTAAGTTGGATACTGGGAACTGAACTTGGGTCCTCTACAAGAACAGTCTATGCTGTTAACTGCTGAGCCATCTCTCCAGCACCTATGCAAGGATATGTGTTGGTTTGTCTTACAGTTTATAGTTCTAATATAGATTTCCAGATTAGCACTTTCTTTTCTGACCCACTTCAGTGTTATATATTGATCATTTAATATACCTAGGTTCATTTCTCACTCTTCATATTCTCTATCTCTGGTTTTCCTCACATCCTGGCTGAAGGTAATTTTATTTATGGTTATCTATGGGGGGAGGGGATATGTATCTGATTCTAAGAACCAATTACAGTTCTAAGAACCAATTACAGGGAAGATCTATTCTATGGGGGGAGGGGATATGTATCTGATTCTAAGAACCAACCACAGTTCTAAGAACCAATTACAGGGAAGATCTATTCATAATGGCATGTATGTGTAAAAACACCATGATGAAGCCCTTCATTCTACATGCTTTTAACATTTACTTGTTTGAAAACCAAACAAACTCAAAAGATTGATACAGAAGTATCTTCACCTTCTCAGTCTTGCTGTTTCTCTCCCCACTCTCCCAAGTCCTCTCTACTGCTACCAGCAAACAGTCTCCTTTTCTGTTTTATCCTCTTGGTAAATAAGTAAATAAATGTTTATTTTTTTAACTCCTTTTTCTTTTTGCATGCAGTATTTTATCTTCTTCCGTGTCTTTCTTTACTCCTAATTTCTGTCTTTCAATGTTCAATGTCTTCTCACATGTTTATTCTTCCACATGCACTTTGTATCAACTTATATAGCTCTGTTTTAAAAAGCTTCTTGGAATTTTTATTGGAACTGCATTAACTCTACAAACTGATTTAAGGAGGACTGGCATCTTTATAATGTTGACTCATCGGGTGCAGGAACAGAGGATGACTTTCCATTTGCTGGTCTCTGCCTGGCAGGATGCTTTAAGATGTGCGCATGGAGGTTTTGTGAGTTTGTTACTGTGTTTACTTCCAAGTATTTAATCTTCTTTATTGCTACTAAAATGTTCTTTCTGTAACTTTATGGGCTAAAAGTGGTTATTGTTCATATATATGTAGGGTATTCATGTTTGACACTTTATTTTACATTTAAGATGTTAATGACTTTGGTGACCAAATAGTAGTGACTCTTGGTGATAAAAAACAGACATTATGTCTGCATTACAGTCTTGTACCTGTGGTACACTGTATAGGCTTGATACAACTGAGTTTTAAGGAACTCTTTCCCTTAGCATCCCAATCAATGAAAACATGGTTTGTTTGTTTGTTTGTTTGTTTGTTTGTTTAAAGACAGATTCCTATTTCTATTTGAGTGAAGCTTTTACTAATATTTTAAAAATGTATTTTTTGACCCAAACCCAAAATCCAAAGGGGTGTGTTTCGTGGAAAGAAAAGCATAGATGTGTCAAATTTGAGAAGGCTATAGGAGAAAATTATTTAGAGCTATTTTAGGTGCAAAACTAGAGCTAGGAGAGGGTATCTTTATTTCCTTTCCAGCTTATGGGAAGAAAGGTTGACTTCAGCGCTCAGTTCCTGTCACAGGCCAGCATAGCATGGACGTCAAGGGGGCAGGACTAGCCACAAGGTGAGCCACATCCATAATCCAGAGCAGAGAGGAAATGAATGCATACAATTTTGTGTTTAGCTGGCCTTTTCCCTTTTCACATTGTCTAGGATACAAACAAAAAGGATGGAGCCACCCACTTTTATCCTGGGTCTTTGTACATTAATTAACATATTCCAGACAATCCCTACAGGCCAACAACCCAATCTCAACTTCACTGAGACTCTTCCCAGTGATTGTAGATTGTTCAAAGTTGACAGTTAAAACTAACGACTGCATGGGAATGGTTTTTCCAAGTCTGTACACAAATGATAGTTGAAATTAGAAATAAGATGCGATTCCCAAGAATGAAAGAAAAGCAAACAAACTGAGCTGAAACTTGAATGATAGAGAAAACACAAACCAGAAACGCTGAGCAGAAGGAGGCAGAATATCAGAAGCCAAGAAGGAAGGAAAGTTCAGAGACTCAAAACAGACCTTTATGGCAAAGACTTCAGTAAGAGCAACGCAAACGAGCACAGTAAATACCAGTACTTGTTGACGCTGTTGTTTCCCATGTGTAGCTTTGAGCATTCTAGTTCCTTAGAGGTGATATGTAGTAGTCAAATAACATGGATTATGGAAATAGGTCAGTGGGTAAAGGCTTCTGCCTACCACACATGCCTGATGATCTGGGTTTGGATACCCAAGACTCATATCAAAGCTGGACTCAGTAGTTCAAACATCAGAAATCACCACTCACTAGGGAAATAAGAGGGAGAGACAGGAATGTCTCTAAAACTAAAGGGCCAGCTGACTTGGCTCACCCAGAAAGGAACAGAACCTGTCTCAAAACAGGATGGAAAAGAGAGGATCAATACCCACAGGCTGTCCTTCGACCTGCACACTTACATCTTGCATGCACACACTTGAGCATGTATTCTCATATTACACACACATAAATATTACAAAGATTAAAAACACAAACACACATTTGGAGAACACTAAATTATTACCATTCCATTCTCTGGTGTTAGAGATTGAACTCAGGGCCAAAAGTTAAATCCACACTCTGCCACTGAGCTACACCACACACACACACACACACATCCTAAATAGGTTTCTTTACTGCTAGACTTAGACTTCTCAAAGGTACTACTGTGCTTCTTTACATTATGAATTTTCATACATAGGAGCAGTATGAAATTTTCTACACATTTTTCTCTTTCTCTTATATGTGTAGGTGTTATTTCCTGAATTTATGTTTATGTACCATATGGTGCGTTCCTGGTGCCTATGGGAAGCCAGGTGTCTGACCCCTTGGAACTGTAATTATAGTAATCTGTGATCTGCTACATAGGTGCTGAACTTTTTTAACTCTTCTCTTTTTTTCCTAGGGGCAAGGGGGGGAACCAGGGTCTCATTGTGTACCCCTGGCTGACCTGGAACTCACTATATATGCAAGACTGGGCTTAAACTCAAAGATTCACAGACACCCTGAGTGCTAAGGCGTGGGCCACCACACCTAGGCAAACTTCTTTGACCAAAAATTCCTTAATCTTTTCTTCCAAAAGAGCTTCTTGGGGCTGGAGAGATGGCTCAGAGGTTAAGAGCACTGGCTACTCTTCCAGAGGGCTTGAGTTCAATTCCCAGCAACCACATAATGGCTATCAACCATCTGTAATGAGATCTGATGCTTTCTTCTGGCCTGCAGACATATATGCAGGCAAAACACTATACACATAATAAATACATTTTTTAAAAAAAAAAGAAGAAGAATTTCTTGAGATGAGAGTGTCTTGGAACATGTTTCAGAAATTTTAGAAAACACCAAAAACTAATTTTCCTTAGCCTCTTCTCTGTCTTCAAAGGCAAACATAGCAGCTAAGAATGTTCTTTTTGTTTTACAAGGAGCAGCCCTCACTAAAACTGGACAATCTCTCCAGCATTATTCATACCACAGCCTGAGCTAAACACCAGACTGAACACAGGAGACACAAGAGGTAATTGGGAGGCTGAGAGGAGCCCTGCTGGGGTGGCGGAGAAGAACAGTCAGCCATTGTGTCTGATGTCCAGAGGCATCTGGGATCTTGGTACAACCAGCAGTATCAGTCTTCAAGAGATCTGATCCTGGGGACCAGAAGACATCATGATTCTCAGAAGCATCCTGTCCACCTTAAGAGTGAGGCACTAGCTGCAGGTCCTTCCAGAATGCAGAAAGCTTGTCTAGACAGAGCCTGCAAATGGGCAATAGCCTGACAGGCACAAAGGAATAGAGCCAGTCACTCCTCAAACAATAAAACATTCTAAACTCGGGGAAAGGAGCTCTTTAAAAAGTTGTTTTTCTAAGATGAAAAATCACTTTTCTTTATTAGCAAAGGAAAAGTTACCTTTGTTTTTAAATATCATAAAAGAAGCTATAGTGACTAATGAAAGCCAGATAGAAAAGCACTAACTGGATTTATCATAAATGTGTTCCATGAGACACAACATTTATTTAAATCAGTGCTTCTCAACCTTCCTAATTCCATAGCCCTTTAATACAGTGCCTCATGTTGTGGTGACCTCCAACCATAGAATTATTTTCGTTGCTACCTTACAGCTGTAATGTTACTACTGTTAGGAATTGTAACATAAGTGCCTCTGTTTTCCAAGGGTCTTAAGAGGCCTCTGTGAAAGGGTTGTTGGACCCCCAAAGCGGGTCACAACCCACAGGCTGAGAACCAGAGACCTAAACAAAGTCACGTGGGTACAATGCAGCAAGAAATAATTTGCATGATTTCTTATAGTACATTAAAGAGGTGACAATTGTTTTATTATCCAAAACTGATGTAAAGTTCTTTATTTTTGAAGGCTGAAAGGCAATGCAGTCTAGAGATAAGTGGGTACATAAATATGGTTAGTTGTATCAATGCCTACTCTATGAAAATCCTTCCAATTTTAGGATTCAAGTTCTGGGAAATCTTAAGCAAGCCCAAAACATATTGAAAGTTCCAGTCTCACGGGCATAAGGATGCAGAAATGGTCTTGTTAGTCTGTATCTGGTATTTGAGGTACCCATAGTTCAAAATCTAAGCTGTTTCTGGGCATTGGTGACACACATTTTTAATCCCAGGATTTGGGATGCAGAGGCCGTAGATCTCTTGAGTTTGAGGCTAGCCTGGCCTACAGATGCAGTTCCAGGACAGCCAGGGCTACACAGTGAAACTATGTCTCAAAACAAAACAAAACAAATCTAAAGTGTTTTCTTTTTACATGCCTAATCTGCACTGATATCCTATAGACAAGCCTTCATCGGTGGATCTTGACAATCAACCTACTCATTATCAAGTTCAATTTCTAACTCTCTGGCTTCTTCCAGGTTCACCAAAGATCTTGTCTCAAAAGAATAAGGTAGAAAGCAACAAATTAGGACATCCTTTATTCTCCTCTGGCGACCATTTCCATCCTCAGGCAAGTCTCTGCTTAATTTCACAAACATTTCTTGAGCAATTGTAAAATATTAGTTATTTTGTCAGCCTTAACAAAAGTACAATAAATAAGATAGACATATTTCTTGGCCTCACGGTAGAGCCCTTTATCCCAAGATGGCTCCTGTTCATAGTCCTCCCCCATCTCATTGTGACATCTCAGGGACCAAACATCTGACTTGGCTACCTGAGGTGTTTACTACTTGCCAAAGGAGAATTTGCAAGAGAGAGGATGATTTTGTTTGAGATTTTGTTTTTTGTTGTTTTGGTGTATGTGTCTACATACTCATGTGTATTGAAGTGTGTGTGTGTGTGTGTGTGTGTGTGTGTACACACATTCATGAAGGAAGTAACAATGAAAGTGGTTGCTGCAATTTTTACTCTTGCTTATAGAGGGTGGAAGAAGATGGTATGTTGGTACTATATGTCTGGGGACACCAGGTAAAGATGTGCTTGTAGGGGACAAGAAATAAAAGAAACCCTAGAACTTATAGGAATAAAGGGCTTGGGCCAGACCTAGAGGTTCAGAGACTTTATTGTATCCAGACAGCCTTTGTCATTGTGGATATGAATAAGATCACTTTTCAAAGTGTGGCTCACTGAACCTTCCTTTAAAGCATTGAATTAGCTATTTGATCCTACATGATTTCTTACTTAAGGTTTTTAAAAAACATTTTCACTCATTTTGTCAGGGGTACACACATACCATGAGTTCCTGTGGAGGTCAGAGGACAATCTGTAGCTTCTGTCCTTCCACCATGTGGACCCCAGGGACTAAACTCGGGCCATCAAGTCTGACAGCAAGCACCTTTTCCTGCTAACTCTCCTGTTGCCTCCCTGCAGCCATTTGCAAGAGCAACTACTTTGTTCCCTTAGAGCAAAAACCTTTCCAAGGCAATTTGATGCCCACAGCGTTGTGCACGACATAGATTAAACAAAAAACTTCCCATTGTTCTACTGTATCAGTGTTACATTCTGAGACACACCAGTAATTTCCCTAGAGTTAATAAAAGTAATTGTAAACAGTTGGATAGTCTGATGTACCGAAGGCTGGCTAAATATAGCAATAATAGTTACCACATTTGCTAAAATAACAGCTAAGCTGCTGTACACAATTTGGAATTAAAGGCTCATTAAATAATAATACAGTTCTTTCCAACCAAACTGCCCTACTCATTATTCTAAGACAGGCATTGACTAGTCCAGCTCCTGTATTTCTGGCGACTTTACTTATTCCTTCTGTCCAGCTTTTAGCTTCTCTTGTTCCTTGTTCATCCCCCACAAAATGCTATCTGGGAAGGGCTTCTCATATCCCCTGGCCCTCCTGGTGCACATCAGTTCACTTCATTAGTTTTAGTCTTTTGAACACTTCTTCTCGGATTGGAGGGAAATCTTAAACTTTTTAGGATGCCTCTTGCTTCTTTACTGCACGTGCACAGCATAGTAACAGGCACCTAACAACTCACTGCTGGTGTGAACTAAAAGATAAACACTAAATAACTCGTGTGGTCATAGATTATTGGACATGGAATCACTGGGAACTCAGTAGTTTTCAGCTAACGTATTCAAATTAAAGCGGGGTTACATACCCCCCCCAACTAGAAGCTCCAAGAAAACTGCTGAAATATATAATGTGACATACATATGCATAATATACATATGAGTATTAATTAGCCATAGAGAAATGAAATGTATAAAATTGGAAACCATCAGACTAAGTAAGACAAGCTAGACAGATATACATGCCTACTATTATATGCAAAACCTAGAGCTTTTTAAGACATAAAAATATAAAGGGGACTAAAAGGAAGGGTAGAGGGAAAAGAGAGTATGATGGACTGAATATGGTCTAAGTATGTGATACACACAGTGGGAAAAGTCCTAACAAAGCTCATGTTTACAATTGGGTACACACACACAAAATAAATAAATAAATAAATAAACCATTTGTGCTATTCTGTCGAAACTACAAACTTTCACAAGGACAAAGTTGTTACCAATTACTAAATCCTCCAAAATACTTTTTCAATGGAGATATGGCTGACTTAATATTGTAAGATTATCTTGCTTCATTTTTGTTCTAAACATCCTATATAGAATTCAGATAATTATCTTAAAACATAAGGGTTTTTGGGTTTTGTTTTTTTGAGACAGGGCCTCAGTGTGTAATTTTGGCTGTCCTGGAACTCGCTATGTAGACCAAGCTGGCCTGGAGCTCACAGAGGTTCTCCTGCCTTTGCCTTCCAGTGCTGGAGTGAAAGGCCTGTACCACTATGCCTAGTTCAAGATGTTTTTTTAGAATAGACTGTGTTAAAAGATTCTCTCAGAAAGGGCAGTTTCCTGGGAAATTAAGCACATCTAGCTTCTGTTCTGTTCGTGTAGGTGTCTGGGAATGAGAATTATAACCAACCAAATGATAGGCTCTTCATTTTAGATGTACATATATGTACTAAGTTCTCACAGGTAGTAGCTCAGTTTTCCAAGTTATGTCTAATAGAGAAATTAGTTTTCTGGCTTTCTCCCTTCCCCCATATTTTAAGCTCGGAATGAAAAAGAAATATAAATTTTACTTTCCAGACAATTTATTCAGCCTTCCTCTTGTTATATCTTTAGGGAGTACATTTACATTTTGAAAAAATACTGTGATGTAGAAATGTGCATACCCTGCTCAGCCAACATATCATAGATACCATATAATAACATCTGGGAATATTAAACTCTGCCTTTACTGGCAACCCGATTGGCATCTTTAACTCACAATGCAGATGTTTTATGCTGATGTGTTTTGAAAATATTTGAAGTATTCTCAAGACAATATTCTGAGGTTTCTGCAGTGGTCCACTTTAGTCTTTTGAAGTTCTCTATACAATAGCATGCATACATAGATTTTCCAAAACATGCTTCAGTGGGAAAAGAAGAAAAGTTCAAGCTGGCAGCACACACAGCTTCCCCGAGTCGTCTGCACCGAATTCCTTTTCGGCACTATTGTTTTGGCAGTCAGTGAGCTTTCTGAGACCAATCTGATAATGCAGTTCTCACTCCCAGGCTACTTTGTAAAATCTAAATCATTTTAATGGCTTGTATTTATGAAACACTCATATTTCTAAAGCATAGATATAAAATTTTAATTTTGTCTCTGAGTACATGCTATTTCAGCTTTGTGTTTTCCAGAGGGTGCCCATGATAGCAGTTATGGCCTACGTTTTCAGAAATGGCTGATGAGGCCAATGTAAAGGCCTTCCTTAATACCCATGCGGAGACATTGCTCTTTTGCACAGTCAGTTCTGATGATACAGCCTCCTGTTTTCACTTAGGCGGCAGCACAACTCAGCTTCTGTTCCAAGGGAACTGCCTGTACCATCTACATGGGTAGTGGTCCACTCTGTGACATCAGAAGTCCTTAAAGCATGGGCTTTGGAAAGTTTTTAAAGCAAAGTTTACATCTCCCTATTTTAGCTTGATGTTGTTAGAGGGTAGAAAGCACATAGACTTTGGAGACAGGTTACCTAGCTATTCCTTTCAACTCCCATTACTTACTAGCCATATCACCCTGGCTCGGTCTGGAAAAGCCTTCTGTGCAAGCCTGAAGACCTGAGTTTGAATCCCATAGCCTGGCAGCTTCTGTAAGCCCAACAGTGGGAGGCAGAGACAGAATCCCTGGAGCTCATTGCCAGCCAGCATTTCCAAATTGATGAGGTCCAGGCTCAGTGAGAAAGCCTATATCCAAAATAAGATAAAGATTGGCC
The DNA here is from genome assembly GCA_004025045.1 of Sigmodon hispidus. Classification (NCBI taxonomy): domain Eukaryota; kingdom Metazoa; phylum Chordata; class Mammalia; order Rodentia; family Cricetidae; genus Sigmodon; species Sigmodon hispidus. The sequence goes on from PVIH01000041.1 coordinate 157,241, forward strand.
AAAGAAGGCTCCCCAAGGTAACTTCTGGCTATACACACACACACACACACACACACACACACACACACAGAGAGAGAGAGAGAGAGAGAAAGAGAGAGAGAGAGAGAGAGAGAGAGAGAGAGAGAGAGAGAGAGAAGGGGGCATACATTCACACAAGCATATAGGTTATATATACACACAAAAGGGCTCTCTGACCTCAGTCCTTTTCTGGTGGAGATAGTAGTACCCTATGATTCTGGTGTGTTAAGGTTTAAGAGAATGCACAAAAGGCTGTTTCCTCAGAACTCTGTCAGTGTATGCCATTGTCATTCTCTGAAATTGGAATCAGCCTGTATATTTTTTTTCCAGGAAGCCACGTTGAGTTTTGGGGGGGAACAGGTGGAGGAGGGGAAAAGAGAAAAGAGAAGGGGGGAAGGGGGAGCAGAGAAAGAAAGAGAGCAAAGCCTGTATTTAAAAAAAAACTCTTTTACTTTGGGGGATCATAATATAATTCTATCATCCTCCCTTTCCTGAAAACTCTTCCATGTACTCCTTTCTCTTTTTCAAATTCATGGCCTCTTTTTTGGATTAATTGTTGTTCCGTATGTGTATGCATATGTATATATGTATATGCTTCTAAATACATAACTAAAACACGCCCTTCTCAGCCTATATAATGTTACTTGTATGTGCGTCTTAAGGACTGAGCATTTGACATTGGATAACCATGTCCTGTGTTCATCCCTGAGGAACACTGTTTCTCCCCCTCAGAAGTCCTTGGTTGCCTGTGGTTCTTTGTGGAGAGCTGAGGTTTTGTGGGCTTTCCTCTACCACTTTAGCACGTTTATTGTTGTCCTTGATCAGCTCACATTTGAGCAGTTATGTTGATGAGACTTTAGGAGTGCAGCTTCTCACATTCCTAGGAAACAACCTCACAGCAACCCCCTACACACACACACACACACACACACATCCTCTGTCACTTACAATCTTTCCTCTTCTGCAAAGATCCCTGAGCCCTGGGGTGGAGTTGTTCTGTAGATGTTCCCACTGGGACTGGGCTCCACAGCTCTGCATTTAGATTGGTCTTGGGGTTTGCTGTTGTTATGGTCTCTGTCTGTTGCGAAGGGGAGTTTCCTAGATGAGGGGTGAGGACCACACTTACCTGGTCAGATCTTGAGAAGGATGAGTCCTTCAGCGGTGTTAACATGTACACTGCCTGTCCTAGTTGTTTTCTGTCACTGTGGCACAAGCAGAAAGGAAAACTCAATGGAAAAAAAATTGCCTCCCTCAGAGTGCCTACAGGTAAGTATGTGGGGCATTTTTTAGATTATGATTGATATGGGAAAGTTCAGCCCAATAAGAGGTGGTGCTCCCCTTGAGCAGGAGGCCCCAGTTGTATAAAAATGCGCAGTGAGCAAGTTGCTAAGCAGCATTCCTCTCTGGCTATGTGCCTTACACCTGCTCCCCTCTACTGATGAAGGAAGCCTCTCTGAGGACAACTGGACAAAGCATCAATTTTAAGAGAATAAATTAAAATATCATTTTTTAAAATACATAACGTGTCTCCAAAGTCTATATACAGCATTGTTGTCTGTGCATCTTCTCTCTCCCCAAATCTCCTCTTTGCTCACTCCCAACAGGTGACGCTGATTTACCAAGAGGCTTGAAGGCATCACAGGAGACCTTTCCCCGGCTCTGTGTCATTTCTTCTTGTCTGACAATATCTGTGTGAATGTATCTTACCCTCCTCATGCTTCTTATGGACAGTTGCCATGCTCCTAGCAAAGGTAATTGTGGGACTCATATCCAAGCATCATACCCTTTAACTGTACTCAAAGATGTTGCTCTGAGACTCTTTCTCTCTCTCTCCCTCCCTCCCTCCCTCTCTCCCTGTCTCTTTGTCACGTGGTCTCACTCTTGCATCATATCTCACTTCTTCCCTTCATAAATCTCATCCAAACATAGTTATGCTGTTATTACATCTCCAACCCTACCCCCTTCCAATTCTTTCAGACTAGCCATCTCAATTTTTCCTCCCAACTTCTCTCTTGATCCACCTGAAGCAGATCCATTCCCACTTCTTGCACCAAAAAGGCTCTTTGGGGTTTGGGAGGCTGGAGAGATTGCTCAGCAGTTAAGAGCACTAGATGATCTTCCAGAGGACCCATAAAACCACACAATACAATGTGAAATGTTAAGCATGTGCTAACCCTAACCCTAACCCTAATGTTCATTTTCTAAGGAGAAACTACATAGCATTCAAAAGATGTAGAAATGTAGAAATGGCTCAGGGGTAAAAAGAACTTGTTGCTCTTGTAAAAGACCTATATTCATTTCCCAGCATCTGTACAAAAACTAACAAACATCTTTAACCTAACCCAGTTCCAAGAAATCCAATGCTCTCATATGAATTCCCTGGGCACCAGGCATGTACATGGTATACATATATACTTGTAGGCAAACTCATATACATAAAATAAAATGAATAGTTTTTAAAATTTACAATTAGAAAAAATTTGACCACTTTAAAAAGTTCCTTGAAGGGAATGCTGGAGAGATGAGATGACTCAATGACAAAGTACATTTGCTCTTACAGAGGACCCATGTTCAGTTTTCAGCACCCACATGGGTACTCACAACTATTTGTAACTCTGATACCAGGGAATCCAATACATTCTTCTAACATCCATGGGTACTGCATGAACATGATGCACAGACATTCATGCAGACAAAATACTCATGTGTATAAAATAAGTATATCTAAACCATAAATTTTAAGTTACTGGGGGTGGGGTCACCAAAATGGGTCAGTGGGTGAAGACATTTACCATGAAAGGCTCCCAATCTAAGTTCAGGCCTAGAAACCCATGAAAGGTGAATAAAGACAAATGACTACATGATGATGTTTTCTGACCTCCACATATTCACCATGTTAGGAATTTGAAAGGGCATAATCATCATCACCATACACATATACACAATAAGAAATAGGAAATAGTGGTGTCCAGGGCAGAGTGAGAGTCAAACGTCTTCAGACAGTGAGGATCCCAGATCCAGGGCGGGATGGGAGGTGAACAGGTTCCAGCCCCTGGGCCTCCCAGGAACTTCATCCCAGAGGTCAGAGTCACAGTCTGGGATTTGATCTCACGACCAGGCTTGCCCTGGACCAGAACCCGGAGAAGCCTTCCCCAGCAAATCTGGGTGATGCATAATAGACAGCCAGACCCCGCCTCCAAGGCAGGATGCTGCGCCATCACAGAGGGACGGACATCTCTCTGGACCACACGAACCTGTGGTGTTCAGGGTGGAGTGAGAGTCAGCGGTCTTCAGACATCGAGAAGCCCAGGTCCAGAGTGGAGTGGGAGAGCAGAGTGAGAGACAGACATCTTCGGACAGCGCGGATCCCATGGCCTGACAGGAGTAAGAAATCGTGCAGACTCCAAGAGACACACAACTGACTAAGATTCCACTAAGACCTGACTAAGAGTGAACCAAGGAAGCAATGGGCAGATCCCCAGTGCAAGAATACATATAAAAATATAAAGAACAAGAAGGCACCAACAGAGGAAGCTGATGGCTGCAGAGCAAGGGGAACATTCTTCCATTGTTGATGGGAGTGTAAACTTGTTCAGCCACTCTGGAATGCAGTATGGCGATTTCTCAGAAAACTTGGAATCACTCTCCCCAAGGATCCAGCAATACTACGATTGGGCATATACCCTAAAGATGCACATTCACACCCCAAAAGCTCAACTATGTTCACAGCAACATTATTCATAATAGCAAGAACTTGGAAACAACCTAGATGCCCCTCAACTGAGGAATGGATTAACAAACTGTGGTACATCTACACAATGGAGTACTACTCAGCAGTAAGAAAAAAATGCTATCCTAAAATTCTCGGGCAAATCCTCCTGAGCGGGGTATCACAAACCCAGAAAGAAAAGCAGGAGATGTACTCACTCATTAGTGGACTTTAAATAAAAACATTCTTATTTCATTGAAAGATGATGAATGAATAAAGTGATTTAAAACACACACACACACCAAACAAACAAACAAACAAACAAACAAAAAACCTTCTAGTTTGATAGTAGAAGGGTTGCTTAGCAGAAATTTGTGGTGGCCATAGTGCATCCATGGCCATTAACTGTGACCTACTGTGCTCTCTTCATCTTTAGATAAGCCTAACCTGGCTTGAAGACCTTTAGATGTTGTTTTTTATGTTTCATGTATTTTAGAGAAAAGAGAAGTTTTATTACTGTATGGATTTTGTTGTTGTTGTTGTTTTTTAGCTACCCTGGATGTTTTATTTTTTTATGTAAAGTTTGATATTTATTTTCAAAAGAAAAAAGAAAGAAATAGGAAATAAGTAGGATGTTTTGAAGTTATTAGAATTTTATAATGTGGCACATTTCTGTTATCATAGCACTTAGGATGCTAAAGCCAAAGGCATGTGAACTACAAGATGGCCTGGGCTGCACAGGAAACTCCTGTCTCAAAAAAAGAAAAAGTTATTAGGACAAGTTTTCTCTTCATCTGCATTCTTTGAAAATATTTTTGAGCATAGTGTTAAGACATTGAAGAACTATACTTAAACCCATATTGTTCAAGTTGTTATTAGTGTAAAACTGACAACTCTTTTTGCATGGCTACTGCTGATGGTGTTCAGGAAAGAGCTTTTAATTAGCATATATATTGATTTACAAAATGATGCATTTCACTATGACATTTTCATACATGTGTGTCGGGTACTTGGCTCAGATTCACCCCTTCCCATCATGGTTTTTGTAGTTCCAAAATAGATAATAAAGATGTATATAATACAAGACTCTTGGGTTAATTGCTTTTCATTAGTGCTACACTTATTCCACATAAGAAAAAAAAAGACATTTTTATTTTTTATTTGTCTTTGACCTCTAGAGGTTATTGTGTTGCTTAACAAAATTCATCCAATGCTTTAACATTTTAGTTTCCAAGCAAATTACTTCATCTATTTTATAGTTAAAGGGTATATTAGTACTTTTCTTCTTATTGTAACAAAATTCTTGATAGGATCAACTTAAGAAAAGAAAGATTTATTTTGGCTTGTGGTTTAAGAATGGAAACTGTCCAAAGCTGTGGGATGACCAGCACATGATGCATCTGGTCATATCAATTCCCCAGTCAGGAAGCAGCACACACACAACTTCCTCGCCCCCCCTCCCTTTTGAATATGTTATTTTACATGTATGAATGTTTTGTCTGCATATATATCTGTGTACTACATGCCAGAAGAGAGCATTGGGTTCCTGGGTGCTGGAGTAGTAGATGGTTATGAGCCAACCTGTGGGTGATGGGAACTAAACCTGAGTCCTCTGGAAGAGCAGCAATTGCTGTGACCCCGCTCATCTCTTCAGTCCTGTTTTCTTTCTTTGTATTTGGCCCAGGACCCCAGTAGAGCCCCATGTTGGACACCCGATTTTGTAAAAAAAAAAAAAATATTAGCAAGGTATTATATAAAGGACTAATATTTATTAAGGGATTATATAAACACTTATTGATATAAATTGAACCTTAGGACAATTTTTGGAGAGTGGAATGTTTTATGATAGATGGTTCGATCAGCTCCCCAGGACGCAGGAACAAAATAGGGAAGAGGTGGGTGTGTCGGCATCTCAGTGGGGTCTGACTACACCTTCTTTAGGCTCTCAGCTCTCTAGAGACACGCCTCTAGTGTTGTCAGCTAACACTTGAGTCCCATTACACCCCAGTCCATGGAATGTGCTGTCCTCATTCAGGATTCAGGAAAATCTTTTTCAAAACATCATCACAGACACACCTGAGGTATGTCTCCTATGCAACTACAAATCTGCTCAAGTTGGTGATGAAGTTTAACCTTCATAGGAGGTTATGTAACATCTTTTGGGAGTTATCTTACTCTTCAGTAAGGAGTAATGGATTTTCTCTAAGGACAGAGTTAGGCTGTAGTCCTCTGCTTTGTCACTAGTTAGAGAAAAACCACCTTCTTGATTTTAGCATGTTTTAATCTATATATTAAATTTTTAGACATTTTTATTAGCATACATTCATTGTACAAAATAATGGGTTTCATTATGAGATTTCCATACATGTATAATGTGCTTTAATCATATCACCTCTATAAATTAAATTTAATGCTTCTCAGAGTAGCCCACAAGATTTTATTAGTATTAGGTAAATTAATATTTTTAAATAGTTTTGAGAATATGAGCTGTTAAATAAAATACACACTATTATGTTTGGCCAAGTCAAGGTGGGAAATCACACACACATATATAGTTTGTACAATTTAAAAGGCAAGAACTACTGTAAATGTAGCACTGTCAGAGAGACTCTGTCTGCCAGTGCCTGACATCCCTCTGTTTTCCGATTTCTTAACTTAGTCAGTGACTACCTTGATCTCTTCAAGATGTCTTTGTTAAGTAAATACCACAAAGGCTTGTAAATATTAACTCCCCCAGATTTCTCCTGAACACCCCCAAAGACAAGCTAAGACAGGACTGTCTGTCAATCTACCTGCGCTGTCAAAAGAAAGATGAGAAGAAAAATGGTACAGGAAGCAAAGGAGCCAATGAGACAAATTAGGGGAAATAAAGAATTCTGCTATGGATTGAACTGACAAGCTCAAGAACAAAATGATAAAGACCTTTAATCACGTCAGAAAGTCTATAAAACTGTGTAAGTACAAGGACTAGAAAATGTTAATAATAAAGCCTATCCTAGTTCACGAGAGACAAAATGAACTGCCACAGCTTCAGAAAGGTCAGATCTATCATACATTGTATCTGTATTGAATCTCATACAGAAAACTAATTGGAAGTTTAATGAAGAATTTACTAAGAATGAACAATCTTATAATGACTCAGATGCTTTAAAATGTGGAAGACTCTTGGACTCCTATGATTGCGGGATGATCATGGCTAAATATGCATATTGTTGGAGAATGAGGAGTAGATGCACTGTCCCAGTGGAAGCCGTCTGATAGAGGGCAACAGCTGGTCAAGTCCTAGCTGAATTCTGAAACATTAAATAGCCAGTCCCAGCCAAGACCAGCAGAACCATGTAGCTGTCGTACAGCTCAGAACCAACACAAAGAGCATGCCAGTTTATGAACTGTGAAGGTCATAAAGAGAAGATTGCTGTTTGTTTAGCTGACACCCCCTAAGTTATCCATTAATATTAACATACAATAAAAGGTGTATGTGTGGTGAAGAGTGGGGTGATGTGCACAGAGTACACTCTACCATTTTGAAAATGGCCTTTCTTTGAAATAGAAGCTGTTTAGCTTAAGTATTTATGTCCACCTACTAGTTAAAGGAAACACAGAGGACACATAGCATACTAAACAATAACAAGGCATAGCAGAATCACCAAAATACAGGCTGGAAAAATTCTAAAGGGCAGAGGAATATAACTCAGCAGTAGAACTATATATGTGAAGATGTGGGTTTAACTCTCGCTACAGAAAGCAAGGTAATAAAAACAATAAGAAATAAAGAAAGGACACTGGAGAGATGGATCAGAAATTTTGGAGCTTTTGGCTGCTTTTCTAGAGGCCCTGGGATGGATCCTCAGAACCCACATGGCAGCTTTCAAGGTCTGTACCATCAGTTGCAAGGAATCATGCACTCTTCTGGCCTCCTCAGGCACCAGGCATGTATGTGCTACACAGAGATGCTTGCAAACAAAACACCCATAAACAAAAATAATATACGAAGAAAAAAAAGTTTAAGGAAGGAAGGGAGGGATGGAGAGAGAAAACTCCATAAACAAAACATCAGGTCTTAAATTGGTAAGATTTAAGAAAGCAAAGAGCAAGCTACAGAGGAAGTAACCAGCCAACTAAAAACAGATTATAGACTCTAGAAAACTCATGTCTTTTAAAGGAAACACATTTCTAAGTCAGTTATCAGAAGCTGAATAACGAATTTATATTTACAATACTGAAAAATCAGTAGTTGTTTTAAAATGGATGCAACAATGGTATTATGGCTACTTATTTTACAGCTTTAAAAAAGTGTGCAGTAAAATACTTCTAAATTTAAAAAATGCACTTTTATTTTCTCAACAATAATCACTTGGTGGGAAAGTAGGTGGGAATATAAACAAAGCAAAATTGGACATGAATAGATAATTATTTGAAGTTGGTTGGTAAGTATCTGGGGATTTGTTATCTTATCCTCACATTCCATCTTTACACATGTTTTAAGTTTTCCACTTTAAAAAAAAAAAGTTTTAAACCAGGTTTGTAATACAGCTGCTCTGGAGGTTGGGGAAGGAAGACCGCAAGTTCAAGGTCAGCCTGGACAACATAATGACATCCTGTCTCAAAATAAAAACTATGAATAGGAGGTAGAATACATACCTCAGTGGTGAACACTTGCCTGGTGTGCAAACTCCAGGATCAATCTCCAGTATTGATGAGAGAGGAAGAAAGGAAGGAGGGAGGGAGGGAGGGAGGGAGGGAAGACATTGAAGGAGAAGGAAATAGTAATTATTATACACAGTATATATTGAATGATCACATTGTATCTCATAAATATATACAACTGTTAAAGATCAATAAGAAAACTTTAGTTATTTAAAAAAAAAAACTAACACAATTGAACTCATAGAGTTGAGAGTTCCAGAGTAACCAGAGCCTTGGGGGTGGGGTGTTGGGGTCATGGAGATGAGTATTATAAGAACATACATACCCCTCAGTTAAATATGAGGAATGAGGTTTCTCTAGATCTATTCCACAAGATAGGGAATATAGTTAGTACTAGCTTATTATCATTTCAAAACTGCTGATACATCATGTCAAGTGTTCTCACCACAAAAAGACTTGTACTTGAAGTGATTGATGTGATAGTTAACTTGCTTTAACTATTTCACGTTGTGTCATAAACTGTCACATAACTTACTTTGTACCTTATAAATACACTCAACTAGAATTTACCGGTTCATAATAAAATCTTCTAATGTTTAAAAAAATAAATAAAAGGCAGCCATGATGGATACACACCCGAGTTGTATTCTGCAGACACACTGACACATGCGGCAGTATGTTTCCTAACTTGCTTTTCTGTTGCGGTGATAAATATTGTGACCAAAAACATTTTAGGAAGGAGTTTGTTTCAGTTTACAAGTTACAGTCCAGGAATTCCATAGGAGCCTGGAGGCAGGAATTGAAAATCAGAGACCATGAAAAAACTCTGCTATTGGCTTGCTTTAGGCTCCAGGTCAGCTACCTCATTTCTGCAGACTAAACCCACCTGCCTAAGAATGATACTGCCCACAGTGGACCTTCCTCCATCAATTAGAAAATGAGGTTCCACCTTCCTGGCTAACTCTAGGTTTCTATCAAGTTGACAGCTAAGAATTGTAAGTCTAACAGTACAGTACACCTTTTGAATGACTTCCGTTGTTAATTAGCCAAACTTTTAAATTATTGAAATAAAATAATGTTCATGATCAAAAGAAAAAGATAATGGAAGGAAGGAAGGGAGGGAGGAAGGGAAAAAAATTTAAGTAATTCAGAATTTGGAGAAAAGGAAAAAAGCAAAAGTTGCCCCCCTGAATATCTGATCTCTCTCTTGAAGTATTCTTTCTCTTTTTCTCTGTTTTTGTTTGTTGCTTTTTGTTGTTGTTGTTGTTGTTGTTGTTGTTGTTGTTGTTTTGAGACAAGGTGTCTGTCATACAGCCTTTGGCAGCCTCAAGCTTGCTATGAAGCTGAAGCTGACCTTGAACTTCTGTTCCTCCTACCTCAGTCTCCTGAGTGTCAGGATTGCAGGCACAGAGCCCTCATACCTGGCTGGCTTCATTCATCATGTTCTAGAGTGTACCTTCAGCAATGTTTCATCACATACATATACATGTAAGTCACTCTAAAAGAGTATTTCACTAAATGCAGGATGATCTGGCTTTTGTTTAATTTTATTAGAAACCATTATTGATGAATATAAGATAAATCCTTATTTTATAGCCACACATATTTACCAGAAAGCATGCAGCTTAATCACAGCCCTTTTGTCAGAATTTTTCATGTCACCCTAACATACTTATAGTTTTTTATTGATCATTTAAAAATATAACTGAATTTTTACCCTAATATTAAAATAAAAACAAACTAATAGCTTATTCATCATTGTTTATTTAAACCTTTCAAATTAAAATTGCTTAAGATAGATTTTTCTTTGAGGCTATTATAGTGCTGTCTCACATCTGCAAAGGAATACAGAATTTCAGAGCATGAAAAGAAAAAAACAATATTGGTGTCTTTACTTATTTTTGTACTATCTGCTCGAGATAGGAGTAGAAATAGTTATGCTTTAGACATTCGCAACAAATTTTTCAAAATATATTAAAATTGTGACAGCTTTTTAATACCACCTCTCTGAAACTTTTAACCTTCATTTTTCAAAAGTTTTAAGGTTTGTGGCAACAACAAATACGTTTCAGTCTCTAAAAATTGAACTTACTAGTTTTCCACACAGCAATTTCAACATTGGCTAGTAGTTTCTTCTATCATGAAACTCTTTTAACACTTTCAGATTGATCTAAAGTTTGAGTCATGATTTTTTGTTGTTGGTTTTTTTTTTCCTGTATGCTCAAGGTGACCTTGAACATGTAGGGCAGATGGTCCCCTGGGCTATTACTGTAAGGAGAAACTATGACCCAAGCAATTCTTAAAAGAAAGCATTTAATTGGGGGCTCGCTTATAGTTTCAGAGGGTAAGTCCATAGTTATCATGGCGGGAAGTATGGCAGCATGCAGGCAGGAAGACACGAGGCTGAGGGTTCTATATCCTGTTCCATAGAGAGAAGGCAAAGGAGACAGCAAAGCTGATGTGGGCTTTGTAACCTCACCCTGTGACACACCTCCTTCAATAAGGCCACATCTCCTAACCTTCCCTAATAGTTTCACTTACTGGGACTGAGCATTCAAATATTAGCTTATAGGGGCCACTCTTGTTTAAACCCCACTATAGCTTCAAACTTGAATACTCCTGCCTCAGCCTCTCAAATGATAGGACCACAGGTGTATGCAGTCAAGCCTGACTTTACCATTCCTCCTTCCCTCCCTCTCTTTCTTCCTCCTTCCCTCCCTCTCTTTCTTCCTCCTTCCCTCTTTCTTTCTCAGACAGGATCTCCTGTAGTCTAGACTAGCCTTCAGTTCAGTATGTAACAAAAGATAATCTTGGATTTCCAATTTTCTGATTAACCTGCATCCACCTCTTAGGTGCTCAGATTACAGGTGTGCAACACTACACCTGATTTATTTGATGCTAAGAATCAAAACCAGGTCCTTAAGAATCTAGAGAGTACTTTGTTAACTGAGCTATTTACATTGCTCACTGTATAATTTTTAGTACTGTTTTTATTAGCCTGCTTTATTTTATTTATGTGTGTACATGTACATGTGTGCACATGTGTGTGCTCCATACATGCAAATGTCCAGAGGCCAGAAGGTATTGCAATATTATGATGCTGGAGTTATAGGTAATTGTAAACTGCCCGACATGGGTGCTCAGAACAAAGCCTGAACCCTCTGAGAGAGCAGCAAGCATTCTGAACCACTGAGCTACTGCTCCCGCCCAGCATGTGCTTATGATCACTGAGTTTCAAATTTATGAAGAGGAAGAAAGGCTACTTTCACTAGGTTCTATACCCTGGGCTGGCTTTTTGGGCATCTGACCTGCGCAGGCGCACAGGGCCCGATGTTCACAATAGATCCACACTTGGTTTTCCACTTTGAAAGTGTTTTGTAAGTGAAGTTTTCAGGAAGGAATGATGAGTGTGCATGAGCAGAAAAATGCACGTGTGTCCACCAGTCCTTGCAGATGCATTATTTGTGTACAACCTCCTTCCTCTCTCCCTTCCTCTTTTCTTCTCCCCTCCCTCCCTCCCTCCTCCTGTACTGAGGGCCAGACCTAGGGCTTTGTGCATACTATTGAGCCTCATTCTCAGATCTCCTTTACTTTTAATTTTAAATTAGGGTTTTCCTAAATTGTCCAGGCTGGTCTTGAACTCCTCCTGTTTCCTTTCTGAATAGCTAAAGTCACAGGCCTGCAGTACCAGCCCCAGGTGTATGCAATAATTCTGGTGCTGCATGAACATAGCAGACCAAACAAGAGAGTTAGCAAGACTCAAAGCAGATCCAAGGTAAGCATTTTATAGCTTTACAGAGAGGGATTAGGGTGTGCATGTGCCAAGAGGTGAAATAAAAGCCTCTTGTTAGGTTTGTTTTTCTTTTTTTCCAGAGTTGTGGTAAAAGCAAAATAAATATGCATATATGTACTACAAAACATAAATTGTGTGATTTCAGTTATTCTACACACAAATTAAATATTTTATTTACATTTAAAATTGAGAGTCTCACAATGTAAAGATGAATGATAAGAATCACAATTATGTAAACTTAATTCTCTTTATTTACTTGGAAAAGCTTTAAATTTAAATAAACAAATAGGCAACAAAAAAAGAAAGAAAAAGAAACACCATAAGCCAAGAGAAAAACTGAAAGAAAAAAATTAAAACTTTATATTTTACTAATTTTAAAATACTTTCTAGGTATATTTAAACAGGAACCTCAAGGAGCCTGGCTAGTCTGCCCAGGGAATCCTGCAGGAAGTCTCTGTCTCTCATCCTGAAGTCATTAGTTCATCCTGGCAGCTGAGGTCTGGCTGCCTGAAAAACATCTTATTTTGGCAAATGGGCAGAACTGGTAACAGAGTAGCAAAAGAATCCACCGCTGCTGCGGAGCTGGTATGGTAAAATGCTTAGGCCCGGCAGTGGGTTTCCTTTGCTTCTCTGGGGTTCACAGCTGCGCATTTCTCACACTGTGGAGCAGTTGTCAAATACCGTAAATATTTTCCCTTCTCACGTCTTACAAAAGCTTCAGACTTCTGTGAGCTGCGCTGCCTGATTGTGGGCTTTTTCTGTCAGACCCAGTGGAGTTGACCCAACTAGCCAGAAGCCGCTGTTAATTTTTGTTAGTTTGCTTGACATTGTGTCTAACGCACTAGCTTCAGAGTTTCTGAATAAATATTTTGAGGGTTACAGTTCTATCTATGAAAACCACCGTTCAGCCACTAGGGACAGTGTGAAATAGAAATAGTCCATACCTTCAAAGGGATGAAGCTGGATGGTCATCCAGAAAGAATTTTTGCATGTGGCCAAAATGTGATGGCGACTGGTTCGCAGAGAAAGGTCTAACGGTTCTTTTCACATATAGTAGAAAAGCTCCGTTTTTCATGGAACACAAATCACTCCCTAATGGTAAACTGAGCCCCTTAAGTTAACTTGGAGCACCACTGGAAGAATACATTATTGCTGCTGGAAATGGCAAGAAGAGATTGAAACTGACTCATTTGGGAGGAGAAATGCTCCTTTGCTTTAAAAAACAGAGAAAAAATAGAGAGAGGGAGGGAGAGAGGGAGGAAGGGAGGGAGGGAAAGAAGGAGGAAGAGAGAGAGATTTGAATTGAATTTCAGTTTTCCTGATTTGCAAAGCCAAGTACAGAGGTGCTATTTAGCAGAATCCGACCAAGAGGAAAGTCCCCAAGTCCCAAATCTGTCATTTGGGGCAATTCTACCGTCAATGATGAAAACCACTACTCACTACTCACATTATGTCTGGCCGCTGCCAGGCTCCAGAGTCCACTCATCCCTCATTCTGAGGTCCTTTGCTTTCAACTTTCGCTCACTCTTCATTCTCAGCACCAACATTAAGAGCACTTGTGATGAGCTCCTGATACTAGGCTCCTGAGAGTCATGCATTTGGTCTGATTATAAAAACGTTCCTAAAAATGATTTAACATGTATTTAAAGCCATTCGATGTTGGAAGACAAATTCTGAGAGACTCGTTTTCTTGAGATGCTTGGTGGGGAGGTACTGCTAGCAATCTCCAGTTGCTACAGGCTCCTTAAATCCTTTCTTCGGCCTCACAGTGGTGCTCCTGACTTTTAGCAGAGAGACAGCCAAGCATTAGCTGACATTTCTCAGCTTACAGGATGGCCTGTGTTTTATGTCTATATTTTATGGAATACAAAAAAACTATACATACAATATCCTTCTCCCTTGTTGGCTGAGTTACAGTTATGACAGCCAGACCTTCAGCGGCTACTTTGGACCAGGAGGTGAAACACTAAAGATTGAAAAATAGAAAGAGAGCAGGCAGCCAGCTCCCCGGTGACTTCAATTGCTACCTGCCTCTAGATTTCGACATGAGAGAACACTGACATTCCATCTTGGCTCTGGTAGCCAGATCTAATTTCAACTAATAACAGATAACTACCAATTCCTGGTTAATTGCCTAAGTGAATCCAGTCTTAATACTAATACCTTCTCAATGACTTCATGGTTAAAGAACCCTTGCTACTCTTCTGGGGGACCTATCTGAATTTGATTCCCAGCACCTACATCAGGCTGTTCACAACCACATATCACTCCAACTACAGGGAATCGGATGCCCTCTTCTGGCCTCTGGGGACACTTGATCTTGTGTGCTCATACTCTCACACAGGCATACACATAATTAAAAACAAATAAATGTCTCTCTCATTTTTATTATTTTAAAGATTTTTAAAATTATGCATATGTGTGAGTGCTTCATGCATGTCTGTGCACCATATGTATGCATCTGGTATGCACAGAGGACAGAGGAGGACATGAGATTCCCTGGAACTGGAGTTGCAGATGGTTGGGAGCAACCATGTGAGTACTAGAAACTAAACTCAGGTTCTCTGAAAGAGCAGTGAAGTACTCTTAAACATTGATCATCTCTCCCGTCCTACTTCTTCTAGCAAGTCCTTAAGGAAAATTATGTTCTGCATAATTCCAACTAATTAATCTTACTCATAAAAATGATGTAAACAGGGGCTGGAGAGATGGCTCAGCGGTTAAGGGCACTGACTGTTCTTCCAGACGACCTGAGTTTGATTCCCAGCATCCAAGATCTGACACCCTTACACAGTTATACATGCAGGCAAAACACCAATTCACATAAAATAAAAATAAAATATAAAAGAAGATGTAAACAAATACTAGCTGTGAATAGTATCATAACAGATATAAAAATCAGTTACTAGTCAATATATATCTAATTTAATTCTATCCAGCTTCATTTAAATCATTCAGCAATAGGTTACTTTTTTGTTTGTTTGTTCTTCAGTGCTGGGATTGAACCCAGGGCTTTACATATATGGAAGACAAGTACTCTACCACTAAGCTACAGTCTCAACCTTCAGTTTCTTGAGAAGCTAAAATGTGACTGGCCTGGAGCTGGTTGTGCAGCCCAGTGCTTTGGTTACTTTTCTGTTGCTGTGATCAAGCATAGGCAACTGATAGAAAGAAGAGTTCATTTGGGCTTATAGTTTCAGAGGGATCTATCCATCATAGCAGGAAGTACGTAAGCAAGTGGCAGGCATGGTGGTATGAGAAGGAAGCTCAGAGATCACATCTCAACCATGAGCATGAAGCAGACAGAGCAAACTGGAAGTGGCCAGAGGGATTTAATATCAGAGCCTGTTCCAGTGACTGACTTCCTCAGAGAAGGATCCACCATCTAGACCTTTCCAAACATTGCCACTAACTGAAGCCCAAGTATTAAAATGCCCAGGATTATTGGGGATGTTCTCACTCAAATCAGCACACCTATGCTGACCTCAAATCTGGGACCCTTTCCTCCATTTCCTAAATGTTGGGATTATAGGTATGTATCACCACACCCAGCTAAGATGGTTTCTAATCCTGTCCATCCCAATATACACAGTTTAATGTTTAATTAGAAAAAAGAAACATTAAAAGATATGGCATCTGGACTCTACCTCAAGCCTAGAACTAGTCTAAGGAAGATGTCATTATCCTGCCTCGGTAAATTGGGTAAATGTTTTCTGAGGTGGCCATTGAAAAAAATCACTGGAAAGGGAGAACCTGTGGATGGCAAAGTTATGAGCCTGTTGCAACTGGTATGTTTCCTAAGGGGGAAGTGAGGATGAAATGGGAAAGGAGTTGAAAATCTCCAGCAGAGAGTGGAATGGGACACCAACAGAGTCTAGCAGTATAGTCAGTATCAGGGGTCCAAATACTACTGCCTTGTAGTCAGGAATAAGAGAAAAGCACCAATGCCGAACAATTAAAAAATACCCACTGTGGAAAAAAGTCCTACAAATATGAGAGAAGCATGCTAGCATGAATAAAAACTTTAAGTATATGAACAGATGTCACTGGGGATGGAGAGATGGCTCAGTGGTTAAGAGTACTGACTGCTCTTCCAAAGGAACTGAGTTCTATTCCCAGCACCCATATATCAGCTCATAGGTGTTTATAACTCCAGTCCCAGGGAATACAGCACTCCCTTCTGGCCTCCATAGGTACTTTACACAGATAATGCACACATACATGCAGATAAAACATTCACACACATAAAAAATAAATAGATCTCACCACATTAAAATAGAAGTTTTATTAAAAAATTATTGGTGTGACTATAATTCTATTACTGATACAGCTAATTAGTTTGAATGTGAGGATCTCTATATAGAAGAGGTAGTATTATTACCAAGGGATAGTGACCAACATAAAAACAGTTAGAAACTCTCCTCAGAGCAGGGCAGTGGTGGTGCACACCTTTAATCCCAGCACTTAGGAGGCAGAAATAGGAATATCTAAATTCAAGGCCAGCCTGTTCTACAGAACAAGTTCCAAGACAGCCAGAGCTACACAGAGAATCCTGTGTCAGAAGAAGAAGAGGAGGAGGAGGGAGAGGAGGAAGAGGAGGAGGAGAAAGGAATAAAGGAAGGGAGGGAGGGAGGGAGAGAGAGAGAGAGAGAGAGAGAGAGAGAGAGAGAGAGAGAGACTCTGCACAGTTCCCTTGCACAGAACCGATCCCATCATGAAGACCTGAAGCAATCAACAAATAAAATTTCTCTTAACTAAAACTATAAGAAGATCAAGGTTAAATTTTTTGTTTCAATTTGTGGCATATTGCATGTATTGTATGGGTGGTCAAGGGAACCCAACAACAAGTGTTGTTTAGGCTTATTTTTGAGAGCATACACTTAAAGATAGGCAAAATAGTGAACCTTATCCTATGTATTCTAACCACAACAAAGTGAGCTCTTAGAATTTAATAAGAACAACAAGCATCTTTTCAGCTTTAAAAAAGTCTATTGTGATGTTGCTTTAAGTACTTCCAAATTCAATGACAAATTAAATAGTATAAGTATATATTATCTATTCTGTTTTTATGTCTATTCAAGTTGCCAAAAAAAACCTATGTAAACAATTTTCTAATCAAGAGATAAATTCTTTAATTAATTTTCCTAATGAATTATTTTTATTTTATATACATTTGTGTTTTGCCTGCATGTATGTCTATGTGAAGTTGTCAGATCTCTTAGAACTGGAGTTACAGACAGTTGTAAATTGCCATGTGGGTGCTGGGAATTGAACCCAGGTCCTCTGCAAGAACAGTCAGTGCACTGGGCAATCTCTCCAAACCCCAAGAGGTGAACTTTAAAAGCTTGGTGTTTTTATATATTTAAGCATGGAAATTTCCTATTTATCAAATGAATTGTCTTGCATAGCAAGTAAAAGAAGGACTCAGGGAAGGAGAAGGAAGAACAGGAAGAAGAAAAATAAAAATACTTTTGGAGCAATGCAATCAAATTTTGTCATTCATCAATCACTGAGAGTTATTCAAATATTACAGCAATTAAGATATGTACCCAAGGAAGAGATCAGTGTTAGTAAAATAAATAGAAGAAAGACAGTAGCTCTCATAAACAAGTTGCTGGATACTGTGTTATTTTTAATTGCAAATAAAATAAGAAGCAACTGAAATGCCCAGCAAGAAAGAAGAAATTAGCTATGTTGCATTACTTTCCCTTGAGAGAATACTGCTTAGCCAGTAAGAGTCATAAGAAGGAAGATTTTCATAACGACATGAAAATGCTTATAGCTCAATGTTAGCTGAAAAATGAGATCCAAAGTTTTGCCCACCTTATGCATATCAGCATTATACAGATGAGTGTAACTGTACAGACTGAAATAAAGCATGCAAAAACTAAAGCTGAGCGTGTGCCTAAGGGGACAGGGTGAGCTTTCATCCCTCTCCTAAGGGTCCTCTAATGCTCTTTCATCATTGTTTATCTAGTATTATGGAGCCGACGGCCTTCAAACCTTGGAAGCTTAGTCAGTGAGCTTGTGTTTTCTCAATCTTGGGAGAAGAATCTAGACAGATACATTATCTGATGCTCCAGTTTCAAGACTGCCTGACCTAAGTGTGTCCATTTCCTGACACACTTTGGTAAGAACTGACTGGACTCTGTTTCTCCATAGGTATTGTGCTGGGACACATCTCTTCCCTCACTTTCATCCAGAGGTTAACCTGCATTCCTTGTGTTTCATGGTCTCTGCAGGACAGCTGACACCAAGGCAGCTAGTTTTCTCCAGGGCAAGCACATGTGAGAGAGCCATCCAGGGTGAACACAATGGAAGCTGGGGTTTTTCTGGAGCCTCCTCTCTGAATCAGAATCTCATTAATTTTTTTACCTTATTCTGTGGTGTAGAAGCACACTTCTAGATACAGCTCACACACTTAAGAATTTGGGGCTATCTCGAAGCTACCTATCATAACTGTCATTAAATTAAAACACATAAAATGATTCTTTTTCCTTTTTTTCCCCTTCCGGAAGGATCTCTGTTCAAGTCCGTGACTCCTTATTCGTTGAGACTAGGATTTAACAATTTCTCTTAGCACACATAACAGCAGGATCCAATCAAAAGCATGTAAGTATATTTAAAAGTTTATGTTCCTATGCATGTGAAAATGCCCCTCAGCCACTCAGGGTTGTTTCTGAAAGAGATGGAATGGAAGTAGGGGATGTGGAGGGGTCAGAACAGAAAAATCAGGCTGCTGCTGGCGCCTAAGACTACAGTAATGACCACCTCTTGTCCCTGCCCTCAGATAGCTTAGGATTCCATGGTTAAGTGTTTTCTTTAACATTTATTCATTTGCTGCATCTGTGTGTGCCAGCACACATGTGAGAGCATGCACACATAGGAATTCGATGGCGCAGTACACATGTGGCTGGTAAAGGACACCATGCAGAGTTCATTCTCTTCTTCCTTCATGGAGTTCTGGGTTCCTAACTAGAGGAGACAGCTTTATGCAGCAGGTGCCTTCATCCCCTGAACCATCCCCCATCATGTGTGTTCTTGACCAGCGTTTGACTTAAGTGAGACGTTTATTAAAGGGTCAGACAGAGAATGAAAAGACAGCAGGAAAGATCCGTTCTAGCCAATCTCAGTGTGGTGGCTTGTCACAGCTGCCTAGGATTCTCCCAGAACACCTCCATTCATCTTTGCAGAATAACTGCATACACCTTTCCACTGCGGGAACTGCATATCCCCGACAAACCAAAAAACAAAACAAGGAAGCAGAGAGAGGGAATAAAGGAGAAATAGAAATGACCTCCTTTGCCCACCAAATAATCAGAAAGAAAAGAAAACTATAGACAGATTATGGGGTAATGGATCAGTGCTATCAATAAAATAAAAGTGAGTATCAATTTGAAGAACTGTCCTCCTAAACTGGCCAATACTGAGTTAGTGCCTACACACCTCCAACAGATTATGCCGATTAACTTTAGAAAAAGAGAAAATTCATGCACTTGCCTGTGGGGTCATCAGATTAGACTCTCTCTCTCTCTCTCCCTCCCTCCCTCCCTCCCTCCCTCTCTCCCTCTCTCCCTCCCCCTCTCATTCTCCCCCCTCTTTTTCTCTCTATGTGTGTATGTGTTGCATGCATATATGAATTGTCGAACATATGTCTGCACACATATGCGTATATTCAGGTGGAGGCCTGAAATTAATGTCACATCTTCTCCATTGTCCTCCACCTTATTCTTTACAGCAAGGTCTCTCAGTTGAACCCGCTGCTCACTGATAGGACAGTGGAACTAGCTTGCTTGCTTCTGGATCCTCACCACTGCCTTGAGAGCATTCGATTTACAAACTGGCCATGCCAGATTACTGGGCATGCGCATGAATTCTGAGCCTCTCCCATCCTCCCCACCCCCCCAACTCCAGTCCTTAAGCGCATTTTAACCGCAGAGCTGTCTCCCTAGCGCCTAGAATGAAAGGTCTTTAAACTTTGCAGACATCTGCATCCAAATAGTCTTTTACCCCAGTTTACTGTTGAAGCAGGAGGTGAGCCCGAGAGCCTCTGAGAACGCCCTTCAAGCTGCCGCAGCTGTCTACATCCGGGCTTCTCCTTCAGCCGACAAGGCTCACGTGGAGATGTGATTCTAAGTCAGTTGTTCCCCATCCTCAAACCAAATGACAGATCTTAACTGAGAAGGGCTTTTTATTTTACTTTCATGGAAAAAAAAGAAATTCATTTCCTTTTTAAAAAAGATGTTGCTTTCCCCCCTTTAATGGGAATACGGGAAGATTTTTTTTTTTTTCCTGCCCTATCATAGATAAAAATATACACATCCTGAGTAGGGTATGGTGACATGTGGTTTTAATCCCAGCTCTCTGGAGGGAGAGGCAGGCAGATCTCAGAGAGTTTAAAGTCAATCTGGTTTACAGAATGAATTCTAGGATGGTAGAGGCAAACAGAGAAACCGTTTCAAAAGAAAAAGTGTTCCTATCCTAATCTCCAGAATTTGTGAAAATGTTATGTTACAGAACAAATGGAAATTCAAGTTGCAGGTGTAGTTATGATTGTCAACCAGCTGACCCTAAAATAAGAAAGTCCAATCTGGAGGCGCAGGCCTATAAACCAGCTATAGGAAGGATGGGAAAGAGGGCAGGAGGCTCGAATCCAAGGCCAGCCTATGCAAATTAACGAGACTATCGTTTCAAAATAAAAAATAAAAGATAGCTGTGGATGGGAGTGGCTCAGTGGTAGAGAGCTTTCCTAGCATGCCCAATCCCCAGGACTGCGCGAGCGGGGAGGGGTGGATTATCCCACCATCTTTGTGGGAGTCCAGGAACAGGGAAGTAAAAGGCAAAAGAATCCCTTTCCAAGTGATGTAAGAAAGACTCATGGACTATTCTTACTTTGAAGATCAAAGGAACCCAGAAAAAGAAATGCAACACCTCAGAAAGCTGAAGAGAGATAAGAGGTTCTCTTCAGAACTTCCAGAACGGAGGTCCTTCCGGTGAGATACAACTCAGAATTCTCAGCTCCAGAACTTCGGGATGGATCCGCTATCTTAAACCACTGTTTGGGACATGGTGATAAGAAAGCTACAGGAAGCAAATACAAGGCACAAGCCAAACAGATTGCTGCCGTGAAGCTCTTCGGATTCAGACTGTGTGGTTGCCTCACTAGGCAGGTGGAAACGGTAAAAACTCCTGTGTCACCCAGACAACCATTCCAGGTGAGCACAGGTACAGTAGTCTCAAACTCCTCACTGGCTTTTCACCCAGGGCTAATGTAGAAGTTCAAAGATGCAGGCTTGATGATTTCAACCAAAATGAATGGAAAGATAAAAATGTTTCTCCTCTACTGAGACTCAGAGCACAAAATCTGTTCACAGCTTTCTGTGAGCCCCAGAACTCAGAAACAAGACATTTTAGCCAAACAGCCAATTTTAATGTCTACATAAGGAGGTGGATTGTTTTGGTTTTGGTTGTTTTGTTGTGGCTTTTTTTTTTTTTTTTTTTTTTTTTGACGGTCTTACAATATAGCTCAGGCTGGCCTCCAAGTCCTCCAATTTCCTGTGTAGTCTAGACTGGCCTGGAGCTCAAGATTCTCCTGCCTCAAACCCCTGGGTGCTCAGACTGTAGGCATACTCTATCACTTCTAGCCAGATCTGGACTCTGTAAGCTTTGTCCTTCATAGGATAAATGAGATGAAAGCTAGGCAATCTATTCTAAAAATATAAACAGCGACTCCTCCCACGGGCATGGGAACTTGTGATTCCAAGCAGTTGGGCCTATTAACAAAGGACAGGTGATGGGCTGGTGAGTACACGGAGATGGACTCTTGCTTCTTCAACATCCTTCAAATTTGCATGGATTTTTTTTTTCTTCCTTTCCCACCTCCCCATCCCCACCCACCCCCACCCCTCAGAGGCCATGAAATGGAAGAGTGACAGGTGAGCATGGACATTAAGAGGCATGTTCTCTGGGTGATGAACTGCACTGAGCTTCCATTAACACTTAGGGGAATTGTGTGCAACTATCAGAGGGAGAGCATATTTCTGCTGCTCCAGTTTTAATTTTTTTCAATTAACAGTTATGTTTAGTCAATTCCCAGCAGAGTTTGCTGGTGATATTGCTGGCTTCCTAATGCAGGCTTCTCTGTAGCCAGCCAACCTAATGCTGATGACCTGTGTTTTGAATTCTGATGTGCTGTTAGGCGTATCCAATGTCTATCTAAATGCATTTGTGAAGTAAATCTTGTCTGGAAAGGTTTGCTCAATCAACCTAGGGATTAGAAATTATATTGGCCCAAGAAACAAGACTTGCTATATTTAGTCTGGGATCAATGCCAAAGTGCATAGCCAGACCAAAGGATGGGGGAAGGGGCTGTAATGTATTTACTCCAACATCTTTTAAAACATTACGGTTAGCAATGGTGCTATTTAGCACCTAAAACAAATCTAAGATTTCATGACTTATTGTGTGGATCACATGACATTCTATTGTTAAGAGGTAGGTGTGTGTATGGGGGGTGTTTAAAAAAAAAAGAATCAGTTCAGGCTAACCACAAGGCCTGGATCCTCCTAACCCAGCCCCCAAAGTGCTAGAATTACAAGCATACACTCTTATGTTGCTATTTTTGTTCCCATTTTGCAGTGAGGAAACCAATTCACAAAGAGACTAATCAAGACAATTACAAGAAGTCTATCTGAGCTGTTACCAGGCCCAAGACTCCAGCCAATGCTTATCTGCCTTAAGATTGCACATAGCCTTTCACTGTTAACCCTCGCTTGTCCTGTGAGGAGAGGCCTGTGCGTCTCATTTCCACTGGAAAGGGAATAGGGTGACCTCATTATAATAATAGAATGGTTTCCAACCCTCTCAAGAAAAGCTAAGGAGCTTCTGAGTCAGACTTCCATTCCCTTTACAGACCATCATTTCTCTTTCCCTTCACTGTCCATCCTTCCTAAGAAAAGCACAGATTGAATTAAACATTTAAACTCCAGAAGAAAAAGAGTCTCTAGGAGGGCAGAATGTCATTTATCTTTGTATCTCTGGTGCCTGGTACAATGCCTGGCCCAGAATAGGTGCTTGTCACTGGTTATCCAGAAGAAGGAAAGGGATGAGCAAGCCAATAAATAATTGACTCTATGAAAGTTTTTTTATTTATAATGCTTATTGAAAATTCTACTTCACTTTTCCAATGTGAGTTACATTTAAAAAATTTTTTTTCACCCAGCTTATATATGTATTCTAAATATTTCTTATTTCTGATGAGTTACAAAAACATTGGCATGGAACTATTTTTTCTGTCACTAGAAACACGAACATATTTAAAACTATAATTTAGTACATTTCCAAAATTGAATTGAAACAGTTTCTATTCTAAAATCTAAGGATGCTGAGCTCTCAACGAACATCTTTTAAAGGGTCTGTTTTTAACTTCATTAATTCCGTGTTAGAGATTGTATCCAAAGCCCAGAGTGTGCTATGCATGGGCTCTTCAAGAGAAGTACACCCTAGACACAATCTGTTAAGTTAAAATGGAGAGATCTTGAGGAATGGTGGCATTCACAGCTCTCTCTTAAGTGTAGCTGCCCTTTGCAAACTGTACAGCTGTAATAAAAAAAATAACTTCAAGAACATGGGTATAAGATGGGGTTACCATTAAGAAGAATTTAAAATTAAAAGTAAAACAGAGCTGAATGTGGTGGCATGTGTCAGAGATCACACACAGGAGAAAAGGAGGCAGGAGACAGAAAGAGCATTGAGAAACAAAAACCAAAAAACCAAAAATAAAAAACAAACCATAAACCCAGAAGCTCACCTTGAAAACTGTATACAAATATATTAAGGCTCAAGAATTCTGAAAAGGTGTACCTACTGTTTTCCACACTGGATTGTCTTTCTAGCAAAAAGGTAAACTTAAAAATCTGTGTTAGACGGAATTCCATGAAAAGCCTTGTTTCCAAGTGAAAAAAGAAATCCTAAAAACAGTAATAAAATCTAAGTTTTGTTTCAGCAAAAAGGCCATTGTAAAACATTATTTTTATCCAGGGTGGGTCATCTTGTATGAAACACAACTGAAGCTTGTTTTGTTTTTCTTGAGGCAGAGTATTTTTTTTTTCTTGTAATACCACCTCTGGCAAATGTATTGAAATAATGAAAATGTCAATATATGAGGTTATATGTGAGGCATGTTTGGATTGATTATGTGTTCTAATAGCCTGAAATCTAAATGAAGAGGTTTTTTAATAAGAAGGTAATATGACAACAGAGATCTTCATATAACATAAAATGCATGAGGGGGCATATTGTAATGTGAATATGACTAATTGACCACCTTATTAGAGAAGCATTTATCTTGAGATGAAAAATAGCCACACTGTTGTTTGACATTTGGATTGTCGATGGCTTGACCAGGAGAAACCGAAGTTAGACACTCCAGAGGCAAAAACAGTTCAAGGGATCAGTTGCCTGCCAAAGGTCACTGATGAAATAATAGGGCTTTTACTCTTCACCATCTAAAGAGAATTATCTGATGCTACTTTCATCCCAATGAGGAAAAAGTAAAATACTAGCCAAAAGTCATCTTTTTTATTAAAAATAAAAACAGTCAATGTTCCAACAATACAATAAAGAGAAGTCAAAATTTCTTTGTCACAAAGTCCCTAAGTAAGATAATTAGATGTATCACATATACTCTGAAGTCCATCAAAACTACTGTATTGAATTGTTATTGAATAATCACAGATAGGAAGTCATCCAAGTAATTAGTTCTATGGCTTAAAGTTAGGTAGAATTCTAGATATAAGCTTAGAATTCATATTTATTACTAAATCTTCATAAGAAAAAGAGACCTTAGATAGTCTTTTAAAAGTATATGTAATGGTATCATGCATGGTGATGCACACTTTTTATTCCAGAACTCAGAGGTAGGTGGATGTGTGTGAGTTCAAGGCCAGTCTATAATATAATAGTGAGTTCCATGGCAGCCAGGACTATATAGAAAGACCCTGTCTCAAACAACAACAGAAGGCTGGAAATACAGCTCAGCAATTATGAGCCCCATCTGGTCTTCCAGTTCAACTCCTAGCCCCTACATGGTGTCAAATAACTCATCTGGGAACTCCAGTTCCAGGGTATCTGGGGTCTATTATCAGGACCCACACAACATCTTACAACAATCTGTAACTACAGTTACAAGGGATCCAATGCCCTCTTCTTGCCTCCATGGCCATCTTGCATATACATAGTGCACAGACATACATGCAGGAAAAAAACTCAAAACCATAAAATAATAAAATTATTTTTTAAAGTAACTAACAAAGAGAGTGTGGGACTGGAGAGATGGCTCAGTGGTTAAGAGCACTGACTGTTCTTCCAGAGGACCTGAGTTCATTCACAGCATCCACATGGCAGCTCACAACTGTCTGTAATTCCAAGATCTGACACCCTTACACAGTTATACATGCAGGCAAAATACCAATTCACATAAAATATTTTTTTAAAAAGAGAGAGAGTGTGTGTGTGATGGTTCTTCTCATCTGCTGTGGAACAAAGGTTATCTGCTAGAAGTCCATGTTCTTAGTTTTTAAGCTTGCTTGGGAGTTTAGTATCACATTAGCAAATAAAACTGAACTATTTAACTGGTGTTGATAACAGTGCTGAGGTGTGCTGGTGAGCATGAATCCAAGCCTTGGACTTCTGCTGCATACCAAAGAAAAGACTTCACACAAGGGCCAGTGTGAGCTGGCACACCTACTGCTCTCCATGTAAGTGAATTAAAATCTAGACCATCTCTGAGACTGACTCTGGCTTCCCCACTACCTATGTTTTTTGCCCAGTAGATTTCAAGTTAAAAATCAAAAACGAGCCAGACAGTAGAGGCTCACACCTTTAATCCCAGAACTCTGAGAGGCAGAGACAGCTGGATCTCTGAGTTTAAGGTCAGCCTGGTCTAAAGCATTCATTCCAGTACAGCCAGTGCTACACAGAGAAACCCTCTCGGAAAAACAAACAACAAAAAGGAAGGAAGGAAAGAAGGAAGAAAGGGAGAAAGAACAAAAGAAAAAAGAAAACAAATGGGACTAAAATGATGCAATTTGTTTGCAATCCATATTCATTTTAAAGTTCCAGGCTGGAGAGATGACTCAGTGGTTGAGAGCACTGACTGCTCTTCCAGAGGACAGGAGTTCAATTCCCAGCACCCACTCACAACTGTCTGTAGTTCCAGTTCCCAGTTCCAGGCAAACACCAAGGCAAAATAAATAAATAAATAAATAAATAAATAAATAAATAAATAAATAAATAAACAAATAAATAGATAGATAGATAGATAGATAGAAAAAAATATTTAAGGTTCCATTATAATTGGAGAATAAAGGTGTTTATTGCCAAGCCTGATGACTATTTTTTAAGACAAGTTTTCACTATTTTTGAGAGAGTCTCCTGGTTGACCTGGAATTCACAATCAAGCTGGTCTTGAACTCATAGAGATCCACATGCCTCAAGTTGGGTCTTATGGGCCACCATTACCAAGCCAACAAAGCAATTTGCTGTGACCCTCTCCAGCTGGAGCCAAGGTGGTATCATGTTTCTTCTTTCTTTACCTCAGAAATAGTTGGTTGGGCCTGACTTCAGTGTCACCATTCACCTTGGCCCTCCCCCATGCAGATACTCCTTCCTTGCTTACCTTGGTCACTCTAGCAGAAAAAGGATTCCCAAAAACTATTCCTCCAATTATTCCTATTTCCATGCACTATTTGGAGAACTATCTGCCCCTGTTTGGCAGGAAATTTTATTGACCACTACCTTAGTCACTTACCATATTGCTGGGGCAAAATGTTTGACAAAATCAACTTAAAGAAGTGGGAATATGGCTAAAAGACATTATATATACACGGAAGAGAGCCCTCCCCCAACAACCCACCTTCTGGCATCCATCTTGGACTTCCTAGTCTCCCAAACCCCCCAAAACCAAGTTTCTACTCCTTATAAACCAATCTGAGTCTGAATGGACTAAGATATCCATAGTCTATTCTACTATGAGATATGCAACAGGAGTCTAAAGAGATGGTCCAGAGGCTAAGAACATTTCCTATGCAAGTGTAAAGACCTGAGTTTGAATCCCCAGCAACTACACAAAAAAGCAGAGCATGCCCCAACTCAGTGGAAGTGGGAACAAGATAATCACTGGGATTTACTGGCTATCACTCTAGCCCTAGGTTCATAGAGAAACCATGGCCCAAAGGAATAAAGCTGAGAGTAATAGAGCAGGACGTCTGATGTCTTCCTTTGTACTCCATGTATACACCTGCACACACACACACACACACACACACACACACACACACACACTCACATATCACTCACGT
This sequence comes from Sigmodon hispidus, assembly GCA_004025045.1. Classification (NCBI taxonomy): domain Eukaryota; kingdom Metazoa; phylum Chordata; class Mammalia; order Rodentia; family Cricetidae; genus Sigmodon; species Sigmodon hispidus. Next base: position 184,767 of record PVIH01000041.1, read on the forward strand.
AGGCAAAACACCCATATACACAAGATAAATAGATTTTAAAGAATGTCTATGAGATCCTGAGACTATCAAGTCTCCTCTGAAGATAAGTATAAATAGCTTTCAAAACACTACACAATGGTGAAAGCCTTGCAGACCTCATTACTACAAAACTTACAGATGGTCTCCAGTGTCCACCACACGGTCATAATTCTGGAGTCATCTTTTAACTATAGAAAAATTCCACAAGAAGAATCTAATAATCCCCTGGGTCATCTGAACCAGTGAACACATACCCTGTATTCTAAATATAATCCTCTACATTCTTCCTCAGAGGAATACCAGTGACATGTGTGGACCATATGGTTCAGTCTACTATCTCCCCAATCAGCATGGAATTTCCTGAGATTCTTCATAGGATCCCCAAGGAAACAGAAATGTACAGCAAGAGAATTCATCATGAATTAAGAAACCCTTTTAGGTTGAATTAGATATTGTTCTATCTCTAATGACATCAGGACCTGTTATTTTGTCCTTCAAAAGCCACAAATAAGACTATTTGTTTTAAGTAAGGACAAAGAACTGTGTATACTGTCTTAGAGAAAAATATAAAATGTGCCCAAGTAACTCCTGGTTTGAGGCCTTCTTTTAATATCACCTACCTGGTATACATTCACAGCCTATGGAGAAGGAACAATCTGGAAATTTCCTGGTAATAGGGATCAGAATCAAACTAGACATCTCCCAGGAGTTCTGAAACACAGGTTCTGGGTCATAGTCTCCATGGCCTCTAGAATACAAATAAATGTTCTGACCCTGGGTCTCTTGCTTGATAGACAATATATATATATATGTATATATATGTGTGTGTGTGTGTGTGTATGTATATATAGAGATATAACTCCAGTAAATATGTTCATTGCAATTAAGTAAGATTTTTCAGTCTGTTACCCTATAATGGATGTTGCCTTTGGGTGTTTTTGAAAACTAAAATTAAAAGAAAAATGGGTAAGTAAGAATGTTGATTAATTTATCTAGGAAGTTCTTATACTCTTTTAAACAGATAAGTGAATATTTTTAAACAAAATAACAATATGAAAATAAATATACAGCATATTTGTAATGATAACCTATTTCTCAAAACAACCACCACTGAGTTAGTATTGCTGAAGCTATTCTAAAGATACAGTGAGGCATTAGCAGACAACTTGCTTTTGTACACAACATTCACTGCATGGCCCAGCAAAATAATAGTAAATACTAGAAAAAGAAAGAAAGAAAGGAAGGGAGGGAGGAAGGAAGGGAGGGAGGAAGGAAGGGAGGGAGGAAGGAAGGAAGGGAGGGAGGGAGAAGGAGAGAGAGAGAGAGAGAAGAAGGGGGAGGATCAGATTATAAATAATACTAATTAAACCGTGAAACAAAGCAGAAGAAATAGATCTGGGGATCTTCACCAGCATCTACTTCAACATTTCTACTTTAACCTGAGAAAAGGGGTTCTCGGGAACCAGAAAGAGCAGAGAGAGAACATTGATCCTGTCCCTTTATTACTACAGTCTATGAACCAACCAGCATAGAGCCACCAGTGTGGGATTGCCTTCTCCAGAGATCTCCTAGTAGACTTTGAAGTCTTTTGAACTCAACAGGCTGCCAAGTTTGTTAAGGCAACTGGATGCTGGCCAGACAGCCACTTTGCTTTCTGCTGTGTAGACACAGTCCCACACACAAGAAGCTCCCTGAAGCACTTAATATCATTTGGAGACTTATCCTGTTTCCCTTACTACCGGGTTTATAAGCTTCTTGGGGGCATGACACTAAGTTCTGAGTAACAAACCCTGGAACCACTAAAAGCAAAGGTGGTCAGATATGTGTAGGAGAACCAGAGACTAAGCTTTGACTCCACAGCCAGCAAACAAGATTTCTAGACTAGGACTCTGACAGGCCTCAGTGTTGAAATCACTATTGTGTCCACAAGAACCAACTCTTCTTTTTTTCCCACTGGCCATGTGAGGGCCTGTGAGAGGAAGAAATAAGTGAATCAAAACAATGACCATATAGTATACTCTCCTATAATGTACATAATTCTAGAAAACTGAGAACACTAATACAGTTAGGAAAAGGATAGATAGATAGATAGATAGATAGATAGATAGATAGATAGATAAATGCTGTCCTCCAGTCTTCTCACCCATGCCTAGAGGCTAGAAAAATAAGCTGTCTTTAAAATAAAATCATTTCTCATTGCAGTTATTTAATTCTTAATAACTTTCCCCAGGCTTAACTCATGGGACTATCATCAAACTTTTCAAATCTGCATAACAGAAAGGAAAGAACCTTTTAGGGGGACCCTCCAAAAAACTGCAAAGCTTACTTTAAAATGTACATTCACACCAAGGTGGTAACATATGACTACACTCCCAGCACTTGGGAGGCAGGGGCAGGAAGATTAGCTTGGAGGCATCTTGGACTACATAGGAACTTTGAGATCTGCTTATTCGAAAAAGCCAAAGTTTAGAGATGTACTTCCCTTTTAGAATGCTTGCCTGGTTTATATTAGGCCATGGGTCTAATTCCCAGCACTGTGAAAAGAAAAAGAAACATTCCTGTGTATATACCAATTTGCTTCTAACACTAAAATTTGTATTTCTTTAGTTTTGTTTTATGAATATAGAAAATTATTGTCATAAACATGAGTCCCGTATTTCTTTGTTTCTCAGTTTTACTTAAGCTAGATATTTTTAGAGGCTTTTCTTTTATTATATGTATGTATCTGTGTTAGTGTGTGGAAATATCTGAGGAGGTAAGAAATATTTGGATCCTCCAGATCCTAGAGTTACAGGCTGTTATTAGCTGCCTGGTGTGAGTGCTAGAAACCAAATTCTCCTCAGTACTTGCTCTTAACTGCTAAGCCGTCCCCCATAGGCCCATGGTAAACTTTCCTCTTCTTTCCTAATGAATTCTATTTGTATCAGCACAATTCAGAACTTATTTCCAACTAGCAAGAAGGAAGTTGTCCCCTGTCCCATCCCACATTTAAAAAACAGGGTGTGGTTGTACGTATTTGTAATCCCAGTGCTGAGAAGGCGGAGATAACGGATCCTTGGGGGAGGGGAGCTACAGATACTGGACACAACAACTATGACAAAGGAGAGCAGTACTGCAGAGAGAACTTCTTAGGTTAGGGTGCTGGCTGGTCTTATGTCAAACTGAGCACAAATTAGAGTCATCTAAAAGGAGGGGCCCTCAACTGAGAAAATGCCTCCAGAAGATCCCTCTTTACAGCATTTTCTTTATTAGTGACTGATGGAGGAGATTCCAGACCATTTCGGGAGATTTCATCCTGGGCTGGTGGTCCTGAGTTCTGTAAAAAAACAAGCAAACAAACAAACAAACAAACAACAAAACAAGCTAAGCAAGCCAGTAAGTAGTATGCCTCCATGGCTTTAGCTCCAGGATCCTGCCCGGTTTAAGTTCCTGTTCTAACTTCCTTTGATAATGAAGAGTAATATTGAAGTACAAGCCAAATAAACACTCCCCCACTCCCCACAAATAAGGGAAAAAAATTGAACATATATGGCACCCAAATGCTGAATTTCCTGTTGAAGAAAGAGATGGTAGACCTTATCTATCATTTATTTGACTCATGTATACACACTTATATTACAGACATTTTTATTTAATTATTTAAGAATTGGCACATGAGGTGCATTATCTAATTCCTCTGGGGCCCTCCACCAACAAAAATAGATGCAAAGAGTGTGGCCGTCAATTGCATTTTTCTTTTTCTTGTATTTGAGAACAATGACTTTATTATCTTCATGCTTAATGAGTCACTATTTTGAAAACGTTAATACAGGAAAGCCCTACAAAGAAAAAAAAATAACAAGAAACCCCAGCTTCTCAGAACTAGCCATCAGTAACGTGTTTCAAATCAGTAATAATGTATCAAAAATGTATCAAGCCATCAGTAACAATGTATCAAAACTCCTACTTCAGTAAAGTAACCATCCCAAACAGTCCATGCATTTCTTCTCTGACATCTCCGTAAAGACACTGGGAGCTAAGGAGTGATGATGAACTCGCAGGCCCAATCAGTGCCTGTCATTTTAAAATAAAAATATGAAACTTATCTTTACTTACGTTTAGCAAGGAAGAGATGAAACTAACAGATAAATAATGTTTCTTCTCCAGGAGAGCAGCAAATGAGAGAAAGAGGAAAGGGGATGCTTGGCAGTTTGTTTGTTTGTTTTACAACCCAAATGTTTTTGATTTTATAAGAGTGCTCCTGGGGACTGGAGAGATGGCTCAAATGTTAAGAGCACTGACTATTCTTTCAGTGGACCTGAGTTTAATTTCCAGCAACCACACAGTGGCTCACAACCATCTAGAACAACATCTGGTACCCTCTTTTTAACTGTATACATAATAAATAAATAAATCTTACAAAAAAAAGAGTGCTCCTTGAGTTGCAGAATGCTTAGTGAAGCAATCTCAAGCTAATTAAATGTGCCCTGCATTAAAAAGGATAATAACATTTATAATCTCAACTAGAAGGAACAGGATTGAGAAATCAGGACCTTCATTATTTATAACCAGGAGCAACCCTTGTCACTGTGGTGGTAGGGACAGGCATAAATCAACATTTTCATTTGGAGCAAGCTCATCGGTGTGCCAGAATATATATGTTGCACTTGTTTGTGTTTACATGAAATCAATTAAAAGACCTAAAATATTCCCTCACAAAATTATCAAAACAAATATGAAAAAATTTTGATAGAAACAGACTCAAAAAATTCTTATGTATCTTCCCCCATGTGATGAACATAATTGTTTTTAGAGTTTTCAGAGGAAGCATATAATGCTAGAAAAAATAGATTATTTTTCTGCAGGTGCTTTTATTTGCAGTCAAAACAGAAGATATAGATGGCTGTCTTGGCAGGTTGATTTACTTTTTAAGTTGATTTAAGAGTTTTGGGGACAAATAGTATACTGTCCTTATCTGAACAAAAAATGCTATAGTTTTAATTTGTCCTTTGAAGTTTATTTCATTTATTGACATTTAATCTTTCTCAGCTACAAGTTTTTCTTAAGCCTGAAATTGTTTCTTTTTTCTTAGCCTCTATATTGCACATTTCACCCATCTGAAGCATGGCTCAGGCTTCAAATGTATGAAGTCTAACATCATTTGTGTATAAAGTAATGACTCTATCCGGACAGTTAGACCATAAGCAGTTAGGAGAAATAAACCGTTTTATTTACAAAAATAAACTCTATAAATTTATTAGACTTCAACGTGTCCTTTTGTGTTCACTTTCATTTATTTGTTTGTTTTATTTTAAGGTCAGACTTTAATAAGCTTGTAGTAGAAATAGTTTTGTATACAGTTAAGAAAATTCACAACCCCCTTCTTCCAGAGTAAGTCCAAACAGTAATTTCTTCTTTCTGCATGAACAGAGTCATGAATGTGACTGGTTGGTTGTTTCTTAAATTTCAGTGTCTATAAAATATAGCAACTGAATAAAAATAGAGAAAATTTTGTTCTTTGGAAGATGTGGAAGAGAGACAGGGTCTCACTGCATAATTTTGTCTGCTCTTGAACTCACTCTATAGACCAGACTGGCCTTGATTTTGCAGTTCACCTGACTCTGACAACACAGTGTTGGAATTAAAGGTGTGCACCACACAACCTCACTCCCTGGCTAGAATTTATCATTCTTAAAAATAGCCAGGCAGGGACTGGAGAGATAACCCACCAGATAAGAGCACTGGCTCCTTTTCCAGAGGACCTGAACTTGTTTCCCAGCACCCACATGATGCTCACATCTATTCATAACTCTGGTTACAGGGCCTTCAATACCCTCTTCTCCACAGGCACTATTTATTCATCATGTGACACACAGGCATACATACAGTTAAACTACTCAAATGCATAAAATAAAATAGTAAATTTAAAAAATAGCCAGACAGTGTGGGACATATATTTAATCCCAGCACTTGAGAGACAGAGGCAAGTGGATATCTGGGAGTTTAAGGCCAACTTGATTTACATTCTAACTTCTATGCTACCAAGTGAGACTGTCTAAAATAAATAGATGATAGAGAGAGAAATAGAGAGTGAGTGAATTCTGTCTTCTGTAAAATGAAGCTTCTTTAATGAGAGGGCAGCTACACTGTGGATATAAGAATAAGTATTTATAATACAATTAGGAATTATACTGGCTTAGAAAGACTGTAGCAATATACTCTCCTCCAAGGTTGGGAACCTCCTCTGCCACAGGAAATTAGCTAGGTTTCCAGTACTAGGCATAAATTCTTTCCTAGTCAACAGTATTTAAGTTCAATTAGGTGGCTGTTGGTCATCACCAAGATGTAAATGCCACTATTATACCCTTGGGTATGTCTTGCCATGCTGGTTATAGGCTATACAGCTCGGTAGGATTGGTCATTGCTTTTCTCCCCTGGCACTTTGCATATCCTGTTGCCCTACTATGAGAAGTAGCCCTTGGGGAACAGCTTTCAGGTCAGTTATAACTTGATTTTTCTAAGTCCTGTGTTAGAAATGTGTGCTAGGGGGCTGGAGAGATGGCTCAGCGGTTAAGAGCACCGTCTGCTCTTCCAGAGGACCCGGGTTCGATTCCCAGCACCCACATGGCAGCTGACAGCTGTCTGTAGTTCCAGTCCCAGGCAAACACCAAGGCAAATAAATAAATAAAGTTTAAAAAAAAAAAAAAAAAGAAATGTGTGCTAGCTTCATTAATAGGGTCTTAGTCTCAAGTTCTAGAAGGCAACCATGGGCAATGGCAATAGCCTGTATTGTATGGAAGTCTTCTGGATTCCTCTGACCAGTAACTCACAGGAGTGTTCCCAGCCTGGCACTAGGATTTTAAAAAATAATCTGTGGTACTTTGGAGGATCATCATCACCCCAAGTGGCATAACTTCATTTAAATTGTGCATATATATGCACATAGATGTGTGCATGTATTTTTGAGTAAGCATAAAACAATTATTTTCCTATGGCTTTACAATCATTCTTAATGTTCTTATCCTTCATTTTTTTTTTTACAACATATGGAATCCATCACAGAAATCGACAATTGATGAAACTACAAAAAGCCACAAATGACTGAGTACCTATCTGTGACTAATACATCTACAATACAACTCCTACACTTAAGGTTCACAGAAGAAGGGGTAGAAAGGTTGTAAGAGCCAGAGGACCAGGACTGCTACAAAATAGTGTCCTCTATATACAACAGGAATGGTCACCCATGAAATAGGAACAATATGGTACCCTAAACAAGATCTATCAACATTGGCAACACTAATTGACATCCTGACATGGATGGGGCAATCTTACAAGGCCTCAGCCCTAGAAAAAGAGCTATAGGCAACTAATGGCTGCTAAGAGAGGGATCAGTCTTCTCCGGGGCCAAGCACACTGATAGGTTGGTTACTCAGTCCTAAGAGATCAACACTAATAACATGTACATATGAGCAACACTAAATGAACTCAGCAGACTGTATTTGTATACACATAGGTAAGTAGATAAACAGATAGGCAGGCAGATAGATTAGATAGATAGATAGATAGATAGATAGATAGATAGATAGATATAAAAATAATAATTAATGAAGAAAAGGTCATGAAGTTGAGAGAAAATGGGGGAACATGGAAGAAATTGGAGGTGAATAGTGTGTGGTGGAAATGATTGAAATACAGTACTCATGCAAGATTCTTAAAAATTAAAATAAATGTTTTTTTAAAGGAGAGACTAATAAATTCAACCCAAGGAGGGGTCCACAATGTAGCAAAGCCAAGCAAGGTACCACCACATTCTAATTTATGTCACCTCCAAAATAATATGTATATGAATTCACATGCCACTCTGGATAGGAGAAAATTAAAGAGGTGTATGTAAATCTTGAATCCTAATTCAGCAAGTGTTCAGCCATTATAAGTATTGTTTTAGTAATTTTTTTATTAATTTAATAAAATATTCAAGGTAATAAATTTAAAAAGAGGAAAGATTTGTCTTGAATCACCGTTTGGGAGATTTCAGTCCATGTCCTGTTGATGTCATTTCTTCCATCCTGTGGCAAGACAACATGTCCTGGTGGGCAATACATGGAACAGCAAAGCTCCTCACGTTATGGTCAGGACAGAAAAGAACAAACATGACTACTAAAATCCCATCAAGACTGTGCCCTCATCCAAGGCCAGGACTTCACATCAGTTGCCTTGGGTGAAGACTGGAGAAAACAAAAAAACAAAAACAAAAGCAAAAAGCCCTAGGTAACCAGACTGAGTGAGAGAGCGAAAAATCTGAGCCAGGGGGAGGAGGGGGAAAAACCAAAATATTCTGAGGTGAAAGCAGAAGGAACCCTACGGTGACAAATGGAAAGGAGAGATTTTATTATCCACACACCTATTCACTGGGTGCCTCACACATCTTAAAGGAAGGAGAAGAATTCAAGGCTACCTGTTCTTCACGTTATCAACACTGAAAGATAGAACTAAAGTATGGAGTTTTTGAATATGAATACAGAGTACTTACCTTCATTTGAAAGATATCTTATGAGATCCCAGTTTATCTATTCAAGAGAACGTGGCAACTCCCGGTAGTTTTTATTCAAGTCAATAAACAGTGAGAAACACTACATAGTTCATACACATGCATACATATACAGTTCTAAAGTCAGATGGGCTAGGTCTTAAAGACTCACAAACCAACTTAAAACCAACCCCTAGTTGGTACTAATCTACAAAACTTCGTAACATTAAGTAGTCTTTTCAGTGATAACCAAAAGAGTAAAGGCGTATGGAGAAATACTGTCATAAGATATTTAATGACCACCCAAAGCAATTACTTTTTTAAAAAATTTTTCCCCGTCTCCCAGTCTTTCCCCAGCCTCTCCCCTCCCTCCTTGCTTTCCTCCCTTCCCCCTTCACTTATCAGAAAAGACAAGAAATTCCAAGGTGAGTCAATTCAGTCTGGCATATCCGGTTGAAGTAGGACTGAGTCCCTCCCCCAAGTATCAAAACCGAGAAAGGTCTTCCCCCTCATTCCCCACCCCCGCCCCCACCCCCACCTGCTAGTCATGGGCTTTGAGAAGCCAGTTCATGGACCCAGGATAGACTCTGGTCCAATTGCAAGAGGCTCCATAAACTGCCCGTGCCTTTCGACTTTCATCTACATTCAGGGGGCCAGATCTGTTAGGTCTGTCAGCTGTTATTTCAGAGTCTGTGAGCTCCCAGCAGCACAGGACAGCCTTCTCCATGGGTCTCCTCATCATGATCCCAATCCCTTCATTCATATAATCTCTCTCTTTCTCTGCAGCTGGACCAGTAGCTCAGCCTGGTGTTCAGTTATGGATCTCTGCATCTGCTTCCATCAGCTGCTGGATGAAGGTTCTATAATGGCAATTAGGTAGGTTATTCATATGGTAACAGGGAAAGGCCAGTTTAGGCACCCTCTCCGCCTGGAGACCTCGTTGGGATCATCCTGTGAGTTCTTGGGTGTTCCTTAGTATCTCCTAGTATTCTAGGAGAAGCTCAAGCCAGAAAAGTTAGTTTTTTCTTTTAGTTATAAAACGTAACTGATGATAAACTCCATGTCACTTTTCTTCTAGTGGTATTCTTTTGTCAAGGTCATACACCTCAGCCTCAGTGATTCTATCCATCTGAGAAACTAACAGTCAAATTCTGTTGTCTCCATCTAGACCTTTCTCTGTTAGTCTCTGAAGCTGAATCATACAGCAGAGGACCTGCAAGCTGAGATGGAATTGCCATTTTCAGCAGTGAGGTAGGCAGGCCACTGGTCCAGAAAAGCACATGGTCGAGAGATGCTCTGAGAGTGCAATAGAGCAACAATAAGCCTTTTTCTCCCCTTTATTTGCTATCTGATGCATTGGAAGGAACTGAACAGTGGCTGTGCATTCCAGAGGTTGGGAAAAGGCAACACTGGCAACAACTGGCCAATGAATGACATAAAACAAATGAGTTCAAGAAGAGGCAGAGAAACGTTGGCATGAGTCTAAAAAAACCTAAGTTTCATTCATCTGGACCCTTTCTGATCCCACAAAAGTCTTATCTTTCATTAATAAATTTATATTTGTCTTCTTAATGAGAACCTTTCACACTGTGTAAATGTAGGCTGTATAGAATTCCTGATAGGATGTACTCAGCAGTTCAGTGTTCCCTAAAAATGCCTTGAAAGTGTTAGTGGCCTGTTTCATTAGCTGATGCAAGTCCAAATGATCATATTCTGTCCCTCTTTTCTGAATGATATCAATGATAGCATTTGAAGCAGGAGAGATAATCTTGAAACTTCTACAAGCTAAATGATAGTCTTTTCCATATGATTATTTAGGATCACTTTCCTCTTTGTTTATTGAATTTGATTTAACAATTTCTATTGAAATTATATTTTTGAGCAACAAGGATAATTTAAGAAACAATTACAAATGAGATATTCAATAAAGCTGTTTTGCATATTTATTGCATTTTCATATCTTGAAAACAGAATAAAAGTGAAAAACTATGAAATCTTGATTTCTATTCAGAAAGAGATTTATCATTATTTGCGAGATACGTCCACCATGGTTTTACTTTAAAACCACAAATAAAGTCTTAGCAATGGGCATTTTTGTTGTTGTTGTTGAGAGGTCTGTGGTCAGACTAAACATCTCACAGAACCTGATTAGATCCTGAGGTTTTCAAATTCAATATTCAGCAAATATAGAGCACTTCTTCAGCCATAGGAAATAATTAAAAACTTGGAGCTGGTGTAACTTGCCTGAGCCTACTTCTTTTCTTATGATGACATTATAATTAGACATAACCTCCTCTGATATTAGGCCTTGTCACACATAGGTTTGAGACAGAATAAATCACACATAATTAATCTTTGACAATCTGGTGACATTTTTGCTTTGGGTTTTTACGTCAGCAAGGCCAGCGTTTGTCAGTAGTCAAGTTAGGGAAATTTTATGTTATTAAATGCTTTCCCCCTCCCAATTGCTCTCAATCCAGAAAAGCAGACAGTCATTATGTGAAGACAAAGAAACATTGAACGGTTAATTATACAACAGCCAAAACTGTCCACTGTGTATTCATACTTATAATAGATCACTGGAGAGTGAATTAGCATATTTAGTTTGAAATCTTGTAAGTTAGAAATGGGATTGTTTTAGTGGCTAACATTTGCATGGCCACCTCAAACTACAAAGGCAGCTGATGTAAAGTAACACAGGACTTTGAGTAATGGAGAGAATGATGTCGTGTAAGTGAATCACAAGAGAAGATGTATTTGATGATGTCTGAAATCCACTTTTTCTGTATTCTCACAGTACCTATATAATCCTACAGATTGCACTTGATTTTCTAGAGACAAACTCCTCCCAATGACAATCTTAAAATCAAATATGCAAAAGTTGTTGGGTTGTAGAATATTCTGTAGCAATTTTTTTTTTTAACTGAAAGAGATCTCCAAAGGTCACCTAGTTTGTCCCCATCTCCAGCCAGGACTCTTCCTAATACTTAATATAGCTGTATAGTGATCTGCATTAAGAAAGCTTTTAAAGATCCCTAGGGTTGGTCAAAAAATAGCTAATATTGGCCTGATTCATAGAACAGCATTATACAAATGTCAAAATAGCCACCTTCATCAAGGAAGACATCCATCAGGGCTGTTAAGTGCTGGGACCAGCTTCACAAGGAAACACTTTACTTTCTCAGAGAAAGGGTGCTAGGTTAAGGAAATGACCAAGTGTGCTGTTAGTCTTTGTTTAGATATTTCAATGCTTGTTGTCATCATGTCAAAGACCACAGGAGGAGATCCACTAGAGGTGAGGTAGGGCTTGTTACAAGTCTTCTCAAACAGCTGAGGTGTTCAGAGAAAAAGCAGCTGTTTTCAGAAAGATCTGATTAGCATCACCTATATTGAGTGGCAGATGATAAAATATAAGAATAATTATGATGGACTTACTTTTAAAGTGATCTTTCCCTCCTTTATATCAGCTGAGATTGATAGAACTCGTATTATTTTAACTCCATTAAATAGCAGGCACAAAGGACAAGGAGTCAAGTGTAATTTCAAATCCCCAAACACTCTCACACCACTGTGTATCAAGAAATGTAATGTTCCACTATTGTTTAGACTTTTAAATGATTGGAGTTGGGTTGTTTCTAGAGCGCTTCTGGAGTAAGTCTAGAAACATAATGGAGTAAGGTGTGTGACTCATTGGCATCCCTAAGCTTTTCTGTTGAATGATATGGAGATCTTGAAAGAAATGGGGATAAAGCAGGGGAAATGTCCTAACTAGACAGTTGTATGGAGCTACCACTTGTTTTTATGTGTTGAGATTGCATTTTTTATAATTATATCAATATGAGATAGCACAGGAGCTTTGTTGGCCATGGGTATCTTCAGGGGAAGGGAGGATGAGTGGAAATAAGAGGAGAGGGTTTTGTATTTTGGTTTTTTTTTTTTTAAATCTACACTCTTGCCAGATTTCAAATTGTACCTATTCTAAGAAATTAATTAAAAAATGCTCCACTATTAAAAACAGACAATTGTACTATGTTCTCAGGCAGAGAGCTTAGTCTGGGTTATAGAGAGTGGATGCTCTTACTAATAGCCCCTCCCAGACTCCTTTGGGACCCTTGACTTTGGAGATAAGAAATAGGCAACTGAAAACTTTTTGATGAACAGCAACTTTCTTCAGAGAACACAGAAGGAGGAAGAATCCACGTCTTCAGGGCACTTTCCCTCTTCCTTTGGTAAGGATAGGAAAAACAAAAAAATCAAACAGGTCTCCCAAATCGTCCCTGGATTTTCAGCATTCCCACAGTGAGCACCTAGCCCTTGAGTTAATGTGTATGTCCACCAAAAAGCTAAGACAAGGGAACTATTTTCTTAGGTATTTTGAATTTAGTGGAATAGTTCTCTGCCTGATCTTTCAGGTAATTATAGGTAATATGCTATGTGTGTGCCACCTCTAGGAAGAGATACTTTGATTCCAGCACCTAGGGGGCAGAGGCAGGCAGATCTCTCTGAGTTCGAAGCCAGCCTGGTCTACAGAATGAGTTCCAGGACAATTCCAGGGCTACATGGGGAAAGCCTGTCTGGAAAGAAAAACAGAACAAAACAACAACAAAAGTAAAGAAGAAGAGGAGGTGGTGTTACTTTTAGGTTACCAAAGTAAACAAATTTCCATATTACAGTCAAGCAATCCCAGATGGAGAAAACTGAATCAGCTTAAGGAATCAAATGAAAAGGCTATAAGGAAAGACAAAGAATAGTTGATTCTATAACTTTTATTGCCCAAAAAAGGTCAAAACCTTTACATGCTATGTATGACATTAAATGTCATATATAAGTTCACAACAAGCAAATCTTTCAAAAATATACATACTGTGTATATATATTTACATTCAAGTTTGAGTAACTGATATCAGGGTATAATTCAAGTTCTAATCCTTACCCACCCTGTGGATCTGTTCAGCTACTAATGAAACAGCGATTGTATCTTCACTCAGGCACATGAAGAGGTAGGAGCCACTTTCCAAACAAACTGAAGTGCTATGTGGAGGTCATCACAGAAGCAGCCTAGCCACATCAAGGAGACCCTAACTAGCTTTGGTTATCTCAAGAAGCTGCATATATCTAGTCTGCCCTTGAATTACAACTGAAATAACTTCAGAGAGGTGCTTTTCTGACCACATCAGAGGGCTGACAGAATTCAACGACTAAAAGGCCTGCCACTCTCCACCCAGGAATTGTACATGACTAACACAGCAGCGCTTAGGCTGGCAGTTAGACATCCTTTCCCTGATGAGGCAGAAATAATATGCAAATAAGAGATATCAAAATAATACCTCTATATACAGCCTCTGGAACTCAGAAGCCAATTTCCACAATTCCTTTGCCAAGTCAAATTCGTGCTAATTTCTGCCCACATCCAAATTGATTTCCTAAATCTATATACAAGGGTGGGAGCAGCCTGTGACTTCTGTAGACTAAGGGTCTTCAGCCTCAAAAGTGGACCTCAGGAAGGCTCTTGAGCCTGAGGAGGGCTTCCTAGGTTCCGGCCAGTTTTAGTGGGACTTGTTTCTGACCGAGTAAGCTGAAAGGAGGCCACAGAGGCGACTGTGGCCAGAAGCCCCTCTCGTTCCCTTTTCTTCTGTTTCATCCTACGGTTCTGGAACCAGATTTTGACCTGGGTGTCATTCAGCTGCAAGCAGTTGGCTATCTCGAGGCGCCGGGCTCTAGTTAGGTACTTATTGAAATGAAACTCCTTCTCCAGTTCCGTCAGTTGCTTGGTGCTGAAATTCGTGCGGATGGCACTGGAGGGGCTTGCAGCTCCGTATTCAGAGAGTTTGCCTGCAACATAAAGACAAGGCAAGGTGAGGGGATGAGACAATCCAGTGAGGGCTAAGAGTTAGAACCAAAGTCACAACGCGGCCTTCCTGAGTGATGGACACAGCTGTAGCAGATGAAGTGCTTCACCAGGGACTCTGTCCTAATTTTTTCAAGGCCTGGGGCATTTTCTGACCCTGAACTCTGACCGCTTTAGGGTCGTAAGCTCTACCCAGGGAATTGGTGGCCACACGCTCCCGGCTAAGCACCGAGGAGGCGGCTCTCCCACCCCCAGGTGCCTCCCTCCAACGCACACCTCCTTACTTTTCTTGGAGGCGTTCCTCTTCACTTTCATCCACTCGAAAGTGCTGAAGGCGGCCGGGAGGCCGGAGGCGGGAGAGGCAGGCTTAGGACAGGCGCCGGGGGCTGGGGACGCACTTTGAAAGGGCCCGGGATGGAGGTCCGCTGGCTCCTTGAGACATGCAGGGAAAGAGCCAGGCTCACCAAAGGCTGCGAAGTCCACCTGGCCGCTGAGCAGGAAAGATCCTCCCCCGGAGAAGACCGCCGAGGTGGGATAGTGGACGTGCGTCCCGCCATCGTCTGCCGATCTCCCGAGCGCGCCAGGGAAATCGAACGGCGGCCCGGACCCCAAGAAACCGTAGTCGGCGGCAGGCGCAGAGGCAGGTGCGGAGCCCCGCTCGTAGGAGCCATCCAAGGTGCAGGGCGCATACCGAGGCGTTGCGGGCTCTGGTCCGGGAGGCTGAGCAGAGGCTGCAGGGGGCGACGGCGCGGGTCGGGCGGCGGCCAGGGGCAGGCAACTTACGAAGGCGCCATCTCCGCTACCCAGGGGGAAAGCGGGCTGCAGAGCCACTGGGCGAACGTCGGTGCGGCAGAACTTGGGTGCGAAGCTGAGCACGTCGCCGCCTACCCCTCCGCTGCCTCGGCCGGCGCACGACACGTACTCCAGGTAGGAACTCATGGCTCGCTCCCCCCCCCCCCCCGGGCCCAAGTGCTGCACCCTGCAGGTTCGCACAGCTCCGCCTTCCCGCTACCCAAGCTGCCCTCGCCTAGCCATGGCGAGAGAGCCCGAGGTAAATAGTGGCCTCATATACCCGCGGCGGTGGCCACGTGGCACCGGCCGACCAATCGGCGCCTTCCCCGCACTGGCCGGGTCCGGACTGGAGCGCGGTTCCTTGAATCTGCCCCACTGCCAACTTAACCTGAGCAGCTGGGGGCCTTTGCCCAGCCCCCAAGAGAGCAGCGCGGGCCCCCGAGTGGATGGGGAAGGGAGGGGCGAGAGCCCAGGGTACCAGCTCCCTGGACAGGTATTGCTGTAGAAAAGCGATGAAGAGCCAATGACGCAGGTCCCTCTCAGGATCCGGAGGGCTACTCCCCCCCCGGGACTGGTGGGGTGGGCTGGTGGGAAAATTGTCTTTGCCCTGCGGGTACTCTACTCAGCGCTCCTGTGAAGGTCAAGTTACTCCTGCCCTCCTTTCCTGGGTGCACTGGGGTTTTCTCGGCTCTGGAGTCACTCTTGTCCTAAACCTAGAGCAGATGTTGGTTTCCCCCTCTTTTCTGCTGCCTCACGGACAACTCCTGGGACCTAGGATTAAATTCACTTTCTCTAGCTTTTCTTTGCAACATCCCTTACAGTGTTCCCTTTGGCATCTCTTCCAACTTGTGGCGACATGGTGAGGATGGATATTTGTAGTGTCAGTGTTGATTTGGGCAGAAAATAAGTTTCTGTCTGTATAGAAGGAGCCGAATTTTTCCTTCTGACAGGTCATCGTCAGAATAAAGAATCCACCCTGCTGCGGAAAGCCCCTTGTGTACAGTTTGAGAGGCTGGCACACCCACCAATGCTGCACACGCTTTCAATGAGACTCTTGGCTGGAGGGCGCAAAGGCATCCTGGGGACTGGTCAGATCTCAGAGGTTTGGACTGGCTTGTACCTTAAAGCAATTAAGCTTCTGTTCCATCAGATAAGTGCTGCGTCGTCTCTTGCGAGTGGAATCTGAGGGCTCATGATGTTAATGGGCTCACGTCTTTCCCTTGATAATATGGTTTTGTTTACTGAGTGTAGAGAGACGGGAAATAAAAGTGCAGTTGGCACAGGAAATGAAGAGTAGAAGGGTTATACAGACAGGCTTTAACACTGACAAACTTTCCAACTTCCTTAAGCATTTCTTTTCATGATTTCCTCTTTAGGGCTGTAGGAAAATACCAAGTTAAATAAATATAGGTTATTTACACACGATCATAAGTAAATGAAGGTGGTTTTCTTATACTTTTTGGTTGTGAGCCTATCTGAGCCGTCTCTCCAGCCCGAAGGTGGTTTTCTAAAAGTCTGTGTAGTGAAGATTCTAAGGGGTCTGCTTTAATTTATTCAAGTGCCCTGGAAACTTGATCAATTACAGCCTCTAAATTATAGTGAGTAAGGTTTTATTATTGTTTCACGAATCCACTTGTCATGAAAGAATGATTGAGCCCTTGTCTTAAAGTCCACTCTTTGGCATCATAGTCCAGGAAGTGAGTCCCTTTCAGGACTGTAGACTTACTTGTAAGTAAACAAAGCTATGCCAAAAGTATATTGTGCTGGTGAATCTGAGCCAGAGAGGCTGGAGGACAGAGAGTTAGGAATGGCAGGGATGACATGTGTCTGGACACAAAGCTATATGAGTGTGGGGTTATTGGAATTGAGTGGAAAGTGGACTCCTTCTATTGAAAATAGACCTTTCACCTAGAACTACCATTATTTGCTTTCCCTGAAGCAAATTTTCAGAGATTTTTTGTCTTTACTTGAAGTAGAAAATATACTAAAATTAAATAGGATAGTTGTTGCTATTTTTAATGATATATTTTTCTTTTATGTATATTGGTGTCTTGTCTGCATATGTGTCTGTGTGAGGGTGTTAGACACACTGGAACAGGAGCTACAGACAAGAGTGAGCTGCCATGTGGGTGCTGGGAATTGAACCCAAGTCCTCTGGAAGAGCAGCCAGTGTTCATAACTGCTGAGCCATCTCTCCAGCCTCTTATTTTTATTGTTGTTGTTATTTTGTTTTCACTGCTGTATTGAGAGTGGACATCAGAAGTGCAGGTTGGAGTAGGGTTCAGTACTTGTTCAGACTTAACTGTAGTTGCTTGATGAAGCCATGCAGAGTGCTATGATCTGCTTCTCATTCATTCTTCTAGTACTTGAGTCTTTAGGGCATCCCATGCTTAAGAGCTCAGATTCTTATTTTCACTCTAAAGTTGGTTCTTTTATTTTGATTTGGATGAACTGAGTAACCAACCCAGGGCCAGATGCATGCTAAGTAAGCATCTACCACTGGACTACATACTTAGCCCTTGAGTTGGTTTACTTAATGTTTGTTGGAAGTCAAGCCTCTAGTCATTTCATGCTCAAATTCAGCAGATGTTTACCATCTGTCCTAGGTAAGAACATTTTATTATGCCTAGAAAAAGATATTCCTAAACCAAATGAACAAGATTCTTTCTGACAAGATTC
Source organism: Sigmodon hispidus (assembly GCA_004025045.1). Lineage (NCBI taxonomy): Eukaryota > Metazoa > Chordata > Mammalia > Rodentia > Cricetidae > Sigmodon > Sigmodon hispidus. The sequence continues at coordinate 202,613 of PVIH01000041.1, forward strand.
ATTCTGGGTCTTTACTTTAAGTCTATTAGATGGTTATCTCTCTCTTTCTCTCTCTCTCCACACACACACACACACACACACAATCACATACTCAAACCTCACACAGGCTAGGCAAGTGCTCCACCACTGTATCCCAGTTCATACCCCTGAATAATCTTAGTGTATAATTCTCTGAGGAGAGATTGGAAGATATTTTTTGGGGGGAAACATGAATAAAAATAAGTGAATAGAAAATAATTCTAGTGATTTATAGCAATTATCCAGTTTGTCTCCAATAGTCACAGAATATGGGGAAATCTTACTGGTCACAGAATATGAGGAAATCTTACTGATTTTATTAATTGTTCAAGTCATGAGTCCTCAAGGGTACACACACACACACACACACACACACACACACACACACACACACACACTGTCTTGGTGCTGTGAATTCTCCATGGGAGGTGACAACAGAAGGCCCCCCCCCATTGCCCTGATGAGTTTGCTGTAGGAATGCTTTGAAATAGCTGTCGGCTTACCACACTGTCCATCCACATTCCCACCCTCCCCCACTACCTTTCTCTTCCATTTTAATGACAAGCTTTGTTTCTAATTGAAATGGTGGCTCCTGGTGGCCTTATCTTCTGTGTGTTTAAAGTTGACCTTAAAAAAACACCGAAGTCTCTCTTCTATAGCCCCCACTGTGCTAATCCTTGAGATGTCTAGCGATCAAACTCTTGAATCTGCAGATCCAAAGCAGAGAAGCTCCTGTAACCTGTGGAGGTAAAAGACAGTCCAGATGTGTTCTCTTATACTAGACTAAGAGAACAGAGAGTAGGGTACAGTTCCCTTAAGCATCTCCAGCCATCAAAGGCTAGAAGTAAGAACACAGGAAGGGGTCCTAAAGACAGAAATTTTAAACCTCTTAGTAGTCTGGTAACAGGAACCTCCCTAAGAAAACAGTTCAATACTGTGCCCTTCCCTGAATCTTGCAGATGAGACACTCATGGGCCAAGCCAGGTTTTGACACATGATAGGCATTTAATAAATGTTAATTAGTCAGAAATAAAGAACAGAAACATTGGTATACCCCACCATTATCTAGTACTAGCTTAAAAGAATCCTCAGATTATTGAATCCCCAAACTAATTTACATTTATTGAAATCACCATAGAGGCTTGCTTAAAGGTACAATTTCATTGGCCCACTTCCAGAGAATTTAATCCAACTGGTCTGAGTCAGGAATCTTTATCTATTTGTTATTTTCATTTTGTTTTACTTGCTTGCTGGTTTGGTTTGGGTTTTTGAGACAGGGTTTCACTGTGGAGTCCTGGCTGTCCTGGAACTCACTCTGTACTGTAGACCAGGCTGGCCTCAAAACCACAGAGATCTGCCCACCTCTGCCTCATGAGTGTTAGGATTAAAAGCATGAGCTACCATCACTTGGCCCCCCTTAGTCCTTATTCTTTAAGAAGCTTCTTGGGTGATCTTACAGCAGGGATTTCTTCTTTAGAAGTTGGGTTTGTGAGAACAGAACAAGAAGAAATGCTTCTGTAGAAGGGATGTTGAGCAAAGTGAAGAGCAGTGTAGCCTGGCTAGCTGACATGAGTGTACCTGAACAGTGTCTACAAGCATGTAGAGTAGCAATGTAGAGAACTCAATGTCAAGGTCAATGATCTGCAGCTCCACAAAAAGGCTTAGAGGTCATTTGGAGCTAGAGAGCTCAGCAGTTAAGAATGCTTGCTGCTTTTGTAGACCTGAGTTCAGTTCCCGCCACTTACACAGGACAGCTGAAAATGGCCTATGACTCTAGCTCCAGAGCAACTAGTACCTTTTTTTCTGGTTTCATTTAATACTCACATATATTTGTGCTTACATGTACACAGACACAAATATCCACATAATAAGTAAATATAAAAATAAATAAATCTGGGGCTGGAGAGATGGCTCAGTGGTTAAGAGCACTGACTGTTCTTCCAGAGGTCCTGAGCTTGATTCCCAGCAACCACATGGTGGCTCACAACCATCTATGATGACATCTGGTACCCTCCTCTGTATACTGTATACATAATAAATAAATCTTTAAAAATAAAATAAATAAATAAATCTGGAAAAGGTGGTCAGAAGAAAATTTGCAAATTTTAGTGACCAGCTTGTGTTTTCTAGTGACTAGCTATTTCATTAGCATGCCTTGAATGGGTAGGAAATAAAATATGTTTCTTCTATTCCAGGAGTGGTTCTGAAGCAGCATTATAAAGAGAGGAATGAGGATGGATTTTTAAGTCTCATTTCTTTCTGTAGTTGGAAGTTTCTATCCTGCCTGGCCAGTCCCATGGCCATTTAGTCCTGAATAATTTCATAAAGACTTGTATTAATTATAAACTGTTGGCTAAATAATAAAAGAAAAAAGAATAGGGAAATAAAGAAAAGAAAAAAACATAAAAAATAAAAAAAATAAACTGTTGCCTTATGGCTCAGGCATATTATTTGCTAACTCATACTTTTATCTATGTTTAGCCGCAAGGCTTGGTATCTTTGCTTCAGTGCAAAGATTATCTCCCTTCCTCTGCATCTTTCAGCATCTGCTCTGCTCTTCCTCTTTGAAGAATTCCCCTTGTCTGGTCGCCCTGCCTATATACTTTGTCTGTTCAGCTTCTGTCCAATCAGCATTTTTTAAAACAATATTTAAAGTGACAAATATTTATAGTGTACAAGAGCATAGTCCCACAGCATCCTTCCATCTTCCAAATTATCTGGAAGTTACATTTGGGCCTTAGGGATCCAGAAGGAGTAAAATGTACCTTGGCCTAACTTTTTCTGGTTAAAGGATGATTGCCCAAAGTGTGAGATGGCAAAGCCAGAAGGCACAGGACATAGACTGGGTCAAACTCTTGGTTTTAGGGAGGAAGTTGCTTTACTCAGGAGTTGAAAGATAATGTCATCCTAGCAAAACGAATGGAGCTTGCATTTTCCACAGTCCATTACCTTCTTCTTCCTACAGCCTGGACAAAGGAAGAAGTAAGGCAGCTTTTCCTTGGCCGTAGCACTATGGCAGCCTCAGTCCTGAGCAGGCAGAATAGTGTTGAAGGAATTGCCTTCATTTCTGGGAGATCATCTCTCCCTTTGAAGCACGTTTGCTAAACCTATGCACTAGACTTGTATAGCTCCACCCTGAATCTCCAACAAGAGTAGGCAGACTTGGGTCCTCACCCCTTCTACTGCCTGCAAGGGTTAAGGATTCCTGAATTTCCTGTGGAGACTGACGACCTTCAGGATCCTTGAAGAGCCATAAGAAATGACTCTAAGTTGATTTGGTTGAGTAGAGAAAGTACAAAAAAGAACAAATGTGAGACAGCTTGCCTTGGGCTTAATATTTCTATTAAAAGGTTTGTAAATTTTCTTTATTAGTTTATAAACCCTTTGTGTGTTAACCCTTTGCCATATGCTATAAATTTTCTTAGCAAAAGGGTTGGGATGTGTTTGGTAGTAGAATGATTGTGTAGCATATATAAGACAATAAGTTTGATCCCAACACTGAAAAAAAATTTCTCAGCATGCCATTCTTTTATTTGTTTGACATGTAGAACATGGATTTTTTATATTTTCAAATCTCCTTCTGGTTTTTGTCTTTGGAAAAGTATTCATAAAAGCCATGTCCTCTCTGTTGTACTCACTTTTTTAAGGATATGTATATACACAGGCATATACCAATTTGATACACATGTACCAACCACTTATAACTTGTTGCCTAAGTTGTTTTTATGTATACAGATGTTTTGTCTGTATATGTATCTGTGTACCACATGGGCTAGAACAGGGGCACCATAGCTTCTGGAGCCACAGATACAAACAGTTGTTAGCTGTTATGTGGATGCTGGGAATCAAACCTAGGCAAGTCCTTTGGGAGAACAGTTAGTGCTCTTAACTAAGGAGTCATCTCTCAGCCACTGATTTGTTGCTTTGAGAATTGAGATGAGGCTCAGTGCTATATATTTGCCTAACATTCACAAAGCCAGGGATTTCATGCCCAGCACCTCTAGTAATAATGATGGTAATTTGTTGCTTTATATTTTTAAAACTTTATTTATTTGCCTTGGTGTTTGCCTGGAACTGGAACTACAGACAGTTGTTAGCTGCCATGTGGGTGCTGGGAATCGAACCCGGGTCCTCTGGAAGAGCAGACGGTGCTCTTAACCGCTGAGCCATCTCTCCAGCCCCCGATTTATATTTTTAAATAAGCAATAAATTGACAATTGTGTGGAACAAAATTTAAAGGTGTATGCAGTGGAGTCTTTCCCCTACCCTTGTCCCCAGCCTTATTGTTCCTCTTCACCTAAGCAACTAATTTTATTCATGTCATAAATTTTTTAGAGATACCTTATATGTGAACAATTCATGTTTACTCACATTTGAGCCCAATGATAGCGTGCTAGACCAGTTCTGTTGCACTGTGGGGTTTTTTTTTCTTCCGTTATATTTTAAGATCTTCCCATTAAAAAATATACCCAGCACCTCTTAACCAGCTTTCCAACTTCATAAAGTTCTATTGTGTATACTTACGAAATAAATTTTACTAGTTCTGTTGATGGGTCTTTTGTAGATGGACATTTCCTGTCCTGACTGCTCAGTCACAAATAAATATACAGAGGCTTATATGAATTCTAAATGCTTGTCCAATAGCGCAGGCTTATTACTAATTAGCTTTTGCATTTTAAGTTAATCATATTACTTATTTACTGCCTGCTAAGCGGCAGTACCTTTATTAGTCTGGCACATTCATCTCCTGCTCCCTCTGCATCTGGCTGGTGACCCTTGACCCCACCTTTCTCCTTCCCATCATCCTTAGTTTGGTTGCCCTGCCTGTATTTCCTGCCTGGATACTGGCCATTCAGCATTTTATTAAACCAATCTGAATGACAAGTTTTTACAGTATACAAGAGGATTATTCCACAGCAGTCTTTCATGTTTCAAACTTTTGCTAGCAATAGTGGAGAGGGTGCCTGAACTGGTCATCTCCTATAATCAGACTGGTGACTACCCTAAAATTGTCATCAGAGAAGCTTCATTCAGTAAGTGATGGAAGCAGCTGCAAACATCCACAACCAAGTTTTAGTTCTAGCTCGGAGAGTTTTGTTGAAGAGAGGGAGGAGGGATTGTAAGAGCCAGGGGGTTCAAGGTCATGATAGGGACAACCCACAGAGACAGCCAACCTGAACAATTGGGAGTTCACAGACTCTGGACTGATAGCTAAATAGCCTGCATGGAACCAACCTAGGCCCTTTGCATGTGGGTGGTAATTGTGTAGTTTGGTCTGTTTGTGGGTTCATTTCAGTGGGATCAAGGCCTGTACCTGCACTTGGGCTGGCTTTTGGGAACCTATTTCTCATGCTAGGTTGTCTCACCCAGCCTTGATGCAGGGGGAGGAGCTTAGTCCTGCCTCAAAGTGATGTGCTGTGCTTTGTTGACACTTATAGAAGGCCTGCCCAGTTCTGTATGGAAATGGGGGTGGGCAGAGAGGAGGAAAAACAGCTATTGGGATATAAAATAAATGACAATTTTTAATTAATTAAAAAACAACTTTTTCTAGTAAATACACATATACAAATTTTCATTAAGAAATTTCTTGAAGTGAAATTACTAAGTCAAAGTATATATGTGCTGACATCTTTAAAACATTTTGCTAAATTGCTCTTTATATAAGTAGAGCAAAGTAGAGAGATGTGGCTATACACACTTGTAATCCCAAACTCAAGGGGAAAGAGGAAGGAGGCTGGAGAGATGGTACCTGCTTTTCCAGAGGACCTAGGTTTGCGTCCTTGAACCCATATCTCAGTCAACAACTGTCTGCAACTTCACAGAGATTTGATTCTTTCTTCCAAACTTCATAGATACCAGGCAAACTGTGGTGCACATATATACATGCAGACCAAACTTTCACATACATACAATGAAATAAATTAAAATAAAAAAAGGCAGTCTGGACAATCAAGAAAGGCCCTGTTTGTCTGAAACAAGCAAAAACTCGTTTTATATTTTTACCAGTCACTTATCAAAGTTCCTATTTTTTATACCCTTACCAAATTATCTGGATATTAAAGGGTTTTTTATTTGTTGTTTGTTTTGAACAATCTTATAAATAGAAATTTTCATCTTTTATTTACCTTTACAGCATCCCATAAAATGTGATTTTCCCCTTATCTGATCAATTTTACAGATGAAACTGGTGCAGCAACTTGTAGCCACATCTCTATAAATAATGAAGGTCAGGTGCCTAATACTTTTCTTATATAATGCTGCTCCTCACAAAGGGTATGGAACGTAAGCATCCCATGACAGACATATGATATTGAACCATCAAAAAAAAAAAGTCAGCACAGAAGCTTCTTGACATCTGCTAAGAGGCCCCCTCTTTAGTGGTGTGATATCAAGACCACATTTCTATGGGAATTCTCCTGAGATCACCCATCTAGAAGCCGAGGAACCTGATTGGCAATCTGATCTGACCTCACCCTTAGCATTAGCTTAGATTCAGTATCTGAAAAGTGGGAGGGTATTGTTGCTTTTAATTCCAATGGGACATATTTCTTTGCAGCCACCCAGGATCTAAGTATTGATCAACATGGGGAGGGTGGAATTATGTTTGCCCTAAATTTTAGGTTAATATAGAACATTTACTTGGGCCTGATGAAGATAACTCTAACACACACACACACACACACACACACACACACACACACACACACCTGCTCTGTTGATAAGCCTATGAAGTAGATATCTTTATTGTCTATTTCACTGATGAAAGTGAAGTTCAGAGAGATTAACCTCTTAGATCCTGCAGTGTATCAGCAGCAAAGTGGAAAACAAAAGATGGCCCTGCACAGAACACGTTAGATGCCCTTGCCCGTTCTTCCTCCTGTTCACTGCAGTTAAGGGCTTGACTCCCACTCAGGCCCTCAAAACAGAAAGTTGGGGATTAACTGCTCATCTACTTGCCCAGCTTATTACTGGAGCTCTTTGAGTCCAACCTCTATAAATGTCTTTTCTCCTCAGTGTTACTGCTACTTTCTCTAAACTTGACTTTCTTCTTTCTCCTGTTAGATACAGAGTTAGCTTTTCAACCAGATAATAAACCTTGTCTCAACTTAAGATCTGATTCAGCAGCTACTGCCACATGGGAAGTCCAGACTCTTTGATGTAGACCTTGTAGAAGCTTTATTCCCAGCATGGTACCCTACTCCAAACTACTACAGCCCTTGCTCTACTGCTTCCTTTTTTGTTTCTTTGCACAAGTTGTTTTCTCAGCCTGGCATGTGCTTTTCTTTCTTGGCCTGAAGAACTCTTAACTCTTCCTCAACCCCAAATCACCAGAGTAGCTGTTTTGACACTATAGTTAATTATTCTCCTCTTTATTCCAGAAACACTGTGAGCAAACATGTTATAGATCTCAGGTTGTTTTTAGCTCTCTCGCTCTCTCTCTCTCTCTCTCTCTCTCTCTCTCTCTCTCTCTCTCTCTCCCCTGAAGCCTTGTATCCCACAGCATAACACAGTACACACAGGAATCGCTCAGTGGATTAGTGGAAGGTCAGGGAGCAAGGAAAGTGGAACAAAAATGGAAGGACTGGTGTTTTTATTGCTCAGTGAGTTGGGGTATAGTGTGAGGCTTAAATGAATCGCCTTCTGTCTAAAGCAAAATGATAGTAGAATACTTTTCTAAAATAAGTTAATTTCCACCCAAAATAATGACAAAGAAAGCGGGTGGGGTGCAAAGCTAGGACCTTGATGAGGGTCAGCAGAGCAGCCTATTTAACTTAAGAAACATCTGAGCTGATGCCACTCAGAGAAAAAGGCTCAAGGGAGACAAGGCCAAGCTTTTAGAATTTACAGAGAGCATCTGCCGCTCCAGAAGTGGAAGAGGAATGTCATCACCACCCACTCCACCCAAATGGGCCTGTTGCAAACGACTCCAAGGTTGTCTCTAGGAATTTCTAGTCTTTCCTTTATAATATTGCTAAAATGAATGCCCCCATCAAAAGCTGAGGTAAAAAGACTTAATAGTCTTGCCCCTACAGCAGACAGGAATGATGTTGTGGATGACGCTTTTTACATATTTTTATTGTAACTTTAAATGGTATTCAAGTTTACTCCAAGTTCAATAGCAGCCTTGACCTACTTACTCCCACGCAAAAAAGGCCTGAAAGCAGAGATTTGGGGTGAGCAAGAAACCTTGACCCATTGGGATTTTTCTTACCCTGTCTTCAGAGGAAGGTTGTCCCTTTCTGGGAATAGAGGGGCCTATGTGAGTCACTCAAGTAGGTGGGAAGAGTACCGCCAGGTTACAATGGGTCAGGGGCTAGCGTGGATGCTTGGTTTTCTGTGAAGTTCGAGGTCCGAGGTGGTGGGTCCGAGGTGGTGGACTGCTGTTAGAGTTTAGGAGTTGAGTAGCGGGCCCTCCCCTCGGGTGCTGTGCAGAGATGTCCCTGACCCTCCTCTAGGGCACAATTGGATCGCTGTCCTAGCTGCTTCGAGGCAGGCAAGGCAGGCGCGAGGCGTCGCACCCTCCCTTAGCGCTCACCCAGAGCACCAGCGTCTCCTCTGCTTGTGGTTTCTGGTCGGTTCCCAGCTGGCCCAGACTTGCTCTAAAGTAGGAGGAACCGCTGTCGAGCGAAAAGTGCACACCGGGTGATTGATGAACTCTTAATAGGACTAACCTTTCCCGCCCCCACCCCAGACACACACAGAGGAACCCCACTCCCCATCCCGCCTCCAAGGCGGGCGTAGAAGACGCGGCCGCCAGCCGGTATGGTGATTAACTCACCGTTTGTCTTTTCTGAAGCGTTCTAGGTGGATGCGGGAACACCGGCGGGCGGCGGCAGCGGGGTCAGTGCTCGCGCGTCTCAGGGCGGCGTGGACCAAGTGGGCTTTGTGCTGAGCGCCCGACCTCCCGGGCAGGCGGTAGCTATTGTTCCCCTGGGCGACCGGGACGCTGAGACTGGAAACCATACCAGCCTCCTGCTTACTGTGACCCTGGGTCCCGGGGCTGAGTGGGGTTTCCTTTGTGTTCTGTGCCAGCCACGGGATGGCGTCGGCACTGCTCTAAGGAATGGCAGACAGGAGTGAGGGACACTGGGGACCAACTCCCTAGAGCCTTCCTCGTGTGACCCACTTTCCCGCGCAGCCCTGAAAAGAAGATGGGAGGGCTAGGGTATTTGCAGGCCAAGGAAGTGAACAATAGAGCCAATTAAAAGACCGTCCAGTCAGTCTCCTTTTTTAAAGAAAGGCCCACAGGCCATCCTGGCCTGGTTAAGTCTGTTCCCTGGCCCATCGGTTGTATTTGCACCAAAGCTCTTCATGAATCCTGATTGTGGGGGGATCCTCCTCTTCCTCTGGCCCTCCTAATTCTAAACCCCGCTTTGGTAATTATTCCAGACCTCACTGACAAAAATAAGCCCAGTTAGTCAAAGGAACCAGTCAAGGTATTGCACCACTGGCTGTGGGTATAGCTTCGTGGCAGAATGTGTATTTGCCATTCACCACATTTACCATCGCTTCAACTCCCAATAATTAAAAGTAATTATTACAAGATGTAGAACAAGAAGACGTATGCAATGGCTCCCATCCCACAGCCTGGAGTGGATGGGTGGTATGGTGGCATCCACATCTTTCTGCAAAAGATTAGGCACCCTTGTGCCTTGGGCTTTCCCCGTTGTGGAAAGTCTGCTCAGTGTGCTTCACACTGGGCCTGACCTGGAATGGATTGTCTTTGAGCTTTGCAACTTGACAGGGAGGATGTGAGGCCTGAGGGAAAAGTATAAGAAAAGGCTTCAGGTCAGGTGTACAAGTCTATTTGACCCCAACCTTGGACCCCAAAGGTAAGAACATTTGTAGAAGAGTAGAAAACAAGGTAACAATGAGATGTAAGTGATGGTCCTCTCCAGCCACCACTGCCTTCAGCATTAGCACAGTTGAAGGACAGAGGATTCACCCATCCAGTCTTTTGCTATTCACCTGGGAGAGAAATCTAGAATAGCTAGACCTCAAAGGTGTTAGACAAGGCTTGGCTGGCTTCAACTCAGTTTCAGCTCCCTGAGTGTCTTGGTACCCAAAGATCTGTTGACCCAGATTCTAAATATACCCTGTCTGGGAAGTTTCAATGCCTGAGAATGGTGAGACTAAAGTCTGGGGTACTGGCCTCATGCCTTTCTCCTGCATACTCATAAACTTCTGTTGTTATTTTCTTTAAGTTTCTGGAAGAGAAACCAAAGTTTTGACAAGAACTCCCAGAGGAAGAAGACCTACCTAGATCTGTAAATTGAGATTACCCAATTTTTGATTTTAGAAGGAAGTTTCAACCAATTCTCCTGTCAAAGTCAAAACAGACCTGTGACAAGTCCCTTGAATACTGAAGATGTAAAACAAGCTTGTGCTCACCCTCCCTGGGAGGGGTGTCAAATCAGTGGAGCACTTGTTATTGGAAGAAAGAGTTAAGCTCTTTGTTATTCAAAAATACACCCACTCACAACATCCTCTTTATCCTCCCTAGTGAAAATCCTCAACAGATGGAGAGCCTGGACTTCTAGCCTGCTGGCTGAGAAGGGCACTTCACTGGAGCCATTGGTGTGGTTCAGATTTGAGGAATCGGAAAAGGATGGGTAGCTAGTGTAGGTAATCACTATCACTTAATACTTCTTGGAGATAGAAATTCGAAAAGTCTTGTTCAGCAAGGTTAGCAGTCTCTGGGGCCTCAGAAACCAATCTGGCTGATGTCTCTCTGATCGGGACCAAGGAGAGGTACTAGTTCTGTATTCTCTTCCTCGATCCCATTTGCCTGTACAAAGAAATGGTACAAATGGAGGGTTAACTTAATGATTCCATCAGAGGCGGATTCTTCTCTATCAGGTTCCTGGATGAGGTTGTGTTTTCAAAGCCAGAAGGCAGAATATGAACTTGCTTGCCCTTTCTTACTTCCGTAGTAGAGTAGCCAGTGGCCAGGGCTACTCTCCAAGGCTTCCCATCGCCTGGCTAGTTCCACACTAGAATGTATCCTGAGGTTTCCCCAGGTGGCAATGAAAATCTTCCTTCTTCCTCCACCCTCAGCCCCACCTCCACTTTGCAGCTGGATCATACCTTCTGCCTGATCTTCCTACTGTAATCCGCATTTGATTTTCTAGACAGAACAACCAGGGATGCCCAAATAACTAACACCCATGAGCCAGCTCAAGAACTTGACCACTTTCCTTCGGATCTAAAGTTTTTCTAATTTAACGGAGCCCCACCCACCCCCAAAAAAAGCTATGGAGAAAAAGGAGAGCTGGCTAAGAACTAAGCCACCCTTCCTCTTCAGCGAAAGAGGTAGATCTCCCAAGGCCAGCACCCACAGAAGAGACCCAGGTACTCCTTCCCTCTGGCACAGCCCCTTGTTGTGGCTGAGGCCTTCTCTGCAGAGAACCAGAAAGGAAAGCCGCTGGCACAATGGACTCGTGGGCTTCGGGTAGACCTGACTGCTATCTGGGCATCCTCAACCGAGCGCTGAGGGTCGGTGCTCCTCTGCCCCACATTGTCCTGGGAGAAAGACAAGCTAAGGAGGTGATTCCCTTCCCTTGCTGACTTTCCCCCATCCTGTCCTGCCAGGAGTCTTGAAGCTAGAGCAGGAGGCCTGAGACTGGGGCGCCATTGCTGGCCAGGCTCCCCTCCCCCACTCTTCTTTCTTTGCTTCTGGAGACCCGGGAGGGAGGAGGCGGCAGGCGCCTCAGCGGATAGAGCTGCTATTGTGACCTTCCCAGGCTGAGCGGGAACCCAGCGGAGTGTGTACTGCCCGCGGTGGCGGGGGAGGAGGTGACTGTGTGCAAACCTCGGGTGCAAGAGGGGGTGGCACCGGGAAATAAATAAAGGCTTGCAACCTCGGGCAGTCGGGCCCTTCAGAGGGCATTTGGTTGTGTTTAGACTTGGGTGCTTCCTAACACTAATTGCAGGCTCAAGAGGAGCGGAATTTATGGCGAAGGCCAAGGCGGCTTGTTTATAATTTATGAAGTTTTAAATGGTTGTGCCGCGGGCCCAACTCTCTCGGGCGGGCAGCCGCGTGGGAGTGCGCCCTCCCAGAACTCGCCGCCGCCCCCACCCACACCAGGAGCGAGTGTGCCCATCACGTGATTCCCGCCAGTGGTAGGAAAGAACCAAGCAATTCTCTGATGTCTCTAGAACTTCAGGAGGTGGGAGAAGGCCTCAGATTTGGTCGAAGAGCTCCCCACCCCCAACACCCTTACTCCAAAGCAAGGCCTGGGAGGCTGCGGTTGCCTAGAGAGGGAGCCCCCAGCCTGACACTTCCTTAGAGCCTATGTGTGAGAGGAAGCTGATGTCAGCCGAGCTAGACACTGTTTAAAGTCTAATCCATGAAACCCTAAGCCACAGATGACACTTGGGGTTTTGCAGACACCCGCAGACTCAGCAGATACTCCTGCGGTAACACACCGCGCTGGGAAACGCCTGGAGCCATGATGCATTATGTATTTTTATTATTATTTATGGTGGAAGATGAGATGAGAGAAACCAGGCTGAATCTAAACAGCTTGACAATTCATCTATTTAATATTTAGCCAGTTAAAAAGTGGCTGTGATTTCCTACAAGGCAGCTAGCTCCTCTTTGATTTCCTTAAGAGCTTAAAAAATAATTTCTTACAATTATAGATTCTGCCTATGAATGCAAGTTTCATAGAAAACAATGTTAAGCCTTGAGAGTGGGTAAAATATGCCTTCAATTGAAGTCATTTATTCTGTTGATACAATTCTACAACATATATACTTTAAACTTGCTCAGATAGAGTAAAATTTAGCAAAAGGAAATCCCCTCCCATCCCCAGCCTAACATGCCATTTTAAAAACAGCACAAAGAACAACAATAACAAAAAAAAAAAAACCTAAATATTTTGAGCTACCATTACTGAGCAAAACACAAACATCCAAATAGAAAAAAGATTGTTGTTCCACCAGGAGAGAAGCTATTTCCACACAATAGGAATTCCACCTCGTGTCATCAAGCTGGTTGTGGGAGTTGTGTGTTTGCCAAACCAAATAGAGATGCGTGGGTGGACTTTGCTGAAATACAAAATAACTGAACCTTGTCTGAGGACCTTCTTCCAAGTGCTCCCTTCTATAGAAGTGGGTGTAAGTGCCCGACCCTAACTAGAGTCACACTAATATTTACAAAACGATTATAAATGTTGTAGATTTTTGCACGTCTTGCACAAAGAAACAGAAGTAAACAAGGTGTTTATACGTGTGGTGTTCCATTAATGAAACTTTTATTATTTTACATATATGGAGAACATTTGCTTTCTTTTAAAGTGGACTATTGACCATTACAAAGGAAAAAAATTGTGAGCACTTCCTAGAGAGAAAAGCCTGGGTGCTTGTCTCTGTACGGTCATTTTTTTATATATACCCTGCACCTTAGTTTTTCATAGCTTAATCCTTCCTGCTTCTCTTATGCTTTTTCTTTGATTGTCAGGTTTTTTCCCCAAAGATTAATTTTATTATTTAATGCAGAAAAATGAGCTCTGTCTCTCCCCTCCATGTAATGATCATGTCTAGAAAGAGGTGGTGGAAAGAGCCGTGCAGGGGATGCTTTGGCAAAGCCCTATTGCAATCACCCCACCTAGAATATTTCAAGGTTTGTATCCTCTGGGTACTGCCACCCACTTCCAATAAAGGTGAATGTAATCAAGCATTCCTCCACAACAATTTGTGCAATAGGTTCCAAATAAATAAAATATTTTTCAGAGGGTCCTTTTTTATTGGGGAGGTGTCTTACAGAGGGATCAAGGCAGAGTTGTCTGCCTGCAAATGTGTGTGATTAACACAGATACACTTCCAACTGAGAAAATTTTTTTATTCTAAATGTTTGTTCAAATAGTACCAGACAATTTGAAATCAATAAGCTGTGTCGAGTGGTGAGGGCTTCGGCTGTTGAGAAACGACTACGACTACCCTGAGTCGTGCTATGCCACCGGGCTGCCTGACTCTACTCATGAGGAACCGTTTGTGATCTCAATCCTTTACATGAACTACAAACACCAGCCACGGTTACAACTGTTCAAAACTACTCTCAACTAGTTCAGACCAAGGGGACTAAAGAGATGAAATGTGGCCCCCAAGGCCTGGGAGCGCATACCTAGGCCCAACTGGAGAATTCTACAAATATACACATAAATACATTAAGACAAGGATAAATAATCAGGGAAACGAAATTACTCGCTTCAAATAATAAATACAGATTGTTTAGTCCGATGCAATCTTTACAGGAGGGGAAGGAGCATATAAATTAAGATCTCTGAAACTAAACTAGACCGAGGGACCAGGCCTGGGATTCTCCAGGCTCTAGTCTCTCTCCAGGACAAGCCACGGATGGGTCTCGGACTTACCTTAGGGACACCATTACCAGATTAGAGTCCCTCGGTCCGCAGTATATGGCACTGTCAGGTTTACAGGGGAGGATCCTTGTGGCTGATTTATGGCGAGTCACCCAAAGGAGGATGCGCCTGGAGGGAAGGCCCAGTTGTGTCAGCCTCGGCCGCTGGAAGCCCGAGACTTGTGAGGCAGCGGCCAGACCAGATCGGGGATGGGGGGTGTCCCCGAGCTGCCCCTCGGGCCCCGCCCCACCACCACCCCTGCCACCAAAACCAGAGAGGTAATTGCGCCGAGCTACCAGGCCGGCGGCAACTGCTACAGATGTGTCAGTTTGGGGGCCTCGGGCAGGCGTCCCTGAGACGAGTGATGAGCCGAGAGATCTGTGTAGGTGGGATGAGGGTCACACGGTCCGTGGTGGTGATTGCCAGGGATTTGCGCGGCGCAGCTGTAGTCCACGCTGGCCGAAGACGGGTGGGAGAGATGGCCCAGATTGAAGACCGGCCCGGATGCAGGCGCCATGGAGTCGACGAAGTTGCCACCCACATATACCGGGCTGCCCTGCAGGTTGGCGCTAGGGAAGCCGCCTCCGTTGCTCGCCATGGGGTGGGGCTCGAACTCGGGCGCCGGGTAGCGCTTCTGCTGCGGCAGGCAGCTGCTGAGCGGCGCCGTGTAGGCGGCCAGGCCATACATATTGGGCTGCGATTTGGCGAAAGCAGGCGGCGAGGGTGCATCGTAGGCCAGGCCGGGCACCGGCGGCAGCTGGCCAGAGTAGGCCACGTGGCCTGCCGCTCCTCCAAGAGGTGGGCTGCGCTCTGGGGACTGACCCGCGGGAGAATGCAGGATGCCCTTGGCCTTCTGGTCCTTCTTGTACTTCATGCGACGGTTCTGGAACCAGATCTTGATCTGGCGTTCGGTGAGGTTCAGCAGGTTGGCCATCTCCACGCGGCGCGGCCGGCACAGGTAGCGGTTGAAGTGAAATTCCTTCTCCAGCTCCACCAGCTGAGCGCTCGTGTATGCAGTACGCACCCGTTTGGATGCTGGGCCCGGTGGGCTCTTGTCCTCGCAATTCTCTCCTGGATGGGGAGAGAGACAGAGAGGGTGCTGAGCAAGGGGTAAAGGACCTCAGAATGGAGAGGGGTGCTTCCACGACTCCGTTTTCCTCCTCTGCTCTCACTTCCAATCCCGCTTACATTTGGGTAGAGATTTTTGAGAGGTCAATGTCTGTCTGCGGGAGCACTCATTGTACTAGCCGCTAGACCTACCTGTCAGTCACACCTGTAACTTCTGCCTTACTCTACCTTTTCTTTCTTCTTCACCCTAGCCCATCTTCTCATCTCAACCCACAGGCCATGAAGGACTTTACTGTGAGGCTAACAGCAGCTCCTGAGACAGTCTACATCAAAGGGAGGGGGAAAGGCATACTTCTTTGGACACCCCCCGCCCCATCTCTGCTGCTGCGGACTGGGGTCAGAGGCAGCTCCAGCCTGCTTTGTTTGTTTACAAGTTAAACACTCCAAAGAGCAAAGAAGTGGGTAGAGGGTCTTAGCACCTTACTCTAGCCAGGTCCAGGTGTACCCAAAGGCAGGGAGGCGATAATACAACCCCCCTCCCCAGATACTGCCCTGGAGTTTTAGGGGATCCCAAGGCCAGGCTGAAAGCATGTTGCACATGGCAGTGTTAGAAGCAGCAGCCTCAGCACTGGCTTCACCTCCCCTACCACCCCTCAGCTGCTTGTCCACTCCTTCACTGGGAAGACAAATGGATTCCTCCTGGGAGGGAGGGCCTGTGTCTGAGCTAAGGAGGGAGGAGCAGAGGAGGGAGCTTTCAGGCAGGAAGATACTTTCCCCTAGGAGCCACAGCCCAGGGAGCATCAGGCAGAGCAGAGACCTGATAACAAATCACATCCCAGGCTTCAGACTAGCCCTAGATCTGGAAAATAAGCCCCATCAAGAACACAAAGCCAGAAATGTCCAAGAAGCATCAAGCTGAGCAGAGAGGAGAAGGCATCCGCTCCTCACCATACTCACATTGTTTAGACTTAGACTGGACCAAGAAGTCCTCCTCGGCTCTATAGTCTCCCTTTCCAAGGCATACAAACAGCTGCTATTGTTTCAAATCATTCTCATCCATCCCCATCCCCCAACATGCTCTTCCTTGTTACAGGTTTCCCAGAGTGGGCTGAGTCTCACAGTTATGCCTTGAAGGCCCTGAAGTCATACCCATTAGATTCAACTCCACCACTTTGCAGTTCTGTGGATCTGGAGGAAATGAGGGTGCCATCGCATATATTTTTAAAAGTTCGTTGGAAAAGTAAATAAAATAAATGATTAATATTTATAATTTATTTGGGCATGGTTCTTTTCCTTCTGTCCTGGGTACTGATCGTCTTGACTAGATTTTCTCTTTTAGTTCTCTTAATGGTCTCCAGGAACTCACTATGCCTGGGAAAGGCTCTCTTTGAACTCAAGATAATCTTGCCTCAGCCTCAGGTGGTGGGATTACAGGTGTATGAAACTATGCCCAGGCTATCTTCACAGTTGAAGGGCTGGTGGATGGAAGAGAAAGTAGAATTATGATCAGTGCCTGGGTAGGCAGATAATATGTCAGCATAAGAAAGGACTTTCTATTAATAAGCATGAGATCAGTCCAGGAATGGCACCAGCAATGAAACATGCCCTATCTCTGCAAGAGTATGTGCCCAATCAAAGTCACTATAAAGGACAAACATTTCTACACAAGTGGGAATTTAGATATTATATTGTTGCTAAGGTTGCTCTTATAGCCCTAAGTCTCTTGGCTCTCAGGTGATTGGTTGTTGGGGCCTATCTGAAGGGATGTGGTCCAGGGATGCCCTGCCCAGAGAGCTACCTGAAGTGGCACAGCTGTTCTTCTGCTTCGAGTTCTGTCGGGATTCTTTCATCCAGGGGAAGATCTGCTTGCTGATGGTAGCTGAAGAACTAGAAGCATTGGGCCCACCCTTGGTCTTCTTGGCAGGTACTCCACCTCCAGGATTGGTGGGTGAGGATGGGGGCAGGGTGGGTGGCGGAGGAGGGGGTTGTGGTGGCTGCTGCTCTGAGTTCAGACCAGGAGGTTGGTTGCCACCACCTCCACCCTGGCTGTTCCCAGCACCAGGTCTCATGCAGCTACCATTGAGTTCCGCTCCTTTGTGGGCTGGGGCTCGGAGAGGTGCAGAGCTCTGGATGGAGCAGGCAGAACCTGGGTAATCACTGTCCAGGGAGTTGGTAGCAGCCGGGGGTGGGTAAGGCTGGTGAGTGCTGTAGCCATAGGTGTCAGTGGCTTTGCTGTAACCATAGCCTCCAAAGAGTCCTGGGTTCTCATAATATGCAGCCTTCTGCATGGTGCACTCAGGAAGCTCCAGGGCCTGCTGACCCTGCTCAAATAACATTGACTACCACTGTCTCCTCTGCCACCAAGGCCAAAGTCTGCTGAATCTTGAGAGAGCTGGGTCAGCTCCCAGGCTTCAGGTCACCTGCCAAGAAAAAAGGGAGACATCCTAGAGGGACTGTCATTGGCAAGACCAATCAATATAGAAGGGCTAGAGCAGGCTCTTAGCTTCCCACTAGGTTTGAAGTAGAATGATGAGCAAGGTTCTGGATTGCGGGGGTTTTAGGAAGCTCAACTTTTATGAACTCTTGGAAAAGTTGGAGTATTTCTCCTAAATGTAAGAATAGACCTTTCTTCCTGAATTCAACATTAGCCTAAGGAACTTCCTTCCACCCAGAGATTCTCTTAAAGAATTGTCTTTCTCCAAGATTGTCAATATAACCTTTGAGCCTACATGGGAAAACATTTATGACTGGCTGACTCTCCCCCTAAACTATGAACTCCTTAAAGGGAGGGATATGTTTTCTTCATCTACATATCACTGACATTCAGTGCAATGCCCAGTGTGTAGTTAAGTGCAATAAATGGTTATTGACTAGATGGATGACTAATAGGTCACAATCAGTCAGTCTTTGTGTAATCCTGGTGTTTGGTTTTTCTTGGTGCTAGAGATCAACCGTAAGCTATTGTGCATGCTATGTGGGGACTCCTACCACCAAACCCTAATCTCAGTGTTTGGATGGACAAAAGGAAAGCCCTATTACACACTCAGAGTTTCCAGAGCTTCCCTCCAAAAGTATCTTTCCCACTTAGCTTTAGAATCACACCGTCATTTTTGAAGACCCAGATAGTCCACTTTGATGAGAGGATGAGAATCCACACAGTTACTTTTGTAGATCAGCTCTATGAAATCTACAGTGTACAAAACTAGGAAGATTTTTTTTAAAAGGAAGTCTTTTAGAGACTCTTAGACATGCTTTGAAGCTAAAACAGTTTTATCCACGATTTGTCACACCCCTTAATTTGTCCTTCTGCTATTTTTAGAAGGGTGTCCCTGAAAATGGATGAAAGTATTTAATCTTAAAATGCATATAGTGTGGGTGAATGGCAAATGCTTTATCATTTTATCATTTTCCTTTGGATCTTTACATAAACAGATATTATTGTTGACCTCTGCTCTGGACTTGCCATTCTGCCCCACCTCTCACCCAACCCATAACCAATGAGAGAAGTTCTCATGACATGATGAAAGGACCCAGAATTAGAAGGATGGGAAGGACTAAGAAAAATTCTTTCTCTTTTGTATTTCCTGACTCTTCATGAGGGGTGTTCTTCCCACCCCTTCTGAAAGGCTCCTGAGGAGTTAAAGTATAACTAATATCATTCAATCACTTTTGTCTGTTTGATAAAGAAAACTCACAGGTCAGCTCTCTGGCCTTAACTCTTGAGCTCATCTTTCAGGCAAAGTTTCTTTCCAAAAATTCTCCCTGGCTTCCACCGTCATCCGAGACCACATCATGCAATTTATGGCCAATCAGATTTAAACATAGGAACCAAAACACTTCTGCCTTAATCTCCCCCTGTATTTTTACCAGAGTGTCCAATCAATTAAGAAATTTCTCCAAATTAGCCTTTGTTTGGTAGTATGGTTGCCCATTTTGCTGTAGAATACAGGCAAATATGCCATTTATCTTGATGAGAGATGGGTTCTTCCCAATGGCTCTCAGTAATACTGAAATGTTTGGCTGTAGGCATTGTTTCTCCCAGTACCCATAAATGTATGCAGTTAAGATATCCACCTAATAAAGCTAGACTAATTATTTTGATTAGTTTTTAATACCAATCTCTGACCACTAAAGATACCAAACAGCAAGTGGACATTAAATCTTCTTCATAGTGTAATTAATAATTATGTATGGTTGTCCCTGTCCAAAGAACTTGCCACAATGGCCTGACTAAGTTTTAGGGATTTTTGGGGATCTTGCTCAATTCTGGATGTTTAAAATGGTCACATCATGCTTCTGAGACCACCAGGATTTGCTACTGCCTTTTCATTCCATTGACAACTGATAAACACCCCCCTTTCTCCTCCATGTTGACCAAGTTTGTCTTGAGAGGTGGACCAGTCACATTAAAATAGCTTCTTGACAACTAAACAAGCCTATGGGACCTATAGCTTCAATAATGTTTTTTGCTCCTGTGGCATGATCCTAGAAGTATCTCCAAATAAAGACCTCAGAGGTACAGATAGCCCTCACCAAAAAAACCAGAGTCATCTCTTGCCTATTTATATTGTCTTAAAGAATTTTTGGCTCCACTTTGTGATCCAACACCCAATTCTTTACAAAGGTACCAATGGTGCTGTTCTCTTTGGGGAAAGAAAAAAAAAAAACTTTGCCTACCCCACCATACAGAGCCCTAAAGAAGCCCCACTTTCAAAACTCAACCTGTTAATATTGTTACAAAACTGATTCTTTTTAAAAAGTTTTTTTCCAGAAATCCCCATTTCTTGTGAACTCTGCTTGAACCTAAAAAGAAAAAAAAAAAAAATGGGACTGGGTCATAAATCATTTAGACAATGGTCAACTGTTTAGTGGCTCATCTTTTCGATCACCCCCCCCCCCCCGCTTAAGTCTTTCTTTTCTCACCCTTTGGTGCCTTTGCTCATTTGAGCACCAAGATCCAAATGCCTGGGGAGGGGGCAAGATTGGGGGCGGCAGTTGAGCAGGACCTCTTATTTGGAGTAACCCTCAGTTTTCCTCTCCTCCTAATCCCTCCCCTTCCTCCTTCCCCCCCTTTTTATTTCCCCCACCCTCACCCCTGCCAGAGGAATGGGACAGTGCAGTTCTCGGGAGAACGCCTGATCCTCTTAGGGAATGGTCGCCTAACTGGACTGGTTAGTCCTTTTCCAAAGTCCCTAGAAGTTACCCAACTCAGTTTGGAGGCCTAACCGCAGGCTCAGAAGACTGGGCCAAATGGTTTCCAGCCGGAAGGGAAGGCCAGGCACCCTCTCAGAGTTCATTCGCGTCACTGGCTCTCCAGCCGTGTTGGCCCGCTCAGCTGGCCTAGCCTCAGAATCAACGGAGCCCTGATACTTGCTCACTGCACTTAATTCTGCCCAGATCAATACCTAATATGATACCGAATAAATAAAAGGCGCTCACAGCGGCCAGGGGACAGGGTTATTAAGCAGCTGGAGCTCTCACGGTGCATATCAATGCACCTGTCATTGTGGTTTGTAACAAAATTTATGACTGCGACCACGGCAGCAGTAAACGCTTCAGTAAGGAATGAAAAGAAAAACACTTCCCAAGGCCCGGCACCTTTCAGAAGTGGAAAGCAGGCTCCGCGTAGGAGGCAGAGCAGCAAAAGAATCCCCCTACTCCGCACTTTTCCCGTCCACACACCCTGCGTGCGAGCTGCGGGATTATATAAAGTGGCTGACTCCGGCCTGGGCCAGCAGCTGTGCTCGGAGGCCCCAGTTGGAAAGAGAGGATTGCAAGCCCGGTCGGCCGAGGACCACAGACCTGCTACCCGCCTGGCCTCGGACTCTGGGAGGCTCGATGGACGCGCAAAGACCTTGCGCCCCTGCTACAGCCGCGGGAAGGCCGAGGGAGAGGGACCTTTGGGCTGGGAGGGAGGCAACAGCACCGGACTGTGTCTAGCGTTGCAATGGTAGTAAATAACGGACCTCCACCATCAGTCGGTGCCCGTTGAGAGAGAAGTTGGGGTGATGGAGGCGCTGCTTGTGTCAGGATGTCTTGGGTTTAAGTAGATCTAACCTCCACTTCTTACTTTGCCTAAGCCGGGTCTTCAAATAACTCACGGGTCTCATCCTGGAGGCCATGACTCTTACTAGGCGTTCTTCTTAATTCAGTGGGACTGAGAGATTGCTTTCCTTTCCCTGATGGTTTTGCCACTGTAGGTTTAGGAAACCACTCCTTAGCGGGTTTGCTGGAAAGAGAATTGACTATTTACCCACACCTCCCGATCTCTCATCCTGAGCCCTTTGGGAAGCCCAGGACACCCATTCTAAATCACTCCTGTTTAGCCCGGATAACTCAGTACTGTAACACACCCTGCATTTAAGACAGCGGACGCACTCTATTAAAGCGCCATAAATTTGAAGGTCGATGATCGGTTCTCATGTAACAGAAGGCAGCTCACACTGAGGTGATCCACTTCAAAGCCGCCCTTTGTTTTATGTCTTGATGTATGAATCCTGGGGATGGCTACTTTGAGTTGAAGGTGGGGAAACATGGAAATGTAGTGGGAAATATTTATTCATTTAAATAGCCCCCACTCACCACAATTTTGTATGTGTGTATTTTCTTGAATTTTGTTTCTAACTCTTTTTGTAGGCTCTTCCGTTTTCTTTGATATTCTGTGGAAGCAGATCTGGAACAAAATGGAAAACTCAGTAGCAGCCGGTTCTGTCTTGCAAACATACCAAGGAGAGCCTTTACCCCCTTTAAGGGTATCATAATCAATGTAACCATTGTATGTGGTGCCTGCAGCCATTCCAGACGCGTTGGCCCCATCAGAATGAAGACTCAGTTGGCTCCAGGGGAGCTAGAGGGCAAAATCCTTGGCTGAATGGGGGAAGGGAGAGAACCTAGGGCTGAAGGAAGGACCGGGAGTGAGCCAAGTGGGTCAGCCCACGCAAAGAACGCTGTGAATGAAAGTGGGCGGACGACGACAGGTTAGAAGAGCAGGAGAAGAGGGTAGACTTAGGTACACCTGGGTGGATGCTACTGGATCTGCTCCCCAAGGGCCCGAGTGAACCCGGAGCTAGGCGCTAGCTATATCCTGGTTTGCACTTTATATCTCTGGCTCAACTAGCTTTCCTGGGTGTTTTAGAGAAGACCCAAACCATTCTGGGCCTGGGCTGCTCAGTTCTGGATCGGGACTGGGCTATAATCCCCCTACAAAAACAACAGCCCTCCCTACCTCCACCCCAAAACTACACCAAGCAGCAGCTCACTACTGCAGGAGACGAGGGACCCTGGTCAGGTGAAAGAAGAAATACGCAGTCTTTCTCGTGATCTGCCTTGTGCAATTTGTCGACTCAGTAGTTTGCAAACACTAAACTGTGCCCGGGAAAACCCCACACAAAGCGTTCGGGGAGCTTCTAAAGACTAGAGAGCGCAGCCATAAGCCTTTGAAGTGACCTTTGCCTCAAGCTGCAATAACTCACCCCTTAATGAACACCCAACGGAAGCGCCTCAGAGAGATCCCAGCCCGGTAGGACTTCTAACTTCGCGCCCTGGCTTCAGCTTCCCAGACGACCTGGTCCAAGGGGGCATGTCATTTGCTTGCTTACTACACCCCAAGCCGCGTGGCTGGGCCCCCACGAGTGGAGCAGTAGAGGTGCAGGCATTATCAGGATGCTCAAACTCGTGGCCCGAAGTCCTCAAACCGCTCTATATTATACAATCGCGTGGGCAGATATGAACATGCTCCGCCGGTTGATTATTTTTATTTATTTTTGAAAGGGGCTTCTTTAGAAGTAGGATCAATCCCTGAGAAGAAGAGTCTCCCTCTCTCAATGTTAAATTTTATTTTCCAGGCGCTAAGGAACCGGTAAGTTCGTACCTGGGCTTTCTCTGGTGAGTGGTGCGCTCTGAGCTCTGGGCACAGGGGGCTTGGTAAGTAGAAAGGAAACCGATCCCAAGATGGTTAGTTGGGTCACAATCAAAACACTCTTTCCCCCAGAGCTTTCTTCTGCGTCTCCTCTCTCCTTCAACCCATGCAGCACTGGCCTAATTCCGGTCTTCAGGGTGCCCCAAATCGTGTTCTGAACCGAACCCGGCGCTTTCCTCTTGTCTGAGTTCTAATACCCCTTTACCAGCCAGAAACTTCAGAAGCAGAAGGGTCCTGTCCGTTAGCTGGCTCCAAACAACCCCACACCCCACCCACCAGCAGCACCCAGGGAAAACTCTTCAGGATGGGGCCTTGGTGGGGATTATTGAAAATTTCGGGCAAGTTATAAGTGAGTGCTCCATGGGGCCAAATGAAATGCTGCTCTCAGTAATTGGATTCAGCTGACTAAGCTGGCAGGCTCGCAGCTCCAAGGCAATGAGCAAAGAAAAATGTCCACCGACTTCAAATTCTGATGGAGCCCAGTACAGCTGATTGACAAAACAACTTTTCTGCTCTCTTTGATGGCAAGGACCTTGAAACTCAGTCCTTTTCAACTGAGGCCTGTTCCAACTTAAATTTCATTTCGGAAGTGCACCTCGATTTGGGGTTCCTTCCCTGTGGTAGCCCAGTGTGATCTGGCCCATTCCCGTCTCATGAAGCCACTTACCCTTGCGATGGTTGGGGGTAAAGACCTGGATAGTTTTTCTTCTACACTTCTAGCCTGAAGCCACGAGGACCAAGTCAACAAAAGGATGCGTGGAATACAGGAGCCAGTATGATTTAGCTTTCACCACTTACAATTATATTTGGGCTGAAGGACCCAGAAACACTAAACCTGTTCTTCATCCCTGTAACAGTCAAAGCTTAGGCTGATGAGAGACTGAAGAAGCCTCTCAAACTCTTGAGGATACTTGAGGGGGGGTGTCTTTTAATCTGGGGGTAATTTTAAGTCCTATGGGGAAAAAATAGGAAGCCAGAAGCAAGAGATAAAGGTTCAATGTGCGGAGGTGGCTACCAGAACAATGCAGAGAGCTGGCTGGCCACACAGTTTATTTTAAATACATATAAATCTACCCTCCTGCACCCTAGCCCAGCAGCCACACAGAATTAATATGATGTTCCATCTTACTTTGGCAGTGACAGTGTAAAAAAAAAAAAGTTTCTTTTCATTCATTTCATTTCCAGCCCATTCTCATAACTACACATTACCCTCAAAATACTGACTCCAGCCCCTAGTCCGCTAAACAAACCCACTCCTTAAACTGCTACACCCCCTTCCCAATGCTGCCGGCCACCCTCCAAGCCTGGTAAGGTGGTGTCCTCTTAACCTTTTGGTAGGCGGGGGAGTGTCCCCATAAAGGCACACCTCGTTACGATTAATCACCGTCCTCGATGTATATGTAGAAGTAGTGCATCTAGGTCTGCGGGCTGCCTTACCAATTGGCAATAATCAAGATCACAGATTACACAAAATAAATCATATTTAGTATCCCGCTCAGGGCAGCAAGCAGCCCTGTGCCCAATATTTCCATTTTGTCATGCAATTTCTTACCTGGATCCCAATTTATCATAAACCTGGTGTCCTTGGTCTCAGAGTGGGCGCCAGTGGGGGGCAGAGCTAGCCTTCCCCCTTTGTCTGCAGACAACAGTGTCCCAACCCTGGTCTTGCGCGCTTGCAGACTCGGCCATATACCCGAGCACACGGAATTCCCGGTAGAACAGAACCAGGCTGAGGTTCAACTACCAATAAACGCTGGAGGAACGAGTTTGTGGTCCCCAAGCTGGCTTCGGCTGCGCTGATCGCTGGTCGGTCCACCCGCCTGCCGGTCCGCTCCCAGGCCCACAGCGGCCGCCACTGGATCCCCCACCCACTCCTGGGTTCCTGCCCAGCCCTCCCAGGCCCCCCAGAGCTCGGGGTTTGTTTTGCTTTCGGAACGTGGTCCTTTCTGAATTTGGAGAGAGCCCCGGAAACCCCCTCATAGTCGGGAAATACAGACGCTGCCTTCAAATGCGAGCATATTTGTTCACGTGACCCCGAGGGAAGATTGTACTGATTGAGGCTGAAACTTTCACGCCATCCAGCCCAAGAGCGCAGCCAGGCCTGGGGGCTGGGAGGAGGGGCGCAGGAAGCTTGGGACCCAGGCACCTTCCCCCGGGCAGGACACTGGTGGGTGAGAAGGAAAGACTCTATCCGCGCAGCTTAGGATCAGAATAGCCACAGCCTGGCGAAACGCAGTGGGATGAGGACTTGAGAGTCTTTCTGGGCAAAGACCTCTGACCCTGGCCCGGCCTTCTGCCAGAACTACCAGTGGATTGAAGATTTTAGAGGTTTCCTCTTAAAAAGCCTTTATGGGAAGGGCGAGGCTTCCCAAGCTCCTCAGCGTCCAGCACTCCATATCTGCATGCACCCAGACTAAATGCCCAGGCTCATGCCTTACTTTCTCCACTCCCTGCCTGGCACATAAGTTGTATCACTTTAAGGTGGGACTCCCTGATTCTCAACTCTGGCCTGTCACCCTGCCACCACTGCCACTTCTCGGGGGCGCTGCCCAGCAGGCAAGCTGCCACTTCTGAGCTAGGGAAAAAAAAAAAAAAAAAAAAATCACCTAGCAGCTGGGCAGGCCTCAGCGTGCCCTGAGCACTCCACCAAAGTCTTTTGGGGTCTGAAGGCACCTAAGCGAGGAATCCCTGTCTACCTTGACCTGCTCATTCCAGATCTGCTCTGAGCCAACAGGATCCCGCAGGCCCAGCAACAACCATGCTGCAGCTTCCCGCTTCCTGCGGTAACTTCAAGAGGGCCAGGGAGCCTACTGAATGAGGCTTACCTGGGGATAAGGAAATTTCTATTTTAGAATTACTGTATCAGAACACTATCTCACCACTCTGCAAGTGGCTAGATGAGATTCTCGGAGGACAGTCTGCATGTGGGAGGAAAAGTTGAGCGAGTCTCGGTCAAGGCTCACTCCTGGGTTGTAGCGAGCTCCTACCTAACCTCGGGTCAGGCCGCCCTCACTCTAGAACCTTATATATGGGAAACTAAATTTGGCTTTCTCAGTTTCTTAGCGGCTCTGCCACGGAGTTGATGTCCCTGTCCCGCCATGGCTTGTATGGCCTTTTAAGAGATAAAGTGTCTCAAACGCAGGGGAAAGATAAAAAGGTTCTGAAACCCCAATCTAGAGGACTCAGCAGGTCCCAAGGAAAGGGTCACTGGATCCATCTCTCAAACTTAACATGGAGCCCCCACCTTTTGTTCACCTGACCTGGCCAGGGCTCAACCCACTTGGGGTGCATGTGGCTGCCCCCATTTTACCCCTATTCTGAGGACCCCACCCCCAAGCCTCCAGCCAGGGGCTGAGCTCGCCACCCCGCTGCAAGTGTTAATCCCCAGCCAAAGAGGGGGGCTGCTTTGCGGGAATTTGTCTCCAGGAAAGGATCTAAGCCTTCTTCAATCAGAGCATATGTTCATAGAGCAATAAACCGGAAAGATTTACAGTCCTCGCCCGGCCCCCAACAGCCTCACACCCTTTCAGGAATTACTTACGATGATTTATCACACCAACCCGGGCAATGGTCACACTGATAAAATAACCCGGGCCTGTGCCCGCCAGGCCGGGCCTTGGGAGGCTGTTAGCGGTCTGGCTTCTAGAGAGGCTGGGAAGCCTTTTTGGATTTTTTTTTTTTTTTTTTTTTCTGAGCCTACAAGGGGATGTCTGAGTAGATTGAAGTGGGTGGGGTGAGAGGGGAATAGAGTCTCATTGAGAAAAATGTAAGCAAAAAAAGCACCCAGAATCTGCGAGCTGGAGCCACTTGCTAAGCACATAAACATTTGTCATCTTTGAATAATTGAATTAATGTGTTATTGTTTGAATGTATAATTCATAACGGAGGAAACTTTGCTGCTGTACTGACGGAGAAATACACACACACCAAAAAATTTTTAAAAAATACACACAACTCTAAAGCACCATCACACACAGATTACTCTCTGAAATTCTCCCCAAAGTCAATGGAGGCACAGGGCGTTGCGGGGGGGGGGGCACGAACGAAAAGACTGTTCACTGAGACACCCGGGTCAGAGTTTGCAACTAAAAGAAGAGAACCTTGGCTAATAGCCCCCACCCCAGGGACACGCACGGCTGGCCGGGGTGGGGTAAGACCGAAGCACAGCCGCCTTTAAGATGTCAAATCTTGGAGTGAGGGTATAAAAGACTGAAATGGGAGCCAGGGACACTGTCGCTTTGGCAGCTCACCACAGGCTCCCCTTTTTCGAAGGCTTCTCTTGTCTTGGTTGCTCCGACTTGGGAGGTGGAGGGTTCCCCCCCCTTTTGTTAGATATTCCAAAAAGAAAAATTACAAATACAAAACTAAAGAAGAAGCGAGAAGAAACTGCTCGCTGGAGCGTCGAGCAGCTGAGCTTGGGGTGGGGAAGGTGGAGAGCCAGAGAAGTAGCTTGGAATCATTATCTGTTGGTTAAAATCTGCCTGGGGTAAAATTTCAACTGGATTTTATAGCCTTCTATTATGACGCAAAGAAAAATTTACGAGCCGGGCTTGAAAAGAGGGCCAAGGCCTTTTCTCGCTGG
>PVIH01000041.1:230664-310664 GCA_004025045.1 Sigmodon hispidus
CTCTCTCTCTCTCTCTCTCTCTCTCTCTCTCTCTCTCTCTCTCTCTCTCACACACACACACACACACACACACACACACACACACAGCCTCCCGTAGTAATTTTTCATAAGTGCAAAGCTTCGCTGAACCAAAGGTCACCATCCAAACCACTAACAACTTCTGGCCGGCGCGCAGTTCCAAACCAGGGAAGCAAAGGCAACTATTTGTCAGCCGCTCTGACAGCTAAGTTCATTAAGGATTGAAATCTGATGAAATAAAAGTCGCCCAAATATTTACCTGCGGGCCGCACTCGGCGCCCGCTGCGGGGCCAGGTCTGCGGGCGCGGGGGGACCCCCCTCGGCGGGCCGTGTTCTCGGGATCCCTGCACTTTCCAAGTCGGAGAGAGCCCTTTGCGTGGCAGATTAATGACGACTCCGTGTTTCTTAAGGGACGTGCTGAATTAATTATTTCGCCAATCACGTGGTCGCGACTTGTAGAAATCTATTCTTATCATCTTCCTCGCACTTTGAAAATTCTCCGGGTTATGAGTGGCTCTCCCCTGGCTGCCGCCGAGCCCCGGCCGCCCAGCCCGGCGTGGGGGGCAGGGAGGGCTCCCCAACATGGCGCCGTCTGCCGAGGGTCCGATTTACTGTACTGTACTCTGCCGGCTCAGCTATGGACTCGCTTCCTCCTCATCTCTGCCGGTGATTCAATACACACAGCGGTATTGATGTATTGGTGGGCACAGGAGGAGCCATTAACCAGAAGACGGGCAGAGGACAATCATAAAATGTGTCTGAATATTTAAACTTCTGTCTGCGCACTTATAAATACACATGTCCACGCATCTAGGGCGAGCCCTTCCATATATTAAGGACATATGTCCTATTTTATGTATTCTACTCATTTCCTGTCTTTAGCAAGACACCCCTTATCTATTTTGGAACTCCTGTCTTGGCCCCCCTCTTCAAAGCCAAGATGTGGGAAAGCCCTCGTGATAAAAATAGTGCATGGTACTTTTTATAGTAGAGTGTTTATTGTTGTCTGGGGGCAAGAGGGATGGGGATGCAGGGAAGGAGAGGCGGGTGTTGGTAACCCAAGTGGGTCTCAGCAGCCCCAGAAAAGTAGGAGTCCAAAATGGGAGGCCAGCCAGGTCAGGTCGGAGCAACCACCAGCCCCAGCTGGGCCCAGAACAAGCATTCACCCAGCCTCTGGAGACAGGGAAGGTTTCTCACACAACATATTAGGAAGACTTCCTCTGAAGTCAGGACAGAAAGCCTAATTTGAAGCTTCCTAGTAGCTCAAGCCAGTGCTTCTCTTTCTTTCAACAAATAATGCCCTCCACCTTACAGCCTGGATCTGGATCAGGCTTTTCAGTGCTCACAAAGTATAGTAGCCAGATTGAGAGAGAGAAGCATAGACTTTGTGTGGCTTAACTTTCACCCCACAGGCATCAAATAACTTGGTGTCAATTATGTTGCAGAAAATAAAAAGATAAATTGTTTATAATAAATGTTGGCTTTTAGAAAACTTAACAAAGAGTCTCTATCAAGGCACCAAACAGTAGGGAGATTTTACTACACCTTTTATTATTTCAAATATAGATCAATGAATTACATCAAAACTACAGGCAACAATTAATATAAATAATACTTTAATAAGAGGCAGTAAAACATGGTCAATTCTATTTTTTAAAAGCATCTTTGTGAGCACACTCCAAGGGGCTGACTGACAATGTCATCTCACAACAAAAGGCTGCAGTGGACAAAGTGAGTAGGGCACACTGTCCTCAGCAAGCATTCAACTCAGCCCCAGTCATGACCCCAACACAGGTTTTAAAACACCCAAATAAACACTTCTGGCTCATATTTGGGGGGAACCAAACTGGAAATAAATAAGAGCAAATGGGCTCAAGAGCCTTTCACATCTTGCTTTCCCTAAAGCGTGTTCCCAGATGGAGATTCACTCCCTACCCTATCCTAGATGACTAGAATGGGGGTGGGGGCCACCCCTTTCCTGGTCCACTCTTTTGGGCCCAAATGGATACTAGGGTAGGAAAGGGACCTCTGGACTTACAAGAGCTCTTCAAACTGAGCAAGCGCCATTAGCATTTCAAAAGACGAACCCTCCCAGCCCAGAGGAAGAGCTCAGATTTAAAAACAAAGAAGTTGTTTCTCAGATTAAGTTACTTTCCAAAGTAGTCAGGCTATGCTTGAGAAGGAACTGGGGTTTTCTTCAGGAAAACATACTCTTGGCTTTCCTTTGGGACAGGAGGAAGGAGGGATAGTATTTGGTCTGAAACTGGATAAGTTAATTAGAACTTCTGAGAAGAGAAAAAAAGTCTACATAATAATCTCCATAGTAGGTATATAGTTGAATATTGTGGAAATACATACTCCCCTGCCCCAAGGACATGGATCAATATATGCTCAGATTTGGCATTTAAAAAAGAATCTTAGCAACTTTCCAGTTGGCCCAAGGATAGCAGCTCTTTTCAAATGCAATATCCCAAGACTGTCTCCATGTCAGAGGGAGGGGGAAAAAGAAGAGAAGGGTAGTTACAGTCCAAAGGGTTAAGGGTTTAGAGGTCAGTCCTCCCGCCTGAAATACAGCTAATCGAACAGAAAATTTGCCCTCTGGATGAACCTGATTCTGTAATTTAGCCGAACTTCAGTAAAATACCTTTTCAGCTTCTCAACGTGAGGGCGTCAGAAAAAAAGACATCTTGACTATGTATGAACTCTGTGCTTTTTGTCATAAAAACAATGATGCAAATGATGCAGGAATATCCATCTTTAATATCCCGACGTGGTGATATTCAAGTATTGCCATGTGCAAGTCTGAGAGCCAGGCTCACCCCAAGGAGGAACAAAGAGCCTTCCCCAGGGTCTAATACAAAAGACCAAGGCTTGGGAGATGCTTCAGAGAAACAGAATTTCAGTTTAGGAACTCCAGTTGAGTCCTTACCCTCAGATCTCAGGAGACACAGAACTGAAGATCAGACCCTTCCTTTCTCCACTTAAGTCTATTTTAAAAACAACCACTGAAACCTTCTAAAATATTCTGAAATGCTGAAAAAAGTAACAGCATTACTGATCTTATGATTAAAATGTAAATTTACCCCTCTTGTAATTCTTACTGGGGGGACAGCAATCAGGGGTTTCTGTTTACAGCCCAAGTTTTAGGGTCCAAGCTTTCAAAGATCTGTTCTATTTGAGTGTGTAAGCTCCATTATGACCTTTGACTCCTACTTTCTTCACCCTTAAGGATTAGAGCTTGCAGAAAATGAGATTTGAATTCTCCCAGACATGGAATAAAAATAAATAAATAAATAGAACATCTCTCCTGGTGTCTGATATTGTTTTAAATGTTTTATAGTCACGCTCTTCAAGGTAAAGAGGTAGGCCTGGAAACTTTGAGTTTTACAATTTCTGCTTCTAATTAATGTTTTGAGAAACACTTTAGGGAAAAAAAACTCACAGGAAATCTCTTTCATGTCAACTTTTGTGGCCTTCCAGAGCCTATCAGTTTCCTTTTAAACATAAGAAATTTCCTTACCCATCCACTTTCTCCCTGCACAGCACCTATACACTGTGTAGGCCACACTCTGAATCCTCTAAAATCCAGCTATGTGTGGTACTTGAAGCACTTAGAATTCAGTTGGAACAGAAAATTCAGACATTATTTGATGACCCAGGGCATATAGGTTTTGTTTTCTTTCCCCAGAGGAAAATATTGAACCATTTGTTTCTTTTTCTCTCTCTCTCTCTCTCTCTCTCTCTTCCCCTCACTTTCTTTCAACCACCCAGAACTGCTTGTAAACACAGTGCTGAAGCAAGCACATGTGGAAACACACTTTCAAAAATCGCTTTTCCTGGATCCTTGGATTCCCTCTGCAAGGCTTAAGGGCCTCCTACACATATTTCCAGGGTAGGTGGGTGGAAGGGAGAGGTTCAAACTCCGGAATAGGGCCAGAAGTGGGTCCACAGATTTCTAATTCAGCCCCTCAAGCTCAATCCTTTTCACAGTCCTAAGGTTTGGGGCACACAGGTGTCAGATATTTTCTGTAGTCTGTTCCCCCAACAAATAAATATTTAAGCAAATATAATCAAAACATAAAATAACCCGTTTCTACTTCCTCCTTGGATTTATTTCTTTGGGCATGGGCCACTGGTAGCAAAACATTTCTTTTTAACACAGTAGAAATTCTATAGGTAGCTCAGAAAGTTTTCTGGATAAGCCCTCCTGCTAGCACTGAAAGCACCTAGAAAGTTGAGGCAGAAGGGGTTCTGCCTCACCCCCCTCCCGTTACTAAGACACACAGCTAGCTCTCTGGAGGGGTGGTGTGGAGAAGAATGTCTAGGTCCACACTGGACTATAAAGCCTCCAACCTTCGCTTGCAAATTCAAAATCCAACAGCAGAGATTTTCATGAGTTTAATGACTCGCCAAGGTTTTATGTTCTCAGTAGCTCCTGCCTTATGATAATATACTTTTAAAAAGCCCGCCCACCCTCCCTCCCCATCCCTTTAGGGAGGGGGCTGCCCTCGGGCAGGACGGTAACCTAGTCCGAGGGCGGCCTGCAAGTCCCAGGTCCACCCCCACAGTACCTTAGAGCCCAGTGAGGTGACAGCAGGCCCCGCCTGCACCCGCAGCTTCGACTCAACCTGGAAGGCAGGGAGGGATGGGCCCAGGGTCCCCACTTCTATAAAGTCGTCAGGTCCGTGTGGTGGTCTTTGGCCATAGGCTGCAGATGCTGGCCGGGAGCAGCTGCAGAAGAGCAGGAAGATGAGGAAGAAGAAGACCTGCCCTTGGTGTTGGGCAGTTTGTGATCTTTTTTCCACTTCATCCTCCGGTTCTGGAACCAGATCTTGATCTGTCGCTCAGACAGACACAGGGTGTGAGCGATTTCAATCCGACGACGTCTGGTCAGATACCTGTTAAAATGAAATTCCTTCTCCAGTTCCAGGACTTGCTGTCTAGTGTAGGCTGTCCGGGAACGCTTGGGCTCCCCGCCGGTGTAGTTGGGGTTCACTGTGAGACAAAACAGACCGGACAGACATGTCAGAGCCTGGCCACTACTTAGGCCCCTGGCTTGCCTCTGCCCTCACTTCCTGGCGCGTCCCTCTGCCCTCGGCCCTCCTGATGCTCCAAGCTTGCTGGCTTCCTCCCTCCCACCATCTCCCTAAGAACACACTCACTCCCACCCAACCCCTTTCACGCACCCATTCCCTAGGCTCACAGATCCTCAAAGGTGGTCCCTTCTCCCTGGTCCATCAAGAGCCCAGGATCTCCAACATTTTGGAAATGCCCCTTCTCTCTGCTCTGCGTTCCTTCTGCTGTGGAAATGGAGTCCTCCCCCACCCCACCCCCATCCCCACCCCCTTTTGCGCCCACAGCCAAGCATCCAGCCACATGGTCCCGGCCTGCTCCCTCAGCTATAAAAATTTATGGAGAGAGTAATTGCGGCGCCCAAGGAAGCTTCACAAGCCCCCACCCACTTGCACCCCCTCGTGGGGGGGGGCTAGGCCAAAAGATGCGAGTAGAGGTGGGGGAGGGCTGAAAGGTCGCTACACCCGCTCCTTACCCGAATTCACATGCACCTTCTTCATCCAGGGGTAGACCACAGCGGGCTGCTTAAGTGCTGTCCCGGGAGGCGGCTGTTTGGGGCCGGTGGGCTGGCTGCAGGCCCGGGCGCCAGGCAGGGGTGCAGGAGGGGGCGCTGGGCACGGCTCTCCCGGGGCACCGTAATGACTTCCTGGGCCACTAGGCTCCTGTCCGTGACCCCGCACCGGCAGCGCTGAGCCAGGCCCCGGCCCGCCGCCTCCGAAGGGTTGCTCACCGAAGTCGGGCCGTGGGTAGAGCCCCGAGGGCTGGAAATCGGCGCCCTGAGAGCCGCTGCTGTAGTAGTCGGCTCCCTGCTCGCCTAGGTAGCCACCCTGCAAATATTCCTCACACGGAGGAAACTTGGGGTCCACGTACTTAGAGTTCACCATATACGAACTCATGGCCATTAATTTCAGAAGGTAGAAAATACTAATTTTTCTCGTGTTGTCTTTTTTTCTCCTTCCATTGGGCCCTCCTACTTGCTGTCAACTGAATAAAGTTGGGAGGCCACGTGACCAGGCCAGCCAATAGGAAGGGAGGGAGTTTATCACCGGGTTTGTGAGCATCTCATAATTTTCACAAATTTAACTAAATAAGATACGTGTAATCAAGTGACTTGCCATGCCACATTTGAGAGTCCCTGACAGATGTAACTATAATTCCAATTGTAACCCCAGCACCCCCATTTCCAGCAGGTAATCTCAGCTTTTGTCTGTCACTGACTTTTGCATACCTCCCATACCCTCCTTACTCACCATTGCCTGAAACAGCCCCCAAAGTGTGCACAGTTCAGGAAGAGTAAATTCTCCTACTGGGGTGCAAAATAAGGAAGAATGAGTGTGGGCGATGTGGCCTCTGAGTTGGGTAGAAAGTGTCCTAGGCAGGCAGCCTGCCCAGCCAGCTGGCGGGAGTCCTGGACTCTGACATACAAAGACCTGTCCTGGCTTTGTCTTCATCAGGGTCACCCAAAAGTTACCAAATTTGGTGGACCTGAATTGAGTTAGGCAATGAGTAACCACTATGGTTTTTCTGCCAATGTCCAGGCTAGGGTGTTTCTAGATGGAGTTGGGTCTTGCTGATACGTCAGAAGGCCCTCTCTGTTGTGGGTCTGCTAGCTATAAATTAGGTCAGGTTGGGAAGGTACTGAGGGGACCTTAACCTTGCCTAAATGTACCCCAAAGGTCGCCAATGGCCTTTTCTCCAGATTTTCTTCTTCCCACACAAGGGTCTTAAAATCAGGTGAGCCCCATTTGAGTGAGTACCTTTGTAGCTCCTGAAGGGAAAAAGCTGCAGCTTGAGTTTGCCTTTTACCTCACTGCCCAGTACCCTAAAACCTTGCCCTGTGGCCTTACACTCAGGCAACCACTTAAGCTTTTACAGAAACCTCTGTTGATAAAGGTGGGGTTTCTCCAGGGAAAGGATGCACAATGTCACCAAAGTCGATCATCCTGGAGTCCGAGGTAATGAAAAAGAAAGAGGTGGTTGACTGGCTCGACCGCTACTGCATCAGCCTCTGGCTATGTCGGAGACATATGAAGTTTTTGCATCGACCATATATTCCCCTAGAATCGAATCTGTGACTACGTGGGTACCACACAAATTCGGTTCTACAGGGTATATATAGACAACGTTACGACCTCGGGTCCTACCCAGAGCAGACACCCAGGCAATTGCCAGATCAGATCTCTTCAGTTTAACCACCAGGAACTCCCTAAGCCCGGCTTTCAGAGGCAGTTCAGGTAGGCTCGGTGACAATTTGCAGCAATGAGTCCCCTTATTTTCTTGCCAGGATCAGGGCTACGGAGCAGCTGAGCAACCAGGACCTTCTTCTTAAAAAAGAAAAAGAAAGAAGGGGGATTTTTTTTTCACCCCAGAGATGGCGGCTTTATTGCCCTCTTTCAGAATCCAAGTCTCCCGCCCCCTTATCAAGTGGTATTTCCCCCAAAGAAGCAAAGGCTCTCAGCGGCAGGGAGTTTTGAAAAAGGCAAAAGAGGATATTCTTCACCAATTCCTAAGCCAAGTTAGTGCCACAGCTAGTCTTCTTCCCAGAATTCAAGCATTTACCTTCCTGGGCCCTCAGCCCCGATGGACTTTTGGATCCTGCTGCTACTGCCGCCGCCGCTGCTGCCGCTGCAAACCCTGAGGCAGGCGCTGTTTGCGGCCACCGAGCCGCCCTGGGCTGAGACCGTCGCGCTAATGGTGAAGGGCAGGGCGAGGGGTCATTCGAAATCATTTACAAACATATCACAAAGTTTCATTATTTTTGCTTTGCCGACAGCAGCACAGAAGAGTACAAAAGTTCACGAATTTCACCGCCCCAGCGCCTCTGCTGTCCCGGGCTTGCCCCTTGATTCAGGGCATCAAGAGCCCAGATGCACTCTGGGGCTGGTCTGATTTCAGGGGCAGAGGGATGCCCTGGCCTGAGTCGAGTTTTTGGATGCCTGACAACAGGCTGAAGATGTTTACATTTCTAAAGTATTGTTTTAATTCCTTTCCCCATAATCACTCTCAAAAATCACTCTCAAGTCTCTTGGTTTGATGGGGTGGGGCTGGGAGATTCCCCTCACCAAAGCGGGCAAAATTGGGTGTTCCCTTTTACTCCGTACTTTGCTCTTCCAGCACCCCCTCCCTTCTTTCCCTTGCACTGGTTTGACTATTTTGAAGGGATTTCCAGGGTGCCAGTTCTAAAAAGGGTTAGAATCTGTTTAAAGACTCCCCCACACCCACACCTCATTTTCACTGATGCCAAGCCCTTTCACCCACGGCTTTCCAGGGAACACTGGGCCTACCTAGGCTTTATCCAGACAAATTGAGGAAGCCTGATGGGTTGAGTGGGGACCAAGATGAGAATACACACATTTTCATATTTGTTAGACATTGTGACCTGCATTTCACCTTATTGCTCTACTTGTTCAGACAGGTCAAAGCCAACAAGTTATTGATGAACAAAAGCGTTAAATATTCACCTCCCGCTCAACTGCCCATACAAACGCTTTTGATCTCTCCGGCTTTTTGTGCTGTGTGTAGCTACAAGGCGCCAGATTTGGGTTTGCAAGCCAGCAACCTCGGTAGAGATAAGCACCCACAGCCAAGGGTGCCGGGAAGGACGAGAGCAACCAGAGGAAGTCTTAGGATTCTAGATTTTTATCTTGGAGCCTAGAGGCAGGTTCACTTTGTGCAGGCCTGGTTCATAGAGGAAGATTACAAGCTGGGGGATCTCAGCCTCACTAGGGGCCCAGCAAAGAAATTTGGCCCTGAGCCCAGTCTCAGCTTCTCTGACCCTGAAGGGAAGGGGATTGTGGCCCTTGCAAATCTACTTTTTCATTAAAATAAAACCACTTGGGGTTTGCAGGGAGTGACAAGCCTCTGCTATTTTCCTTGACTTTCCTCTGTTACCACCACTCTAGCGAGAAGGTCCTCCTGACCAGCATTTTCAGGACCAAACTTTAGAGCCAAAGATCTGGAGTCCCCTCCCTGACCCTAACCAATTCCATTGGACTCTGGAGCAGAAATTCTTCAGCTGCAGCTAAGAAGAAGCAGGGAAAGGGAAAGGAAGCGCCCTTCTTGCTCAGCTGCTACCCCAAACCTAGAACTCACACGGGTGGAGCTGAGTCCCAGAAAGACACAGGAATGTGGACTGAAGCTCAGAACGCTCAGCCCTTCCTGGAAAAGGCCAGTTGAGTGCAGCCAAGGCTATCAAGGGTTATATGTTTGCTCTGTTTATAATAAATCAATGTTGAAATTAAAACATATATACATGTATATATATATATGAGAGAGAGAGAGAGAGTGAGAGAGAGAGAGAGAGAGAGAGAGAGAGAGCTGAGTTAGACTGGGCAGGCTTTATTTAGGTTGGACTGTAGAAGGGGAACCGGGTATCTTAGTGTTTGCTGTGTTGAAGGTGCTCTCAGTACTTCATGGAGAAGGTAGACTGCTAACTAGATTCAAGTCTGTTGCACCTGTGCGAGCTTGCGAATCCAGGGCAAGGCCTGGAAGGTCCAGGGAGGTCCTGAAGACCAGGGCAGGCGAGCTCCCGTGGTGCGTTTACTTTGGGCAGGTGACTATGACCTAGGCCTCAGAAATGCTTTCTAAAGGCTCAACCTGGATCCCCCACACCCCTAGAGAGCTCTCCAGGCAATTCTGACCTGGGGAGGCAGCGCAGCTCTGCCACTCTCTCATCCTCAATAGCGTAGACCCTCGACCAGGACCACCCGCCACCCTTAGCACTGCCCTTTCGTTACTGGAAACAAAACAAAACAAAACAAAAACAAACAAATAAAACCCAAGAAGGTACTTACAGTGGCTCTCCCTGGTTCCCCCTTGTGCTCCAGAACCTGTTGCAATGAAAACGGGATCACTCAAATTTCACAGGATAATAAAGCAGAAATAGATGACAAGGCCCAGACATTCCACTAATACCTAGAACTCCTTGCTTTGGAGACCGCCTTCGGGGAACTGCTCTAAGTTCTCAGCATCCTCAAAGACAGAGCCTGAGAGTATTAGAGTCTGTCCTGGTCACCTCCCCCACTTCAAGCACCCTTGGGCAAAACCCTGCTGGTTATATGACCTAACTGCCCGAGGCAGGGTTTCCCCGGTGGGGAAATGGGAAGTCGGAGAAAATGGGCCTTTGTGCATCTCCTGCTACAAGCGGGTGGGTGCAGTTCCATTGGTGAGGCAGCAAATATTCTAGCTGTCCTGGGCCCCAATTCCCTGTCTGTTCCCTCTGAGAACAGTTTAGTTCTCCATTTCCAGTTTCAAGTAGGTTTCAAATTCATCAGTCCCAAACAGTATCCCCCAATCCCAGCTTCCAAACCTGCCGTCTCATCAAAAAAGGAGCAGGCATGGCTGGGACATGCTTTTCTATGTGTCCAGTTCAAAAGTGAGTCATTTCCTTCAAAGGGGAAATGAGAACCCGAAGGATAACTAGAAAGCAAAATCAGTTAAAGGTAACCGATCTAGACCTCAAAGAAATGGTCTAGACTATGGTCTAATTCTAGGGGTTTGCCACTCATTTTCTAACTTGGTTGCAAGAGAATCTATAAAAAGATCATACAGAGCGGTGGTCCCCCTCCCCCGGCCTTGATGTCCATCTTTAGGTACTTTAGGAACAGCAAGCAATCTGCTCTGAAACATCTCAGAGCTGACTGTCTCCACACGCATCTCCCTCTCCATCGCTATGATCGTTTTATTCTACTTTTGATGCAGTTACTTCCTCTCTACAGGGAGGAGAGTGTGAGTCCTGCTTTGGGGGTAAAAGCCCTTAATTCCTAATTTTCCATGTATACAAAACTGGGGGGGAGGGTGAGAATCCCAGATCCCCATTCTACTTATTAACTTAGGTTAAGGCTAAAATTAAAAGTAACTTCGATAGGCTTTCCTCAGGCAGAGAAGGCCAGACTCAGAAACCAAACCCCCACCCCCACCCCAGAGTTATTGTGGAAAAAGTGCTAAGTGACTTACTGTTCCTTTCTGGTGGGTAGGGTAGCTGGGAGTTGAGTAGTAGGTCTCCTTCTGAGCCCCGGAGCAGGCTGGAGCCTCTCACTTTTCTATGCTGCTCCAGGAATGAAGCATCTGCACTTGTAATGCTCTTAACCTAATTTATGGTGGGAATTATATTTTGGCTTGTCAACTCTCAAGCCATAAAACAAAGTTTATTGGAATCACGTGCTTGTAAATAGCCACTCAGGTCCCTTCTCTGCAGAACCATAAATAACCTTTGGCTTTAAACTTTTATTCACTAAATAAAGGTTCACTGCAACTGTTCCCTTGGATTTAAATAGTTCCAAATATCCAGAATGCAAGAGAGGTCATAGTCATATCAATACCCCAGGCTTTTCAACTTGCATCTTTTCAGAGAAGGCTGTTTAAATTGGGGGATAGTGCTTTTTGGAAAAGGCTGGTTGGTGGGCATGTCTTATGATTCTTTGGCTGCATTCGCTGTGAGTACCATCAACTCCTTTATTTCAATCATTTTTTCCTTTTTTAGCATTAGCTGTGGTAAATTGGAAAGCCAATGGCTACTTGCTTATCACAAAAGTTAGAAATTATTTGAGATTTTGCTCAAGTTTCAATGGAGAAAGAGTGGCTAGGAAGAGGCTGGGTGGCCTTGGGAGTGGAGAGGCAGCTGGGATTAACACTTAGTTTCTTCTGAATTGTGGATGGGGCTTGGTGAAAGCTGAAGATAGCCACATGCCTAGAGGTCTTTATAATTTGCTTAGATCTGACAGAGAAGCCTTTGCAAGTGACCAAACTGCTTAAAACAGCAAGACTTGGGCTTTGGTGGAGTGAGAAAGTGGAAAATAGCCCCCATTGGACTCTGGCAACTCACTCTAAAGAAGGTTATAAAACAATAAAACAACCCTGGTGTGAAGGGCCCGGGTGTGAGGAAACGCAGGAGGCTCTTAAAGAAGCCGAGCTCAGGAAGTCAGACGTGCACCATCCCATCCTGTGCCCAAATCACTCAGTGCAGGGCCCATGGGTCCTTGAAGGCCCACATCTGATTAAGCTCTTCAGTAGCTCCTCCCCACTGCTGCCTCCTTCACTGAGAGAGACCGAGAAAAAAAGCAATGTGAGACTATCTCTGTCTATTCTACTGAGCGATCCAGAAAAAGGACTGGGCACAA
Organism: Sigmodon hispidus; assembly: GCA_004025045.1. NCBI lineage: Eukaryota > Metazoa > Chordata > Mammalia > Rodentia > Cricetidae > Sigmodon > Sigmodon hispidus. The sequence continues at coordinate 242,874 of PVIH01000041.1, forward strand.
CGCCACAGGAGAATATGGCCATCTTTGCTCCTGGAAGATAAGGAAAGAAAGGAATGAAGGACATTCCCCCCACCTCCCATCCCCTCCTATCCCCCAGCTCCCAGGAAGAGGCACAAATTAGAAGAGAATTGGGCCCCAGCACCCTTCAGTGCAGCCTCCAGAGGTGCCACAAACCATGTGGAATGTGGTTTTTTTTTTTTTTTCTGCTCTGATAAAACAACGGATGTGCTACATAGATTTGTAGAGCACACACATGCATATATGATTTATAAATCAAATGCAATTACAACAATTCCTATCAGAAAGTCTCACAGCCCAGAAAAGACATTCTTTGTATAAAGATCTCTTTGCATGCTAATTTCCAGCCATTATATGTGCATTTCCAAACCCCACATTCTGATTTGACTCTCATTAGCCAGAAGTCAGGAGGCTGTTAGTCCAGACACTAGGACATCCACTTCTTAAAAAAAAAAAAAAAAACCCTTAGCCATGTGTAGAAACTTCTGTGTTTTGTTTTGTTTTACAACTGGTGGCATATTCTTAAAGTAATGGCTAGAGATAACCCTTCGAAAACTGGGTTTTGGTAGCACCAGATGAGCAGCTTTGAATGAATCCTTACTAATGACCTAGAAGAGATAATTAACATTGGGGCAGTTGAGAAAAGCTTTAATTTTTAGGTTAAAATTAATTAAAGGGTAGGTGACTTTCCAGGTCATTGTGATGAGTGTTTTGTAAGGAGGTGAGATGATGTGACAGCAAGGTTTGAGAAATGGAGTGTGGACAAACAGTGTCTGTTATTTAGTTGGGGATCAGTAGAGACCTTTTTCTGTGGATGAAAGATGATGAAGATGATGTCTGAGATATGTTTGCAAACCTCACTATAGGTTACACAAGAAGACAAAGCCTCCTCTGGATATTTATGAGAGTAACAGGCAGGAAAAGGGTCATATGTAAGAAAATGAATGGAAGGAAAGAAGACATACATTGAGACAGACACCTTTGTTTTCCGATCTCAGAGCTCACAGGCAAAATAATTAAGGAGCAAATGTGTGTCTTGATCCACTGGTCCTTTGTTATGCTACCCCACCTCCAGGGTCCTGGGATTTGTGAATGAAAGGGATGGTGGAGATGTGGCAAAAAGAAAGTAAGCCTCAATGGGGAAAGCAGATCCTATGTACCAGGTGTTTCAGGTTCCTCTGGCTTCTCCACCCCATCCCCTGGAACTGAAATCTCTAGGAGGAACTTGGGAATGCCAGACAAGTGCCCAGAGTCTAACCCCAGCCAACATCCACAGGAAGGGAGCAAAGAGGCTGACCCTCATTTAAAATCTGTAAGGAAGCCAGACAGAAGTTGGTTGGCACATGCCTTTAGTCCCAGCACTTGGGAGGCAGAATCAGGCAGATCTCTGAGGTCAAAGCTAGCCTGTCTTCAAAGTGAATTCAAGGACAGGCAGGGCTACACAGAAAAGCCTCAAAGAAAGAAAGAAAGAGAAGGAGGGAGAGAGAGGAAGGAAGGAAGGAATAAAAAATCCCAAACTGTAAGGAATTATCTTCCCAGTAAACTAAAATCCTGGGTATTGCCTTTTATTCTTTAGCTAGATCGAGCCAATTCTGAGAATTTCTGTCTGGTGGGCTTCCATAATAAAGGGTTCCCTGTAAGACTTCTTCAACCCAGATGTCAGAACTGCTCCCAGGAAAGTGAGAGAAAAGGGGTTCTAGAAGAAAGCATCAGACATTTCACATATAATGCGGGTCAACCTTCAGCACACCCTAAAAAATTATGCTAATGTCTCATAAGAGGCCTTGTGCCTAGAGAAGATGCTGAGCTCTCAAGATAAACATTTGCACAAGTAGGGACAGGTGAGGTGAGGCTTTGGGTGAATTCCCTGGCCAAAGACACATGGTACAAAGGGTCTGCTTATGAACAGAGGCTAGGATTAGAGCCAGAGAAAAACTGAATAGGGATTCCTAAGCAAGTGAGAAATGTGATTCTCTCCTGGCAATATGCTACTGAAGTTCCTCTTTCCTTCACAGTGGAGCTACTTAATTAGTTTGGAGTCCTCTGTAAGGAAGTGATGAGCCTAAATGAAAAGGCCTGAGTAGAAGATAAGAACTTCTAGAAAAGAGCCTGGGGCCAGGATGTTTGACTTGGGGTCAGAGGCTAAAAAAGACTCCAGTGGTTCCAAGAAGAGTATTTTAGGGATAGAGATGGACAGGAATTGGATGGCTGATAGTGTTTCTCCCTTAGACTAGGGACAGAAAGTTACAGGGCATGATTGGAGGCAGAAGAAACTCTGAATGTTTTGGAAAAAAATCTAACTCAGACTTGTAGTATAGTCAGAGAAGTGGCAAAAGGATGGCAGAAAAACTAATCTGTAGGCAAGAGTTATAGAAGCCAGAGCCAAAGAGGTAGGTAAGAACCTGGTCTCAGGGAGTGTGCACATATGTGTGGGTTCTAGCCTTGGGTGGTGTTTATGAAATTTATATTCATAAAGGAAAATTTTAGCCAGGCACAGTGGTACACACCTTTAATCCATGCTAGCATTTGGAAGGCTGAGGCAGAGATTACTGAGAGTCTGTGACAAGTTTGAGCTTCATGATAGAATCCTGCCTACAAAACTTTTTTGTTTGTTTAAGAGAAATAGAAAGGCTTTGAAAATTAGAGGGATAAGTCCTTCCTAAAACACACCTGTCATTACTCTGGTCCACATTGGATTAGTCATAGCCCTAATGCCTAAGTTATAGTGTACAGGTAGGTGAGGCGAGGGGAGGGGCCTGGCTTCTTGGTTTCCTTACTCCATATCATTCATATTCAAGGAGACTATGATGCCTGGAGCTGTACAAGAATGACCAACTGGGTAGGTGTGGCTGACAGGAGGACAGGATGGTGCTGGAAAAGATTGAAGTATGTGGCAGTGAGCCCAGGAGAGATTGCAAGCCCTCTTGAGGGCCTTTTTGTGTCTATGCAAGTATGAGACCACCTACCAAGGAACCAAGAGCTCTTTCTTCCTGGGTGGAGCCCAGATATGTGTAAGGACTAGACAGGAGACCTGAGAGATCATTGCTGATGTGACTGCCCAAGATTGTTTTATTATTATTATTGAGATAGGGCCTTGTTAAGTAGCCTAGGGTGGGCTTGAACTCCATTTGAAGCACGAGCTGGCCTCAAACACAAATGTTGATCCTTCTGCCTCAGTTTCCTTAGTTCTAGGACTATAGACTGTATCATCATGTCTAGTTCAGGTCTCCATAGAATTCAAGGCTTAGTAAATAAACCAGCTTGTCTTTTTTGGCTGTAAGGCCAAGGTCTTACTTATGAGAAAGCATGGCCAATAGTAATAAGGGCAGGTGTTAAATGCCAAAGCAACATTTTAAGTTTTAGTTAATAAGAATAGTCAGTGTAGTCAGTGTTGTGCTCAGTGCAATACTAATATGAAAGTAAAAATCAAGACAGGTGTGATGAGCTTAAGCCTGTAATCATGGCACCCAGGAGACTGGAGCAGGAGGATTGTCTAAAGTCCAAGGCCAATTTGGTAATATAATGAGAACTTGTCTTTAAAAAAGTAAAATTGTCATAAGAACCCTTGGTGGTATTCTTATTATTATTCCTACTCTCAAAGAAGGCAATAGTCTTAGAGGTTTTGTCCTGCTCACCTAAAGTCATACAGCAAGTATGTGGTAAACCTGAACTTAGCTTAGAACCTGCTCTCTTTGACCAAGTCCAACATGAGAAATGAACAGACCCTGTAATTTCATCTATAAAATAAATCATTCACCTATAGTGTAGTAACTTAAAAACAAACCAAGAAGACTGTTGTTGTTGTCTCATGGGGTTCTTGGCATGTGCAGTGTAGACATAGAGAAGAAAGTCGGGTCAGGAGAATAAAAAGCTAAGCAAGAGAGACCCTTGACTGACCCATGGTTTGCATTGCCTTGGGAAGAATGTTTTCAGTATACCAGACACCCCATCTTGACATTGGAGTTCAGCGTGTTTCTAGAAACTTCATTGTGTAGATATTTGGGCACAGGCCTTTGCTGAGAATCATTGCCCTGGAATAGTGAAGGGGGGGGGGGATTTTGCAGAACATTGTAAAGGGCAACAGAGGATCAGTGAGTCAGGGGAGTTGAAGTTGGTGTCACACTTGAAGCAGGACTAGCCAGCAAAATACACAGCAGGCCTGCAGTGAGTGTAGTGGGGGCCATGGTATTGAGGACAATGGTCCTGTGCATCTGTCTGATTCTCAAGCTGTGGAGTGCATCGTGGCATTTCCCCAGACATTCAGAGAGTCAGAAAGATGTCACAGGGCCTGGGCCCTGTTCTAAATAAGCAAGGGAAGGTCATTTGGTTTACTAAAGGAGGGTTCCATCCATGTTGTGCTTTCCCAGGCTTCCCATTCTGACCCAGAATTTGGGTTAGAGTGAAAGGCGGGAACTAAGGCTGTGTAGGAGATGAGGTGTCTCACTAGGGTCCTGTGGTTTAGGAACAGCTTGCTCCACCATGAGATCCTAGTTGCCTGCTCCTAGAGAACCGCAAATTACGCCCTCTTTGGGTACACAGGGGAAAACAAAGTGGCCTTTCACCCCAGAATCAGTCTTCAGGCTCTGAGAACCTCAGATCTGTCTTTGGTGCCGCAGCTGGAGAAATAGTGACCACACCACCCACGCTTGTCTGATGCTGCGCACGTTTTGCGAGCTGAAGTGGAGGGCGGGGTAGAGAAAGGGGTGGCTTTGGTGTCCTCCCCCTCCCCTCCCGCCCAGGGCATCTGTGGCATCCGCGAAGCCAGCGAGACGCTTGTCCTACAGCGCCTCCTCCTGGACAAAGCTCCAAGCAGCAGAAAAGGAACAACACTAAACCTGAAAGCCTAAGGCCAGCACTACCTTCCTGAGACTGAAGTCTCGGGTCATCAGAAATTGATTCTGCCATGTCCACTGGAGAGGCAGAGGGAGTCCGGAAGTCACTGAGGCTACTTCTCACCGCCCCCCCCGCCCACTTCCCAGACAACAATTTTGGCACTCAGAAGCGTGACAGGAGGAAAATTGCTCCAGTTTGTCCATTTATTTATTTACTTGGTTGCTCTTTGCTGAGCGTGAATCTTAGGACGCGCTGTGTCGGCAGAACAAGATCCGAGAATGGCTAGCCCAGGTTTGGCATTTGAAGAGGCTCCAGAAAGAAAGGCCTTTTCCCAGAGCAGGCAACATCAGCCTGAGACAAATCTATGTATTTCCTGAGGGTCGTGTGTGTGTGTGTGTGTGTGTGTGTGTGTGTGTGTGTGTGTGTGTGTGTGTGAGAGAGAGAGAGAGAGGGGGGGAGGGAGGGAGAGAGAGAGAGAGAGAGTACATACCTGGAAAAATTCTACTAAATCCTATTTGCAACCTGTTTGTACCGTACAGACAAATTGGGGTGGGGTGGTCTAGATCGAAAGTAATTGTAGTCAAGGGTAGAGTGATTATCTTTAGATAAAAGGCTGGAAGAAAAAATGAGCAGCAAATCCTGAGGGGAGGGTAATAGATCTAATAGATCTGGCTATCTCTTCCTCTCCCTCATTCCCCCATCTGTGCAGTGCTCCTTCATTCTCTGGGCTGGGCTGTTTCACTGCACATGCGCTGGGCGTGCGCAGCCCCGCACTGCAGAGGCTCTGAGCAATGCCTGCCTCAGGCATAGTATCCCCTGGGCTGCACCGCATAGGACCCCAGGGTCTGGCTGTAGAGGCACTTGGAAATCCTATCTAAAAGAGGCAGGAAATGTAGTTTTCTTTCTTAGGAAAATCTGAATTAATGCCTCAACTAATCTTTCTAGTTTGCTAGTTCAGTTCCGTCAAATCAACAAAACCCCCGAGTTGTCTATGAACACTCTCAGCGTTATCTTTCTGGTCAGAATTTCACATCTGGGGTAGAGCTTCCCCTGAGTCAATTATCAATGGGGGATCACCCTACCCTGTGTTCAGAGAGTATAATCTCTCCTTTAGCTTTGCAAAACGATCAAATCTAGGAGATTCTTTCTTTTGAAACAATAGTATCTATTTTCACCATTTCCGAAAAAGTGCACCTAAATTGGATTTAAATCGGAATTTCGAGTTCTTCGTTTCTTCTCCACAGTTTCCTGTGCCCCTGCATACCCTCACTGGCTGCCGCACTGCACTGCGGCAAGGCCGTAAATACCTCTAACAGCTGCCTGCCAGCCCAGGGTGAAATACTGTCTTTGTTCGGATTTCCCCTGACTCTCAAGCTCAGAGAACAGAATTCTGGCAAAATATACGTATTTGTAGAAAAATGTGACAGGAAAAACACACTTGGTGGTTAGTCCCTGTTCTTGGCTACATTTGTAATAACCAGCCACACTCTTCTCTGGTTCTCCCAGAGACTGACTCCCAACTCATGGCTGCCACAGAGGACACCAAAGACAGGACATTGGCTTCCAAGTCTATAAATAGAAGTTTGGACATAGAACGCTGAGAATTGTTCCCACAAACCTCTGATCCTTTAGGCTTCGCACATTTACAATTTTTTGTTTCTTTTCCTTTCTTTCTTTCTTTCTTTCTTTCTTTCTTTCTTTCTTTTTAATTCTTTGTTGTTAGGTTCACAGAAACAATGGAGGCAGTTAAGGCAATACCGGCCTCTTATACTTTCCTTGTAGAGAAAATGTGTGACTTGCCACTTATTTCTCAATATACAACCAACCACTTCTTTCCAATGAGCTTTTAATACTACCACGAGGCTTACAAAGATTGCCTTGGTCCTCCATATGTGCACTTCTGGCATCACATTTCTCTGTGAAATCAGGACCATTTTAGTCACTGTAGGAGGATGGGTCACCAAACCCAGGAACAAGCAGCTGAAACCCCAAACTTACAATTTGATCACCAGAACATGCAGTTCACCCCAGCCTCACCCAGCCTCAGAACACCAAGTCCACCCTTAGCCCCACCCAGCTTCAACTGACCAAGCTGCAGAGCCTATGGACCAAGTCAAGGAGCTTGATTTTCAAAACGGAATTCTTCTTCTATCAGAGAACCATCTGTGTTATCACTGTGTGATGGGAAAGTGCTTACAAGATACAGATACCTCAAATCAAAAAATCCACTCCAGACTGTGACCCAAGACAATTCTGCAGGCATCAACTAGACCTCCATTTTGAAATGAGAGCGATTTCAATCTTAAGTATTTTTTAAAAACATTTTTGTATAAATATATCAGCAATTGTTCACAAATACTTGTACAACCAACACTGTTATCCTGAAATGTTTGGGCAAACAATAAGGATTTATTGAAAGGCACTGTGGAGACTATAGTCCACCATGATGAGCAGTCTCATGCGCAATGCGGCAGATTGCCTGAGACCTCAATGCTTCCTTCCCTGTGTGTTCAGGAAGAAATAGGAAATAGAAGTTGCAAAATGATTATCAAACATCATCCAAAATTGTTGGGGGAAAATGACATTATGTTCTGCAAAGGGTTGTTTCTTCTGTATGTTTTGGTTCAGTGGTTTCAAAGTAGGAGAATGTTGCTGTGTGGCATCCATTGGTAAGTTAAAAAAAAATACCATAATGCATTTAAAAAGCAAAAAAAAAAAATCTCTTTCACTACTTTGACAAATGAGAAACATACGCGATGTTTGAACTTAGAAATGCCTCGCATTTCTCAAATATCTATTGGGTTTATCCTAAAGCCTCCGCCAGATTTTCTGATCTTATGTACCCCAAACAAACACCCATTTTGTGACATAAAATAGTCCAAATTCACCTGATACATTACCGGATGTAGGAGGAACCAAGCTTGAGTTATTAGCAGTTTTCCCTAAGAATTAAAGAAACGTTTCAAAATAACTAAAACGCCATTTCATACTCAAGGCCCAATAAACTATAAACCCTCAAAACTGGCCTCACTCAAGAAACACATCCCGAGTACACAGAACCCACCCCACCTCAACCCACGCCCAACCCACGAAAAACACCTGTTAACGTAGGTCTGACCACGGTCAAACGATAGAAGCGACGTATTCTGTACCATAGGAAACCTTTATTGACCCCTACCCCTAGCCAAGCCGAGGTGTCTAGAAGCCATTGCACACTCTTCTTCTTAGAACGGATTCAGGGGTGGGGGTGGGGGCTCCAGATCTGAAGGTTCTTAAGCCAAGGGATGGGGGGGTAGCTGCAAAGGAATCCCCTATGCACTTCTGAGCCCAGTAGGGCCCCACCTCGAGCCCCAGGGACACACATTAGGGAGGGAGACGCATGTAGCCATCTCCCTGTCCTTGGGTAATACTGATCGCCGGGAAGGTGGCACCTATTGCCCGAGGCGGTGGCCCGGACAGCTCGGGCGCCTGGAGGGCGGCTCTTACCCGGAGGCTGCCGAACTGCAGGCGGTCGGCCCCGGCGGTGGCTGGACTCCATCAGGCGCTGCCGGACCACTTGCACCCTTGGCGGCAGGTTCGAGCTCATGTTGCTGGAAGGACCGAGTGGGCAGCGCGCTGCCGCGGTCTCCCGGGCACAGGAGGCGGGTGGGTGGCTTCCGGCAGGAGTGTGAACCGCGGCGGGGGGCTCGGTGCCCTAGGCTCCTTCTGGGCTCCCTGCCGGCTCCGGAGGCAGCCTCAACCGGGACCCAGGGAGAACTGCCCTGGAATCGCGGCGGGAGCCCAGGCCGCTGCGGACCCCGCGATCCCGCAGCCGGCGACTGGAGCCCACCTCTGCAGAGACAAAGGTTAGAAAAAGAGGGGGTGAGGCTCTGGGAAAGCAGAATGCGGGGGCAAATTCGCCTGGGAAATCAGGAAAAGGGCCGTGAAGGCGAGCGGCGCCTGCACATGACCAGCCGCAGCCAATGACGACCGCAAATAGGTCATAAAAAGGTCTATTACCAAGTTGTAAATTTTCTTCAAACAAAAAGGAATTTACTGCAATTCCTTGCGGATTTTGCACATACAGCTCGCGAGCGCCATGTTTTTCCTCTTCTTTCTCTCTTCGCTCCTCTCCTCCCCTTATTAACCCTCCTTTTTTTAATCTTTTTCTTCTTTCCTTTCTCTTGGGTGTCCTCCTCCTCTCTATTCTCTCTCTCTCTTCCTATCCCTCCCCCCCCTCACACACACACCTTTTCTATGGATTACTGGGCATTTTTGTTTTTGTCTCAAAACCTCTGTGCAATTGGCCGCCATGTGGGAGGAAATGAGTGCAGGCAGTGCACAGTCTCGAGGGATGTCATCGGCACAGCGCCTCCCTCAGTCCCACGTCCCCCCCCCCTCCACGTTGATCACTTGGCTTCTTTCCTCTCCCACACAAAAACACTTGTCCAGAAGGAATGGCAGGCACTCTCAGATTTTACCCGCTCATCTCAGGCAAGCCACATCCCAAATGTTGCATATGCTCTTCCCCATCGCCACCTAAACTGGGGTCCCCCCAGCCTCCTGGGAGTTTCTGCGGTGGGAGAGCCATCTTTCAACTCAAAGGCTATGAATATTTCTACATACATGTCTACTTCTCCGAAATAGCATTTTGGGCTTCCATGGCAGAGTTTTTAATCTATCACCACAGAAACGAACATCCCCTCCCCCCCAAAAAAAAAAACCCTCACTTGAGTTCCTAAGATAAAAAGACTTGTGGAATTTAATTCCAGACCTGTGCTCTTACTTCCACCAACCCCCATCCCCCGTGTTTGACCACTGAAAAGTGCTTAGTGCCTTTTTGGAGAGGAAAGGGGCTTTATCTGTTCACAAAAAGAACAATCTAGATTCTCTCCCTCCCCAAAGGTTGGAATTACATCTCTTTTGCATTGTCAGTGGGAACCTCTTTGGTGAACTCTACCTAAAAGTCAGTGTCCTTGGCTGACCTCCAACATTTCCCTCATGGGTACTGCCAGTCAGCTGTCAATGCCTGCCTGAAAGGGGTCACTACGGTGTTCATTCAGTCCTTTCAGAACATTCCAGCAAGACATTTCTAAATATATGCTCTTTGCCAGAAACATCTTCACATCCAGTAACTAACTACCAGGTATGACCTTTATTAAAGTAGTGAATGCACAGTATCCTTCTGTGCAAGCCATTTGCATCCCAAGAGAAAGTTCTTGTGACCTTGGGTAATTTTAATTAAAGAGCTTCTGCCACCATCTGTCAGCAAAACTCTTATTTCTTGAAAAGGCCAGTGGGCTCTAATTTTGCTGGTCCATTAAAATGTTTTCTCTTCCTTTTTCCACCTCTAGCCATCCAAGGATTCAACAATCACCAAAGAGACGAAGGACCAACGCTGGATGTGAAATCTTATGCACCAAATTAAATATGTTATTACACAAGCAAACCGGCAAACTGGTGTTCCTTACCTGGTTCAGAGCATTTTACTTTGCTCTATACACAGGGAACTTGGTAAAGAGATTGTTCAATTCTAAAACATTCTAAAATCTAGTCTCAGTTTGCCTCTGCATCATCTCCCCTCAACCCAAATACAAGTAGATTTTGTGGCTTGGAGAATGGGGCCAAAGAGTGTCACTTAGAGAAGGCAGCAGCCATGTTGCACTGTTTGCTATGCAGAAGGAAGCTATGTTGTGGGACTTACAAAATGGTACCTTGAACTGACTTCTGTCTAAAAAGGAGTAAGAACCACACCCTCTCTTTGTTTCTGGCTCTTCTTTTTTAGTCATTGTTAACATGGAGGGATCTTGATTTTCCCCTAACCACTTTATAGACTAAGTCTCCTTTCAGGGCAGAAAAGCTCCACCTGGACTTGCAAAAGGGTCTCTGAAGGTTCATGTAAATGTATGCAGAAGCTTGTTTCTGGCTGCCTGGCTTCATTGTTTAATAGAAGAGCATCCTGCAGTGCTCCCCACCTCTAGTCCCTCTACCGAGACACTGTCATGGGATGGGGAGGTCTAAGGACTGTAAGAGGGAAATGGAGAGCAGAGCATGAACAGGAAGGGAGGGGAGAGAGAGAGGTGGGGGAAGGATTCTTCAAGGTCTTTGTTTAGAAACAGATCTATGTAGCAGCAGAAGAAAATATTTACTTCTACATTTATTACACTTTGAACGAACCTATGTATATATCCAAATTTGTAATCTCAAAACATCAGTTACTGTAATGTTCTGAACATGAGCTAGGATTTTACCATGGTTTTAAGGGGCAGTGTGGCCCAAAGGCACATTTCCAGAGCAGTATAGATTGCCAGAATGTCAAAGACTTGGCATTTTTACCTTATTTTCTATCCTTGATTCCCATTCATTCACTTAGTAGGTCCTTTTCCTAATCAAATCTTGTCAAATTCCAGTTTGAAGAGATGTTTGTGGGAACATTCTTGAGTTGGAGATGGCAATTTATTTTTATTCTATGTATATAAATATTTTGGCATCATGTATATATGTGCACCATGTTGGATTCCCTGGAACTGAGATTATAGATGGTTGTGAGTCATTCTGAATTCTGAGAATTGAATCCTGGTCTTCTGCAGGAGAAAGTGGTCTTAAGTGCTGAGCCATCCCCTCCCCCCAACACACACACACAGAGCAAAAATTTTTAAAGAGTTCCTTAAATCAAAACAGCCGGAGTTTAGCCAGCACTGGTTTACAGGCAGTTTATGCCTAAAGCTGTTTCCTAGCCAGGCTCTCAGCCTGAGGCATCCTTGCTCTATTCCAGCCAGCATAGATTCAAGCAGCATACAAGAGCAAAAATGTCCCCAAACCCAGCACTGGCCTTTGCAGCTGTCTCCTTTGTACAAATGTTTAAGCCTTGGACACTCCTGACTTAAACTGTCTTTCCGGGGGCTTAGGGTTAGCAAATGTCAAAACCACAGCCTTTTTCCTGGGTGGAGATCAAGGTGGGGCTTTGCCTCTAACCCAGCCAGTACCAATTCTACTCTCCACCAAGACACACAGTATCAAACCTGGCAAAAGACTCTTCTTTTCTTACGTATGTAATATAAACTACTCTGAAATTAACAATAAAACAAAACACACATCTCTAAAGTAAATGTGGCAATAAAGAAGCCGAAGCTCTCAATGTCTGCTTGAACGTGTTTTCATTTTTCAATGAGAAATGAGACTTTACTTGAATTTGTCCTTTCCTCCCTCTCTTCTCACCCTCCTCTCCCACTCCTGTATAAAAAGGCAGCTGCATGAGCAGCCCCAAATGGAAAATGGATATCTTGTTAATAATAGATGCCAAACCCTGCTTCAACTAGAACTCTATGGAATTAAGCTGTGCTGTAACCTGGCTCTGGGTCATCAGGCCTACAACTGGACTTGAATCACTTTGACTTGAGTTAAAGCTGTCACAGTATCATACCAGCAGGATTTAATGCAAGAAGAAACATGGATAGTCGGCCCACTTTGGAAGAAAGCCCCAGTCCATCGTTTATTATTATTATCATCATCATCAAATGGCTTGCAAAATATATAACCCACACCCACTTATTAAATAGAAGACTTGAGCAAATCACTGCCTTCATGTGAGCCCTGGTCATTGTTTGTGACTGGCGAGGAGATGGTGTTTTCCGGTCAAAGATATTAACGTTGCTCTTTAAGGAGTTTTCTTTATTAAGGAGCTATGCTCTGGAGCAGTTGTTTACACTCAGAGTTTCTGCATTTACACTCAGGGCTTGTTTCAAATAGGTAAGGTCATGGCTTTCCTGAAGAACAGCAGAGGACGGACGTACCAACAGACATCTGAGATGAATGCAGCAAGGAGGCTACAAAGAGCATGCAAACAGTGCGAAGAGAATACAGTAAATATGGCACCTACTTGGAAAGCAGAAACACCGAGCATGGAGACCTAGAAATCCCAGGCTATTACAAGCAGGGTTCAAAATAAAAGCAAGGCCACTTGCCAGAGTGAAAAGCTAATGAAAATATTGCAATTCGTTTTCAAGTATTAATTCTCTAGATTATTCAATTGCCATAATTTGTATAGACTACAGAAACACGGCTAAATGTTGATTTTGACATTATCCCTAAACTCTTGCCATTGGCACAATACTCTCCTAAAGTTTAAGGAAGTCGAGAGTCTGGACGGTACATTGCACTCTTCAGCTAATGTGCTTTTTCAATAGTTGGTCCAGACTCTTCCCTGACATTTACAAAATGTTCAAAGAAACCTTCTGGAAGTAAACCAAAAGACACCCGAACCATGGTTACAAAAGCAGAAAGAAAAATATAAATAATACATCTCATCAAATAATATAAAGAAATATTCTGCGGGCATAATTTTTTAAAAAATTAATAGACTTCTTTTAATTTACTCATTTACTCACCATAAAGATTTAAAATATTCAAGTGCACTTGTTTAATAAAGCATTTTATATTCAATCGTTTAGTGCTGATCATTAGGAAGTTTACGTTGTTGAGGCAAATCACCAGCTCAGACATTAAAAACTACCCTTATAAAAATATAGCTACAAGGTCAGTATCAAATTACCCTTCTATAAGGCAGCTCAAGAACTGCTTCTATGCAATACTACAAACTATTTTTTTTTAAACGCCCAAATCCCTTTCAAAGCGCAGAAACCTCAAGAGCCGTGACATTAAGGTAGCTTGAAACACAGGTAAAGTTCCTTTCCAGAGAAGAGGAGGAGGGAAAGGTGGCGTCCTCCAGCATATGCTGATCATTAGTCTTAATGGTCTGTGGTAAAAAATTTAAAAAGTTTAGAAGTTAATTCGTGGGGCCTTCGGCTCCATCTTCCTCCAGTTCCCGGGCTTCCTTTTTGGGTTCTCCGTCCTTCGCCTCCGGCCGGGACACAGGAAACTTATCCTTGTTATTTTCCTTTTTCCATTTCATTCTCCTGTTCTGGAACCAGATTTTTACCTGTCTCTCCGTGAGGGCCAGGGTATGGGAGACCTCGATTCTTCTCTTCCTGGTCAGATAAGGGTTAAAAAGGAATTCCTTTTCCAGCTCTAGGGTTTGGAAGCGGCTGTAAGTTTGCCTTCCTCTCCGTCTACCAGGAGCTGCTGATGAAAACAAACAACAAAAAGAGGAGGAAAATCAACGTGTTTTGTTTTGTTTTGTTTTAAAAAAAAATAGCTGATGTCTCTGAATGCTGTTGGAAGTTTCTGGAACGGGGCTTAAGAGATGAAACACACAGTGGTCTTTAGCTCTGATTAAAGATACAGGGTGTGCAGGCAAGAGAAGCAGAAACAAGGTCTTCACAGTTACTCTGTTCCCATCATCCTTTACATACTTTTTTAAAAGTCCGTATTAGTTTATGTACAAGAGCCACAGTGGCTACACCAGAAGGAAAGGAGGGGGAGAGAGGGAAAAGGACAGGGGAGTTTTAAAGCTAGAACGTGAGATGAAAGCAGATTTCTCCCCTCCTTTTTTTTTTTTTCTTTAAAAAAAAAAAAGCGCATCCCAACCTTGTGGTCTCATCCAGGGAAACATTTGAGAAGGAGACGAGCTCTGATTTAAGTGGTCTGGGTCCTCGCCAATATTACCACTGGACGATTTACAGTCAGGATATTGTACCAGCTCGGCCTCTTGCTGGGTCGTAAAAATCGGCTGTCTCTGTAAGTTATCGTATCCGTAAAACTTCGCGGGTTCCCCGTGACAGGCAATCCCGCCGCAGGGGGGAGGCGGCGGCGGAGGCGGAGGGTGCGGAGGAGGAGGTGGGGCGGCCTGGTAAGCAGCAGCAGCAGCAGCAGCAGCCGGGCTCCCCGCACCAGCATGGAAGTAGTCCTGGCCCAGCCCGGGGCCTCCCCCTCCGCCGCACCCGGGCGGTGGCGACGGGTGCGGGTGCGGGGGCGCGTGCGGGAAGCCGGCAGCGCTGTTGCCATAGAGCTGCAGGGCGGCGGCGTGGCGGCCGCTGACCTCGGGCGCGAAATGACAGTCGTAGTAAGTGGGATTGATGGCCTCGCCCGCCGCCGCCGCCGCAGCCGCAGCCGCCGCCGCCGCCGCCTTGTACTTGGAGTACAGCGGGTTCACGAAGTACGAGCTCATCGGGGCGGCGGCCGCGGGCGGACGGACGGGCGGCCGGCGAGGGGCTCGCCTCTGCTCGGCCGCGCTGCCGCGGGGGCCTCTGGGGCGGCTGTGGGAGCCGCGGGGGCCGCCGGGCCTCGTCGCCACCCGTCCGCCCGCCCGGTGCTCGCGCTTCCCCTTAGGCCCGGCCGTCCGGCCGCTGGCTGCTCATGTCAGGCTGGCGCGCCGCCTCCCTGGCGGGCCTCTCCCGCCCCCGCGCTGCCGCCGCCGCCGCCGCCGCCGCCGCCGCCCTCCGGGCCTCTCCCGCGGGCGCGCGCCTGCTGGGCCGCAATATAATCGCCGACGCCCCCGGTGACCTGGCCGGCGCGGCCTCCAGCTTCCTCTGCGGCACCAGGCACCGGGGACGCGGAAAAGAGTGCGCGCGGAGCACGGGGGGGGAAGGCGCCTAGGCTGGGGTTCCCGAGCCCCCCGCTCTGCTCTGCAGGGAAACGAGAAGAAAACACACCCTCTAGCCGCTGCCACCTCTCACCTCAACCCTCCCCCGCCGCCCCCTCCCAGCGCCGCCGCCGCCGCCGCCGCCGCCGCCGCCGAGGCTGCCGCCCCGGTGCGCGCCGGCCGGGCATTTTCGCACCCCGCCCGCCACTGCGGGGACACGGAGCGAGATGGGGGGCGAGATAACCGCGCGGAGGGATCCGGCCCGGGGCGAAGCGGCCCCCTGCGCCGCCGGACGGGACGGCTCACGCCCGGCCACCGGATGCCTCCGCCGGCCTTAAAGGGGGCCCATAAAGCGGCACTGCCAAGGGCTCCTGGGGCCCCCCGGGGCCAGCAGAGAGGGGGCGCGGTCTAACTTTAGCCTTGGGGCAGCCGGGGAGGTCACTCCCAGGAAGCTGCAGAGCAAACAGAGCTCTCCTGGAACTGCCCAGTAGAGACTGGCCATGGCCTTTTTGCATTTCTGAAGGTGGACGTGCTTGATGGATTATTGGTCCTTGTGTTGGTTTGGGCCTATCTACGTGGTTTTGATTTTTTTTTTTTTTTTTTTTTTTTTAAAAGCCACAATCCGGCCTCCAGATCCTGGCCCTTATCAAAGCGAATCAAAGTCCTGCTTTTTCCAGCAGAGCAGGCCTTGTGGAAATGAGATGTACATTTACCCTTGACGCACTGCATGCCTGGCTGAGGCTCCCAGGTTAATTGATATTTAATGGAAATCATGCCCATGAATATAGTTTCCATCATTTCACCCTTGATAGACGTCAGTGTTGGGAGAAGGGGGGTAGGCTAGAGAATGTGGAAAGGGTACATTTAGCGTTTCGCCCAGGGAGTGAATGGAAGAACGTTCCCAGTGGGAAGGAGGACCCACGCCAGGGTGGGTGGCATTTCCTAGGGCAGGGCACAAGGTTCTAGGGTCCCAACCCAGGCGCCCAGCGGACTTGGGCTGGCTGTGGCCCCGGGTGGAGCGCTGAGGATTCGGATCGTTCCGGTTCCAGGCAGCTGCAGGCAGGCCCTGTCCTCGCTAATGACTTTAGCTCACACACCAAATCTGCAAAAATAACTACAGAGACTGGGTGCAGGCCTTGGCTTAAACTTGATTTTCCGGAGACAAAGTAAAGAGAAGGCTGGTGTGTGAGCCATAAGGAAGGGAAGCAGAGTCCTCTGCGGGGCAAGTCCAGGGTTCGAGTTTTCGAGAGGGCAAATGTCCAGATTGTGGCAGCCCTGCAAAGCTGCGTGGCTTTACACCACCAACCGCTTCCCACACGCTTTCACCTTTTTCTTTTCTTTCGTTTGAATGTCCAATAAATATGTTTATATTCTCTCTCCCTCCTTCCCTCTCCTCCCCACCTCTTTCCATCCATCCCTCTCTTTCTCCCTTCCTTCCTCCCGCTTTAGGTGTGGAACACTTTTTCCTTTGGGATAATCGGTGTCTAGAGGGCACCACGTCCTTTGGTCTTGAGAACAGAACTTGAAGATACACCCCAGCTCGCCAAAGACTCTGGCTTACAATAAATCACACCGCGCTGACTTTCCACGGCCAAATACAAATGCCAAAAAACAAAACAAAAACAAAAACAAAAACAAAAACAAAAAACCCAACAAAACAAAACAGATGGACTCAAAGATGCAGCAGGCCAGAGACTTCAGCTACCTTCCATTCCTTGTGGGTTTGTTCAGCCCATGTGAGTGGGGAACCGAAGTCAGTCCAGTGGATTGAATCTCGTTTTTATAAATAAGATCGACATAGAAAGGTATATTCACTAGTTACATACGACTCTATTTCTACAAGCATTGGCAGGAAGTGGTGAAGGTAAACAAATTATTGATGAATCTGGAGATGCTAAAGGCACGAGTTATTAACATTTATGTTAGAGAGTATGGAAACTTGTTATTGGGGTGGGTAAGAGCAAGGCTGTCTTATTATTTTGTTTTCCCCCCAAGTATCCTTTAAATTCAAAGTGTAACAACTAATTGTGACTATTAAGGATTTGAACTTCAGTCCTGCAAATAAATACCCAATCAAAAGATTTTTTTTTCCACCAATAAAGCCTTGGAGCTAAACTTGGTAGTTGTGCCCTTTTATTTCACCGAGTTCATGGGACCATGGGTATATTTGAACACTGAATAAGCGAACAGATTTGGGGATGGGATCCGGCCAAAAACAAAACCAAGAACCTACATCTCAGTAACATACGGCAGTTTTAAAAACTCCATACATTTAGGAGATTGTCCATGAGCACAGCCTTCATTTCTACATATTTAGGCCCTAATTAAAAAACAAACAACAACAACAAAAATCACTGCAGCACATTCCCTCTGATGGCAAAACAATGTGGTTTGTTTTTCAATTTTATTTAAGCATTCCGTTTGTTATTCGAAGAGAAGAACGCAGTTAACTTCGTACATATCTGTGCGTTTACTCATTTCTTGTTTTGATGAAATGCATTAACTTAACGTTTTATCGTTTCTGCACCACAGTCCAGATTTTCTGAAATGCTGAGTGAGCCAAAATTTTATGTCTGACAAGCACGGCTTGAGAATTTAATATCTCACGTTGTTTATTTTTGTTAAATTTAATCCTAATTTAAGATTAAAAGAAAGATTGTAAATATTTATAATCAAAATCTTCCTCCACCGCAACACTAGCTTTACGAGATCAGAAAGTGGAGCAACAGCGCCCTCTAGTGGGCAAATGCCGTCGCGAGCTAACCGCGTTTGATTCGCCTCAAACCAATTCTAATCTTAATTCTTCAGTTTGACTTAGGCTTGGACTGCTGACACTAATAATGCTTCATCTCCTTGACTGTCAACAAGTCAATTGCAGCAAGCGGGGGCTCTGAATGTAGAGGAAATTCTCATTTGGGCTCACAAGAGCTTGCAAGTAGCGTGTTTGCCAAAAGCTTCCAGTCGGTCCTTTGCCAGACACCGCAAGTCCCTCATTCTGTAATCTTCCAGCTGTGCTTTTTAGACAATTGTAGGACAGGCTAGGTTTAACACAAATCAAAACTTTAAAAAATATTAATTGATAGGACTTTTTCTTTAAGGAAATCAGGCACTTTGAAAGCTAAAAATTATGTCTTTTTTTTTTCCTTAAAATCTGTTACTCTCAACATTACATGATGTATATTTGCTAATTCAACTTTCTAATTTTAATGTTTTGGGCCCATTTAGCTGAATAATTTAGGGAGTATTAAAGTCAAATTAAAAGCTATTTGCTACATCCCATGTGCCTGTCTGGAAAGTCCCAACTGGGCTTATGTTTATTCAAATTTCTCCAGACAATCAACGAGAATTTTTAAATTGTATCAGTGACAGACTGAACCAAATTGGATAAGCAGTCTATGTGTCTTTTTTTAAAAGCAAATATTACCAAATCGGTGTTTCTTGCTAAACTAATCTGTCTCTCATTTACAGAAATGTTTTCCATCAATTTAGTTGTAATGACTGTATCTGTAATAAGTGAACAAATTTCCATATTTTTGCTAGGAATTTGGAGGGGAGGCAGCGAAGAGGCGTGTACCGTCTCCTTTCCCCACAAGACATAATTCTAGGAGATGCTTGCTTGAGTAAATGGCTCAAGATCACTAGCCTCCCCACCTCAAGTAGTGGAGTGGACCATTATTGTCTTATTTTTCTTTTTAAAAGAACCAGATAGATCATGGCCACAGTCAAATGTTGAAGAACCACCAGCCATAGGCTACCTCTAGTGTTCGCCCCATTTTTAAAAATCAGGACTATATCACCTCTTCTTTTTTTCTTTTCTGGATGCTCACACCTCACTGGGGGCTTCCTAGCCCCTTCTAGGTCCAAGGCTTGTTTATATTTTATTGTCCAGAATTTAAGACTCAGTTTTGTCTGCATTTTTCCTTTCCTCCCACAAACATCAAAATGAGATGGTTTCAAAGCGAAGCGCCTGGCCTGTCGTAAACTCATTACCTCCAGACGTCTCGCCGGCTCGATGGCTTTATGACACCTTGGCTCTTCCTGTTTTCAAAGAGCTGAAGGTATTCGCCAGGCCTAAGGGGCGGGGGAATGCAGCACCTTCAGCCGGATCTGGGCCTTGGCTTTCCCTCCCAGCCCCCATCTGCTTTTTCTTGGAGTACCCCTCTTTCATCAGGATCCCCAAGATCTCTGCCATCTCCCCCGCCTTCCGCCCAGCCCAGGCTGTCCGGCGCCGTGGCCTCCTCTAGGGCCTGCAACGCCAGTGATCCGCCTGAACCCTCACAATGACCTTCATTTTAGCCTCTCAATGCGGCCTCAGAGGACCAAGCTGGGAGCTAAACTTACACAGAAGCTGGGTGGAGGGAAGGGGGCGGCAGGATGAGGGTATGGGGGGGTTGTCTTGACCATTTGGATCGGCTAAGGTCACTTTGGGGCTGTGGTGGGGAGGGGCAGAGGCTCAATCCCTAACCGGCTAGGACCTCCCGGAGCCAGCTAGCCCCTGGGCCTGGGGGAGTTACTCCACTGTTCAGAGTTGCCCTTTCTCTTGTTTGGAGATGGGGATTGGCGTCTGGGTCTCCAGAATAGAAGCCGGCTCTCGGTGCAGTGTGTCAAAGCCTTAGTAAAAGGGTGCTTAGTTCCTGGCGCCAGTGACTGTGTAGAGAGGTTCACTCAGGGCCTAAGGCCCAGAGTTCATTGTGGCCCTGGCAGCTTAAGAGGAAAGCGCCAAGACACCTTCCAAAATGGTTCTCTTCCGCAGGCCAGGTGTGCTACACAAAAAAGCTGTACCTTAAAGACTCTCCAGGTGTTAGGGCCTGCAACCCTTAGCAATGTGTTCCTTCTCAGGGATGCGACAGTCTGATGGTCATGTTAATTTGAAAAGACACAGAAAGCACACAACGTTCAGCGGCTGGGCTCCGTTTGCTCAGATCAGCATTTATTTGTTGGAAGCGGTAACATTTACAACTGGTCCTCAGGCAGGAACATAAAGGGCCACCACCCGAGGCTGCCCAAGGGAGCCCAGCCCTCCCGGGGAGAGAACAGCTCCTCCTGGACTCAGAGGGCTAGGCCTTCCCCGCACCCTGCGGCGCCCCAGGGCCCAGGACTTTTTGGTAGGCCTCACTGGAAGTCAGCCCACGGGCTCCCTGAGGAAAGGGGCTTTCCTGCGGTGAGCTGCTGGCTTGGGTTTGGACTGGGAGGGCAGCGGGGTGGGGTGGAGGGATGTCCATAATTTCCCCCTGCCTTCAGATTCTCGGAATTGGATAGTTGGCCCTGTTTGGGAGGCTGCATGGGGTGAGACTAAACTACAGTACTTTTCAGAAACATGAGGGACATTTACACAGGAGAGGGCTTCATCAAGCCTGCGTGCACTCACAAAATATAGCATTTCCTAAGGAACCAAGGAGTAGGAAACGGGGGAGCGGGATAGGACAAAACTCCAAAGCCGCTTGGTTTCTCCAATACATTTGCGAGCAAATACAGTGTCCCCCAAATAACTCACAGAGACCAACCACACAGTCACTTCTACCTAAAAAAGAAGGAAAAAGTCCGAGTTGCTGGAGAGTTTCTGGATCAAGCACCCAAAAGGAAAAACAGTACAAAACAAAACACCAAAACCCCGCTGCCTTGGAGCGCGGCGGGGCCAGGAGCACACTGGGTCAGTCTCCTTTGGGGCATTTCTCCTTGCTCATCTTTTTCATTTTCATCCTACGGTTCTGGAACCAGATTTTGACCTGTCTTTCTGTAAGATTCAGAATCCTGGCCACCTCATAGCGCCGGTCCCGGGTGAGGTACATGTTGAAGAGGAATTCCTTCTCCAGCTCTAGGGTCTGGTATTTGGTGTAGGGACAGCGCTTTTTCCGGGTGGAGCGAGCGTGGATCCAGTTCGCTGCGGGGTTGTCTAGGAAGAGGGGGGTTTGCAGACAGGGAGCGAGAGGCGGAGGGGAGGCAGGGAGAGACGACAGGGTGGGGAAGAGAGGTCGTTAAATTAATTTCACCAAGGATGGACGCTTTTCACAACTTGGGGAAATTATCATAAAAATCCTTAATGCCCGCGCTCTGTTTACCGTACAAACCGCGCGCCCAAGGTAGGTGGTTATGGGAAGCTTTTTTATGGATGCGTGTTGCTAGCCTAGGCTTGGGTAGGCGTCTAGACGTTTTTATAGGTTAGTAAAACTATCAGTTTTGCACATTCGAGCCTTACAGGTTTCAGCAATAAATCAGGGGGCAATTTCTTTTGCACTTACTTGGGTCAAGTTGCTGCGGCGGCGGCTGCGGCTGCTTCTCCTCCTCCTTCAGCGGGCAGCCCGGGCTCGGGTGATCGCTGCAAGCTGAGGGCTCGGATGAGCCTCCCGCCCCAGGCCCGGTACCGATCCCCACCCCGGGCCCGTTCCCTCCCGTCGCCGCCGCCTTGTCCCGCAGGAAAGAGTTGCACGGGAATTCTGGGCCGCTGCTCCCCTGGGACTCGCGGACCGCGGAGCACTCAGTCCGTTTGGAGGAGGAGGACGAGGAGGTGGAGGAGGAGGTGGAGGCTGCGGCGGGGGCCGGGGCCGCTCCGGTTTCAGGCTTAATCCCGTAGTGGCGCCCGTTTGCTGGGCCGCCAGGGCTGGGAACGGGACCTGGGCCTCCGCCACCGCCGCCACCACTACCACCGCCACCACCCGCACCACCGGGGAAGCTGGGCAGAGGCTCCATCCAGGAGCGCACGTAGCGGCCCGGCTCGGCGGTGGCCAGGGGTGGCGGGGACACGTACGGGTGGTACAGGCCGCTCATCGTCGCCGCCGCCGGGGGCTGGGCGGCCACCGCGGACCACGAGGCGGAGAACACGGTCGATTTGGGGGCAAAACTACACGAGGCGAACTCGGCGGCGGAGGTCGGGCCATCGGCCACACCTGCGGGTCGGCCCTGTGTCCCCGGCCCTGGTGGTCCGAAGCGCGCGGCGAACACCTCGTCCCCCTCATGGCCTATGAGCGAGTCCACGTAGTAGTTGCTGAGGGTGCCACTGGACGACATGTTGAGGCACCGCGCGCTCCCACCCAAGGTTACACTGCCCGCCGCCGAGCCGCTCTTCGCCGGCGCCCGAGCCGCCGACTAGTTCGCAGGCTGCAGCCACCACCATTGGTCGCGCGGCCCACGTGATCATATTTACCAATACCCGGAGTAAATCAGTCCGCTAAACTGGGGGCTGCTGTGATTTAAAAAAAAAAAAAAAAAATCATCATCAACAGGAGCGCTGCAATTAGAGCTGTCGGCCCAGGTCCACGCGCCAGCCCGGCCTGGCCCGGCCCAGCCCGCCCGGGTGCAGCAGCGATCACAGGCCTAACTGTGGCCGCAGGAGGCGCTGGGGACTATTTGTTCATCTCTTCTTGCTGCTCCGAGTCCTGCAATCTCCACCCAGGCTCTGGATCCCTGACTCCTGGTCTCTGAGCCCTGGGTCGAGCTTCCATGGCACACCTAAGCGCTTACCCAGGGCCTGGAGCAGCCGGAGGCTCTGGGCCGGGCTCTGCCCTAGGCAGGCAGGCGTTTAAGGGTGGGCCCCCTGGCGCCCAAGGGGAGTTGTTCTCCCTTCGTTTTTTCTTTTTTCTTTTTTTTTTTTATACCTAAACCCACCCCCCCCCCCCCGTACCCCCCCCCCCCACACACACACACACACACACGCTCTCTCACAGCTTGTCGTGTTGTTTAAAACAGGTGGAAGACCTCTGTAATGATATTATGCCTTTCAATAAAAATTTTATGAGGTGTATTTGATTATAGATTAATGTGTCCCTAATAAAACGGACGGATGGAGCAGCTCGAAGGGCCCCCTCCTTCTACCACACTCACACACTCGCCGTGCAGCCACACATACACCCTCGACGACGTAAGGCTAGGCACACGCCCAAGACCCAAGAGGTGAGCGGGGGCAACCGGACTCCCGGGCCTGTTCCAGCACAGTGCGGCCTCTGCAGGGTCGGTCTCCGAGGGGCTTCTCTCTGCCCTTGGATGGGTGGTGAGCACTTGGGTCTCAAGGAGTAATGGCCATGGTGTCTCATCTTTTTCCAGCCTTTTGGAATGGCCCTGGAAGAAAAACATGCCACAGAGGGAAAAACTCGAACGCCAGCGAGGCCAGCTCTCCCCGGCCAAATTAGCCCTGCCTCAGTGAGGCCAGCGGGAACTGCATCTCCGTGGGCAGGGCCGCTGTGTGCCTTTCACACTGAGAGGCCTGTAAACGGATTCTGAAGTTGTCTTCAAAATCCAGAGGAAAGGACAGGTCTTTGAGCCACTCCCTTTCCAATTTTCCCCCCTTGCCTTCAGAGGTAAGGCCGGGCAGCCTTGAATCTGAAAGAAATGCCCATTGTCACTCCCAAATCCATGGTACAAAGCCTGGCTGGGAGCCGAGACAAAAGCCGCACGCCGGCGGCGATTGAGAGGGCATATTCCTCGCTCTACAAGTAGCCCAGCGCACCCTTGGAGAGCTCCCAGCCCACCTCCAGCCCCGGAAAGAAAGGAGGTAAATGGCTACTTAGGGCCTGATTGATTGCCTTTGCGAATGGCTCTCTGATTTTGTTTCAGGGGGCCTGCCCTTTTCCTGTAGCACAGGTTTACCCATATCAGGACCTAATGGCGCTCCCCACATCGCTGGGAGAAATGCAGAGGTTAATATTACTCTACTTCTTTCGCTCATTCAAGGTAAATAAGGGACAAATGTATTCCAGTACTCTCCAGCTAGTATTGAGTCAGACACCTCACTATACCAGCCCCAGGAAATAAGCCTCTAAAGGGATCTGTCTTGGATGTTAGGAAGATATAGGATTTGGGGAAGGAAGTTCAAAACAATAAATACTGAGCATCCCGGAGACTGTCCAGATTGGAGCTCCGAAGTTTGGAGAGACTATATGGATTGTTGCTTGAGAGAAAGAGGGACGGCGTTAGAAAAGGAGAAAGAAAGAAGAAAAACAAACCTGTTTTTATGATGGGTCTTTGAACCACAGGCCGGATCTGGGACAACGAATTCGACCACCTCTTCCCATAAGAACCCTTCCCTGGCAGGACTAGATGAATCTGGGCTCAGTGGTGTGGATTCCACAGAAGCTGGCTTGAATTTTCCAATCTATGTGTGTAAAAGGACCATTGGTCTTGTTGGGAAGTTATGTTCATTTGCAAATTCTCTTTCAGTCACCTGACTGCTCGGCAACAATAACTCTGAA
Source organism: Sigmodon hispidus (assembly GCA_004025045.1). Taxonomy (NCBI): domain Eukaryota; kingdom Metazoa; phylum Chordata; class Mammalia; order Rodentia; family Cricetidae; genus Sigmodon; species Sigmodon hispidus. The sequence continues at coordinate 267,366 of PVIH01000041.1, forward strand.
GAGCATGTTGTAATAATAGAGATTTGACTGGGGAGAATATTTTCATTTTTTTCCTTTAAAAAAAAATCGTGTGGGCCCTTGAAAGGTAAGGGCTGAACATAATTCCCTTTCAGAAACGAACCAAGGTGAAGTGAGATGAAAGAACTCACCCAACCTTGGCTTCACTGGGCCTGGGCGTCTTGAGCTTGGGATGGGTAGGAATGTAAAAGGGTGTCGGGAGGACACATTGGATCCGGTGCCATGCTAAGCTGTTGCTTGTTCCTGTAATGGAGGCCAGGCAGGTTCCAGGTGGGCATTACTAGTTCCAACCTAGCCCCTGATGGAGGATTCCCCAGCCAGAAGTCATCAACAGCTCACTGAAAGCATTAAAAATAACATAACCAAAAACCAAAGAGAAGAAAACACACAAATAGGGAACTGAAAGTAATAATGAGTGCAGGGCATAGGCTTACTTACCAGGCTCAGGCTACAGGGAAGCTCATCCCATTGAGATTGTAATTATATTAACAGGATTAGGGGGTGGGAGAGAAGGAGACACCCTTCCCTGTTAGGAAGACTCCCAGACCGGATTAGCACTCTTCTCACCCATCACTGCTACATTCTAGTACCCTGGGTCCTGTCCTCTCCAGGCCCCCTCTCCCTTTTCCTGCTCACCCCCACTACCCTACCCTACTGCCTCAAACAGGCAGTTTCATCAGAAAAGACCCTTCTCAAAGGCTTTCAGCACCATAACACATTTCCATTTCAGAAAACAGAGGGAACGAACTCATTTCCAGAGTTTATTGCATTATACATGCGATCAGAACATGCACAGGGAGCACAGGTTGCTGCTGCACTTCTACCAAACCACAGATGCACCACAAGGAAAAGGCTACAAGGCATAAGTCATCAATACTCCATTTCACCAAGGACAATTGCTAAGTTCATTTGTGAAAAGATACATTGTAATGTGCTTTTTAAAGTCCCCCTCCCCCCAAAGCTTGTGGGTTTCCTTATTTGTTTGAAATATATATATGTAATTTTTTTTAAAGTACTGAATGTTTTCAAAATGACATGAGTTCATGGGCTAACCACACACAGAGAACTTTTTATGTGAGGAAAAACGTGGAAAAGTCACTTTGCTGGTTGGATAGGTGGGTGAATGAGTGGATGGTTGGATGGATGTTCTACAGTTCCAATAAGTTAAGACCCAAATGAAAATGCGCAGTAATAGTTACCCTGCATTACGATGAAAAAATAAATTACACGTGCTAAGTTTTTTTTAATATATATATACTCATAGGGATTACAGATCACTTGCAGCACGAACAGAATGACCCCAAAGTCACATTCTAGCAGGAAAACAGAACAAAACAAAACAAAAACAAAGGGCAATGAAGGTTTGTTTCCGCCTTCCCAGTCCTCCAGCACTCGGGCCTGGAACACGGTGCCTTCTCTCGGATGTTGGCCTCACGTGGGCCTCAGACCTAAGAAAAGGTGAGGTTGGCGGTCAGTTCTCGGATTCGATTTTCTCGGCTCATCTTCTTCAGTTTCATTCGGCGGTTTTGAAACCAAATCTTGACCTGCCTGTCGGTGAGGTTAACGCTCTTACTGATCTCTAGGCGGCGCTCGCGGGTGAGGTACATATTGAACAAGAACTCTTTTTCTAATTCCAGCGTTTGGTGCTTAGTGTAAGGGCACCTCTTCTTTCTGCCGCTCTTTGCAGTGAGCCAATTGCTGGTTGGAGTATCAGACTTGATTTCCTCTAACAAAATTAAAGGGAGAAGAAAAAAAATCAAGAATTTTTTTTTTCTCTCAGTCCATTCAAATATACCCTTGGCCATGACCCTGCTGGCAGGCAGGCTGCTTTGGACAATGCTGGTATTAAACATTGCTCACAAAGATGAGGAATGAAGGGACTTTTTAATTGATACCAAATTAGAACTAAATACTTAAAGTAATACAATGGAAGAATATGTTGTACCAGGGGTTGGTTCTCTCTCTCTCTCTCTCTCTCTCTCTCTCTCTCTCTCTCTCTCTCTCTCTCCCTCTCTCTCTCTGCTACACAACTTTCTGGCTTGTACAAAACGTTACTATAATAGTAAAGTTTACAAAATTTCCCCAGCAACATTCTAAGTGGTCAGCCCCATGACAGGGATAGGAAGGACAGCATGAGCAGTTTACCAACCCTCCTGCTGCTCCAGGGCCCCAAGTCGGCCACTTCTTACCCACCTCTCCTGGGCAGACAGGGTGTCCCACAATCAGGTTTACAGGGACCCAGGCTCTTTCAAGAGATAAACAAACACCTTCTCCATCCTGCCTGGGCATTGTTGCAGGCCCCCTCCCCCCAATTTCCTTAATTTAAAAATGTTTCTTTGCCCTCACACAAAAGCATTCCTCCAGAAATGTAACTCGGTGGCCCACGGGTGAATACTAAGGGACAGACTGCAGGGATGGGGGTGGGCAAGATTCCTTCTTAGAGACCCACATCCCTGGTTCTTTGCCTAATCCCAGTCCTAAACGGGCAATGCAGATCCATTCTCCCCCTCTTCCGCCTTTGCCCTCTTTGTATAAGGTTGCAAAGCCTGCGGCACTTTCCCCAGACAAAGCCAAGGTTACCTAGCCCAGCAAAGGCAAAAAGTCTCAGCTTCCCCACCCAAGCACCAAGCGGACAAACCATTTCCTTCCCCTCTTAGATCGCAGGATGCGGGGTGCAAACCCTTGAACAAACACGATGTCTTGGGTCACCTTAAAATGATCCCTGGATGCTAGACAAAACTAGAGCTGCAAATCTTAGCCAAAGAAAAGGGGCGATTGGAGCCCTGTTTACAAGCCGCTGGTCTCCTTTTAGCTCTTTTGTTGAATTTCAGGTCTGGCTCAGGACAGATAAACCCGGCAAGCCTTTTCTCTGCCCAGGCGCCATCAGCGTGAGGCTAGGACTGGCCTAAAGGGCCAGAGCAGCGGGTGAGATTCAGAGACTGTCTCAAGGCTAAGATCTCCCCTTAAAAGCCGGGTGGAGCAGCACCTGCCAGTCGGGTGCTGGCCTCCGCTGCCTGGGCTCCGCTTTGGGCACCCGAGCGCTCCCTTTCCGAGGATTTACCGGACTGCGCGCCCGGTTGGGGTGGCAACTCTGTTCATACCGACCTTTGCTTTCCTTCTCCTGCACTTCAGGACTGGACACGGAGACCTCAGCCAGGCAGCTCCTCTCTTCTGGAAGGCCGCCTTTGGCCTCGGGGCTCTCCACTTGGGAGACTTTGGTGGGCTCCTGGCCGCTCGCGGTTTCGTTCATCTTCTTTTCCATCTGCAGCTGGGCAGCCGAGAGCTGCGGCTTGGCCGCGCCACGAGGGTTGAGCTGGAGCATGACAGTGGAGCTGCCTTCGGGGCTGTTATTGTACTCTTGGGTTTTCCCGGTGGCGTAGGTCTGACTCAGTCTAAAATATCCAGGGACAGGAACCTCAGGGTTCTCAACGGGACAAGACTCAGGGACCAGCCTCTGGTACGAAGGGACCTCAGCAGAAATGAGTTTGTTGCGCTTATCAGAATACATGCAGCAATTGGATTCTTCTTTAATGTTGGCGGTGAATGAGCAAGTGGGGACTTGCTGTGTAACAGGTTGCTCTATTCGACAAGATCTGTTCGGGTCTGTCCAACTGTCTACTTGAGGTATATAAGGATGCACATTCATACCCATATTTTGGTGGTTCACTTCTCTTTTGGCCAGAGACGGGAGCAGTCCACAGGTTTGCATTCCATAGGTCCCCATGTCTGCGCTAGGTGGTGGCATGTACATGCTGGCGCTGCTCGAATAAAAACTGTCACTCCTGCAGGCACTGATCAAGGAATCTACTAAAAAAGTATTAGCAGCAGGAGAGCTGTTGGGAAAGGACATTTTGGGGAGGAATTTGAAGAAGAGAGATTGTGTCCTTTGTAGGCTGACATCTCTAGGAAAACATTCCCGGTGTAATTGTGGATGCCTCTGCCGACCACATGACAACCAAGCCAATGAGATTTGAAAATGGCCTTGAGCCGCAGCCTCCTTGTAGGTCACGTGTTCCAGAGCCCGGCCGGCCGGCCGCGTAAGCACGGACAACAGCGACATCTACTAAGCGCGGGTGATAGTGCGCGCTGGAAACAACCGGCCCAGAGCTCTGCAGCGGGCCAGCTAGCCGGTCTCCCGAGGCTTGTTTGGCTGGCCTGTCTGCCCCACTCGAGTCCCCTACCCGACCACCCGGCCCCGTCGGCGGAAGGAAAGGCTTGATCCGAGGGGCCTCCGGGAGGACACGCGCACTGAGGGAAGTCAGAGCGCGGTGGCGCCTGCTCACGGAAGCGTTTTCCCTGCACATACCCAGGCAGAACGCTCCCAAGAGGGCCGGTTCCGAGCAAAGGGTAGGGGCGCGGGCTGGTTAATTTAGTACTGGGCAGCTGGGAAGGTGAGTCTGATTCCTCTGGTTCTGAAACATACTTCCCTAGGGGTCCAAAAGAAAAAAACTCTCGGCTGCAAAGAAACGACCAAGGTGTCGCGGTAAACACTAGCGAAAAAGGCCGCGAAGGTCGAGAGGCCATGCAGTTGGGCAGATTCGGAGCTCGGAGGATGGTTCCAGCCCTTAGTTAGTCTCTCCTTGGACTCTTCGGCGGGACTCGGGGGGCCACCGGGCACCCACGAGCTCCTGGAGCCTAGACTTTCAGAGTAACCACACCCTGACCTTTGAGGGGCTGGCCGCTGGGAGCTTCTATCTTGAAGATAATCCTTGTCAGCCATTCCCTGTATTGGAAAGCGTCCCTCGGGTTCCCAGAGACAGCTAAACCGAGATTTCCTTTCCTCATAACACAGGGCAGAGAGGAAGGAAGGGTAAAAGAATTTTTTTTTTTTTTTTAAAGAAAGGGGAAAACTCTGATTCTCGGACTCCACAAGTTTTAGAAAACCGGGCCAGAGCAAAGAGAGAGCAAAGCAAAGGTGTCATTTGAATCTTCTGCAAAGAAAAATGTTTTCCTTTTATGGATTTTGTAAAAGCATTGGTTTCTGACAAGTGCAAGGTACAAAAGGTTGTGGAATTTATTAATACATATTAAGAAGAATCAGGGCGATCAATAAAATTCTCATCTACATTCTTGGGCTACTTGGTAATTTTCTTGCTTCTGAAGGTTTTTAAAGAGTTATACCCGCTGTTGCCACAAACGGGAAGATATTTTATTAACAAATCAATCGAGACTTTGTAAAGGATAAGATTAATAGTTAAGATTTAGCATAATGGCGTTTGCTTTATGAATTATTGAAAATTATACTATTGATTTTTCCCCTTCGCTTCTAACCAAGAAGGTCAATTTTTGTTTTAACACAAATCGTCAAATATTAAAAGCTATACTTTTGTCACAAGTTAAATTTTATAGTTTTGGACAATCCCTAAAATTCTTTGACAAGGTTTGCTTGGGCAAGAGGGGGAACGAGATGGAGAAATCTTAGTCTTCTAAGTGAGGGAGAGTTTTATAAAGAGGATATGGTCTGGGGTTGTGGTCCAGCTCATTAAAGACCAACCACTGCCACCACCGCCATGGAAACTCAGAGTTTTATGAGAAACTTGAACAACTTCCTCCCTCCTTCTCTGGTTGCAGGCGCAAGCCGCTCTGCGGAAGCCCGGATTTTAGGACAGCAGCAGGGAGCTTTAAACTTGATTTCCAAGGACTTGCCCTGGACCAGGGGCCCAGCCTGTGTGTGGGAGCTGTCCTTCGGTCTTCCGGGCCCATTCCCTGGCGGTCTAAAAAGTAAAACGGAGCCGGAAACTGTGACCGTGAACCAGTTCTCAGTCCGAGGAGACAACTGTGTTCTTCCACACTCACTCAGGAATGGGTTGGCCTTGGATTTCAGGCCCAGAGACTGAACTTGTGGATAAATCTGGTTTCTGCCTCAACAGAACATTTCTTTGGGGTTCGATGCTATTAAGAAGCCTCAGCATTCTGCAAGACCTAGTTGCTCCTTCATAAAAACATTTCACACACCCCCAAGTCCTTTGTCCCCCTCCCTCCTCTAAAAGAATTTCTCCTGGCCTAGTGAAAACAGGCGTTGAACGTTATTTTCGGCCTTGGGACCGATTGGCTAGTTCCCCTCTCTGTGCCCTCGCCCAGACAATAACCTCTTTTAAAAAACTCCACGGTGGCAATGAGACAGACCTTTAAAACCTTTACGCAGCTGTTCAAATACAACATCATTGTCAGGTTAAAAGCCTGGCGCCTCTAACTGCTCTCTGGCTGCTGCACCCGGGTGGTGAAGCCGGAGACTTAAACATTACCTTTCCACAGGGCTGGCTATTTTTAAGCAGGGGTGGGGGTGTGAGGTGTTAAGTAGAGTAGTGGAGGGAAAAAAAAGAAAGAAAGAAAGAAAACTTTGCCTCTAGGTTGCTAAGATCCTGATCAAACCTAACAGCCACTGATTAGCACCTCAAAATTTCCCTTTTCACATTGTGGGAATCAAATTCTGAGTTACAACTAAATGTGCCCAGGGACGGACAAAGTGCCCGCCGCACTGTTCACGGTAGTCTTCCTGACGCCAACTTGGCGCATTCGCATTGTGTTGCCTTGTATCTCGGCCAGAAGAGCTGTCCAGAATTTGACTGCCCAATTTTCCTAATCCCAAGCAAGGAAGGGCTGTTCAATCTAATCAGGAATTTTATGCCCATCAAATGCCCTTTCATAATCTTTATTTATACACGAAAAAAACACCCAGTCTAAAAACAAGCAATTCCTTCCTGAGCTGGTAAGTCTTCAGAGAAGTTGGAGAGGCAGCCTTGCCTTCTCTGTGTGTGGGTCTTTCTGTTTCAATGCCCTGTAGCTTCAAGCTCAAAGTCACTTCGTATTGGATTAGGGTTTAAATAGATCTTCACTCGAAGGCAGAAAAAATAAGTATGGCAATTTATAAATGGAATCTAGTCTCACAAAATTCTATTTTTTTATCTTTTGAATTTCTGCCTTCAGTCTGAGTCCTCGGTGCCAAAATTGTCAATATGTTAGATTTATAGAATTTAAAAACTTGAGCAAAATAAAAATAATATAAGAGAGGACAGAAAATGTGCCTTAAGACAGAGCTGATACAAAGCAAACGGAAGGAAAAGGCAGTAGCTTTAAAGGCCAAGTTTTTATTTTGCTTAGGGCTTAATGAAGGGGCTGGTGTTTTTAAAAATCATTTTTAAAATCATTTAGGGTAGTTAGTATTAATAATAAGTCAATGTTGCATCGTAGAGGAGATGGATACCCATATTTGTAACAAGACGCCTGTCTCCTTGGCACAGGTCTTTTCAGAGAAAATTTAAAAGGTAGCCTTAGCAAAAAAAAAAATAAGCATTTGTAATAATAGTAATAATAATAAAGTGGCTTGCATCGGCACTCCCTTGTGTTCTTCGGAAGGGTTGGGTGAATGATCTGGGCCTAAGAGGACCTATGGGCTCCTAGAGTCTCCCTGAATTAGAGCTAAGAGCCGCCTCTGGATTCTGTCACTCTTTGGAGCTAGGATGGATAGGGGCAAATTAAAAGCTGCCTCCCCAGGGCGCCCCTCTGGGTTGCACTGAGTACCATCGCATCAAGGGAAAAAGAAATACAAGGGGCTAGTGGGAGACTACTAAGGGCTCCGCAAGAGGTCTACGGAGATGAGTGTAAGGGATCGAGAAGGGCCGAGTCTCTTTCTATGCAGACACAAAAGACTCCTACTTGGCGTATTTTTTTCTCTACTTTAGAATCCCAGAACTTGGCCTCTCAGGATCGGTTTCTGCCGTCAAGGAGTCCCGCACACTCTAGCCTTCTCAAGACGGGAAGATTTTTAGCCCCCGAAGTTCCTAATCTCATCCCCTGGCCTGTATCGGGGTTTCGTTAGGAGGGCGCTGCCCGGAGGAATGACACTGCGGACCGCTCAACAGCCGTGGTCCGCCGGTGGCGGCGGCCAGCCAAGGCCAAGGGGCCCCCCGAACAGCCAGATGCGCGGTCTATGGGGCAGCCTACAAAGGAACACAACGACATTTGGGGAGGAGAGAGGTCTCACCCCACGAGAACTGACACCCGGGCTAGGCCCTCAGGAAAGGTAGCTTTACAAGAGCTAAGCTGGACCAGCAGCAAGACAGGCGGAGCCGGGTATCCGCGTGGGGAACACCCACGCCTCTCACTGGCGCCTAGCCGGGCAGTCATGGCGCCCAAGCCTCCCGCAAGCCAAAGACAGCTCCTGGAAGCCCAGAGAATTAGCGGACCGCCCGGTCCTAGAGCCTGAGGTCCGGTGAAAGCAGGAAGGGAGATAGACGTCACTGCAAATTCCGGGGAGCTGCAGGCTCTTCTCAAGTAATTTAAGGGGTGAAAGGGATAGCCATGCTCCCTTTGAGCCGCCCATGTCTGAGAGCCCCGTCTTAAAAATTTTGGACCGCGGACAAGGATACTAACAGAGGGGATATAGACATTTCCCAATGCCCGGGGCTTTGCTGGGGCAGTGAATTACAAGAGAGATTTTTAACTGTTTTTGAGAGCCAGTGCCCAACGCAAACTAACTGCGCACCTCAAGGTCAGCAGGCGGCTAGGAAAGGTGCCTCGGATTCCGTCATGTACAATGCCATTTCAAACGCGTTTCAATTCACAACACTTTGAAATCCAAACGTCCTCACAAAGAGTCCACTATCTGCAGTAACCACATCAGTCTAGTCTGGCACCCGAACCCCACTTCCAGCCCTCCCCGCTCCTGGGGTAGCCAAGGGGGTAGCACCAAGCCATGCGTGGACTGGAATCTTCAGCCCAGAACGACGCTTACGGTTCTCATGGAGTTTCATTTTTTCCCCCTAAGTACACACTCAGCTAAGTTGCCAACGCCCTAATCTGTTTTAAACAAAAGCCTTTTAATCATTCCAGCCATTTGAAAGCTCACAAGATGAGTGCGGTTTGGGGGAGATGGGACGGACCTAACTCTTCATACTCAAACCAACATGAAAATAGACATTCTCCTAATTTAATTAATTCACAGTGGCTATGACGTAGTTCAAATCACAGATATTTGTCTTTTAAAATTATTTTCTCAACACCATCAGGTTATGTTATATACCAAGGCATTTTTTTCAGAAGCTTTATCTTTAAGGAAACAACGATTCAGGGATCTCCTGTTTCAAAAGACTGATTGCCTCTTTTTCTCTGTCTTTCTACAACTTCTCACAATCATGGCTGCTTAGAACAAGGAGACAGCAAACACCTTAACTGCTGGCTGTTTCTAACGGGTGGGCCAAGATCCCTTATTAGAATCTAGTATTGGAAAAAAATATGGTACCAAAGCCTCTTAGCAAATAAGGTTTCTGGAACCTGAGCGCGCCCTCGTGTGGCTGTAGAGGTTCTTGCAAACGGAAAATAGTATTTCTCGCGTTCGCCTGGAGTATGCAGGCTGGCAGACAGCTTGCTCATTTAGTCGCAGTTAAAAGAAGAAAAATGAAGAGAGAAGGAAAGCAACCAGTTTAACTCTCCCAGGAAGATCTACTATTAGGGCATTAACATGTAAGCCAGTGTCCAGATTCCAAACAAAATAATCCCTTTCGGAGTGAAATAATTTGATTGTCTGCTTTCTTTCTTTTGCATCCTTTACCTAAGATTGAGAAGCATGTTTTTAAAAACCAATATAAATAAATTTTATTTGTTTTCTTCTACATCTTAGAAAGTGCCAGAGTTTATTTATCAAGGTAGCAACTTGCTTTCAAATGCTAGGGAGAGTGCAAGTTTCATGAGAATTTACTCTCACAAATGCCTTTTTAAAACCTGCAGCTCTTCATTACAGCAAAGAAAAACTCCTCCTGAGAGCCTCCAAAATCCTCAATACATCCTAGCTCTACTAATAATTAATAGGCATTTTGATCTAACAAGTGTTTTTATTTTTTTTCCTAAGAAGTCAATTGCTATTGAATTGCTCGAATGTTTGGAAGGAAATTAAGGTTATTGATCCTGAAATTAGGAATTTTCTTAGATTTATGGTGAACCCCAGTATGATTCTGTATGGTCATAAATATGTGCATGGGTCTGGATGTGTAAGCATGTATTATGAGAGTGGGTGGTAGTTGGAAATCACAGAAGAACTTTAAGGCGCCTAATTATTCAGAGAGGTTAAAGGTGATGACCTTGACATTTTGGAAGTTCAAAGGCATACACTTATGCACTTATGTTTTTCTTTACCCCCAAAAGCTTTAGCAATTAAAAAAAATTATATTTCAAAAGTGCATACTTTCTCAGGTGAGGCAAGGTATTCTATGCATCTTATGGATTTATATTTTGACTTTGGGTTTCTGAGAGATTAAGAGTCATAAGATCCACTTCACTCTTTTTCACAGAAAGAGAAGCTTTCCTCACTTCTCCAGTTTATTGCACATTGCGGAAATCTCTTTTGGGCCCACCAGAAGGTGTATAATATAACCCAATTAAGCTGTTTAGAACTTGGCTTTTATGGTGTTGTCTAGACAGTTCAAGGTTTTGTAAACAGCCTGGCTTGGCCCTGTGACATAAAGTGCAGTGCAACCCTCACCACATTCTTTAACTTAAAGCGATAAATGTGGTGAGAGGCAGTTGAGCAGCCCCTGGCCTTGGGGGGGGGAGGCTTATATTCCCTGCTTCATGCTCACTTTGACACCAGAAGGACCCCATGTTTCCCTGTACCTATTAACTTCCTTTTTTATCAAAACTTCCCCCTGCCCCTCATATGGAGGGTTTTCTTCTTCTGTTAAGGAACTCTGGCTCCTTTATCTTGTTAAGAGATACTTTGGGTCTTCTAATTAATTTAAAATTTTGTTTGGTCTTTCCAAAAATTTCAAGTTCATTAGACTAGGGATTGGGGTGGGGTGAGAATCTGCTCCTTAGACTCCTACTACTTCTGCCTCTTTGCCTGAAAAAAAAAAGGATGCCAACATTGCTGGATCTCATCACCCATTCAGAAGTGTAACACTAACGTGATTTTTAAAGCTAGTGTAGCCTAGAGGGGTGTGAAAGAACAACCCTTATTACAGAGAAATTAAAAAATGCTTCAGTGGGCTTTCAGTCGCTTGGGGAACAGGGTTCTGGTCACTAAGACAGCCTGATCAGCTACTAAAACTTCTTCAAACAGAAAAATGCATGCAGTGTATTGAAGCTGTACCTCCATTTTGCTAGAAACCATTTATTCACACACAAAAAGACATTGACTCATGCCCAAAGGTACATTTCCCAGAGTTTAAATAATCTGTGTTCACTGAGGGGGAGGAAAGGGATTTCTTAAACTCAAAACAAGACACCAACTCCGTCTAGCCCGGGGCCTAACTCCCTACAGACCGCACCGTGTCCACCAGGACTCGGAGAGGGAGAGGAGAAACAAGAGCTCATTGGCGGTAAAATTGGAAAGGGACATTGCATTTACCATTTTCCCCTTATTAGGATCCGCTCGGCCAAGTCCTCGGCCTCGTCCTCAGGCTGCGGTGGTCGCGCGGAGGTCCTGAGTTGACCGCGAGAAGGAATCGTGAAGTTCCACATAGAAGAGGCGTCATTGAACCCGAGGACATTGGGCCTGCGGAGGGCAGGCTGGTGGGGAAGAGGGTGGGTGAGTGGGGCTCTGGGGAGGGGGGCTTCCTGGAGCTCTCAAAATAAGGGGTTTCCAGTGAAATACTGCAGACGGTCTCTGTTCAGTTTCTTTTCTTTCATCCTGCGATTCTGGAACCAGATTTTGACTTGCCGGTCAGTGAGGTTGAGCATCCGAGAGAGTTGGAGTCTTTTCTCTTTGTTTATGTATACATTAAAGAAAAACTCGCGTTCCAGTTCGCGGATCTGGTACTTGGTGTAGGGACAGCGCTTTTTCCGGGACCTCTGGGGGGCCACTGCAAGGCAAAGAGACCAAGGGGTGAGAGAGGCTGCTGCTTGCCCCCACCCGCTCTGGCCACTGAGCTAGGGCCAGGCCTTGGCCGGGTTAGGGACGTCCCTAGCCGCCTTTGAAAGGCCCTGCCTGCGTCGTGGGGGATGATATATGGGCGGGCACAGGAGAGTGCGGGCGTGGACATGTGTTCACATACACACACACACTCCACACATACACACACACACTCCTCACATACACACTCCACACACATACATACACACACACATACACACACTCACATTTCAGTCTGGCACTAAGATAGGAAAAAAGAGGGGCAAGGCAGGCTCTGAACTGGAACCCAAGAGACAGGAGAGCGCCCACCGGAGGCATCTGCTCAACTCCCAGCTCAGCGTCAGCCAGACACTTGGATTAAGTCCAGTTAGAAGATCACCTACCCCCTCCCTGAAAGGCAGGAGGCTCCCCTGTTCCCACTCACCAACTGTCTCTCCTCTAAGGTCCTCAACTACCCCCCCACACACACACATACACATAGAGGTAAAGCTCTCTACAGCGATTAATGTCCTCTTCGAAGTCTACCTTAAGCCCACCTAAATTGGTTTCCTATCATAAACACACTTTACAACGACCCGGGAAATCTTATAGGATGTATAAACCCCCTCGAATGCTTATAAAGTAGCACATAAAACGGCGCAAGCAGAGGGAGGTCCCCGCCGCACCCCCCTCCCCTGCCACCGCCCCGGGCCAGCCCCTCGGCCCTCGCCGGGCGCCTACCTGTGCCTCCGCTCTTCTCGGCCCCCGCCTCCCCCGGGGGGCCCTCGACTTCGCCACAGCCGCCTTCTGCCGCCCCCTTGGGCTCTGGACCGGGAGTCGCCTTGGCGCAGGGGCTGCCCCCGCCGCCACCAGCCCCGGCCTTGGGGTCGCCCTTGTCAACGGCGCCCTCGGGCTGCGGCGGAGCGGGCGCAGGCTGTGGCTGCGGGCCGGCGAAAGGGGGTCCTGGTGCCGCCTCGTAGAACTGATCAAAGCCCTGGGGCAGGATGCCGTTGCGACCCACGGCGCTGTAGAAGTTAGAGGCGGCGGCTGCGGGACCGTGCGGCGGCCCGGGAGCACCACACACCGGCTCCGGAGCCTTGAAGAGCACGTCTGGCCGGCGGCCGCCGGGCGGGAGCAGATCTCTCTGCATGGCCGCTTCCTCGGCCGCTGCTGCCGCCGCCGCCGCCGCAGCCGCCGCGGCGTAGTAGGGAGCGTAGCCCCCGGAGCCGCCGCCACCCCCGCCGGGGCCACCCCCGCCGCCGCCCCCCGCGCCGCCACCGCCGCCGCCGCGGTACGGCCACTTGGCGCGCTCGAGACCGTAGTCGCGAAAGGCCACCTCCCGCACGGGCTGGACGTGCGGTGCCAGGTTGGACGAGTAGGGGAAAGTCATCTGGCAGGAGGAGGGCTGCGAAAGGAACGACGGCTTGCTAGCGAAGTCCGACGGGGCCACGTAGTAGGCACAGCCCGGCAGGTACATGCTGGCTGCGCTCGGGCCACACTCGTCAAAGTCGTTCATGGCTGCGCGGCGTGCACGCCGGCAAGCCTCGGGCCGCTCCCCGCGCCTCCAACCTGAGCCATCGATTGCACAAGAGGCTTGGGCCAGGATCAACTAAGCAAAAATCCCCACCGGGCGCTGACGTGCAATTCATCTTGATTGATTCTGGTGGTAATTATGTCACGTGACGCCATGGAGAGAAATGTCCTTATATCTATATCAGCGCTCGCCAACACGCCCCGGGACGGCTCCTGGCGCCGAGACGCGCGCACGCTGGGGGCGGATCGGCCTCCAGCTCCTGCCAGCTCTCCTAGGGCACTCCCTGACCAGGCTGCGCTGCAGGCCGGTCACCTGCGCGCCGCTGGCGGCTGCCACCGCTGGGCGCATCTGCCGCCACCGGACTGGGCCGCCCGCCCGCCTTAGCCCGCCCGCGCTGCTTTAAGTACCCGGACCTAGGCCGGAGGGGAGGAGGAGGGAGGGAGAAGGAGGGGGAGGAAGGGGGAAGGGAGAGCAGCGGAGAGCGGTGGGGGGAGCCCCGGCCCTGGCACAGGGGACTAGGTGTTAGGGTGTGAGGTTCCCACCCCCACCTTTCCTGCAGCAGCTCCCTCCCCCGCGACGCAGCTACCCTCTTTAGCTCACCGGCTGGGAGCTTGTTGCTTCTTGTTCAAGGGGCGTAATTGCGACACTCTCCTGGGCGCAGAGAGCCCTGATTTACATATTTCTCTGCAGCTTGCGTTCCCGCTGGGAGCGACCTGACTCTCTTGGGTTCTGACACCGGGGACAAGAGTGAAGACCCTGGAAAAACGACTCCAGGCGCTTTGCTTGGCCTGGGCCTCGGTGCCCACTAGGCCCTTTGGCTCCCAGATTTTTTGCTCCGTTCCCGTCCCTCCTTTCTTTCTTACTCTTCTCTAGTCTCCTTCCGCTCTCCTGTCTTTCTCTCTTTCTCTTTTTCCTTTCATCGCCTCGGTCTCGGATCCGCTTCTTTACTTTCCCAGTCTTTCTCAGTACCCTCATCCTCTTCTCTCTCTCTCTCTCTCTCTCTCTCTCTCTCTCTCTCTCTCTCTCTCTCTCTCTGTCTCTTTCTCCTCTCCCCGCCAACGTGGACACCCGGAGGTCCCAGCTTTCTTGCTTTCCTTAAAGCTTGGGGGTCTGGTGAACAAAAGGAAGTGAAGTCCTGCCCTCAAAGCACAAGGGCCCTACTCACCGCCCACAGACACCCCTGGGGCTCCAACCTCCTTCACCCTCGTCTGTGTTCAGGTCTCTCGAACTGTATTGGAGCCCCACTAAGGCCTGAACAATCTTGTACCATACCCCCAAAACTCCTCTGGAGCCCTTGGATTTGATGGTCACAACTCCCGGAGAGATCAGTTGGCTCTCCAGGGCCTATTTGTAACCTCTGCCTTCCCGCTGGAGTCTATCATCTTGCACCGACTTAGACTTTCCAGGCCTTCATCCACTTGCTCCCAGGCCACACTCTCTTCCCGCCGCCGCAGCAACCTTCCCAGCCCTGGAGTCCAGAAGAGGCCTGGGCTCCCACTTCCAGTTTACCAGGCCCCTAGTCTTTCCCCAAATCAAATCCCAGCACCAAAGGCAGCAGCCCGTCTCCTTCCTCAGTATTCTTCTTCCTAGGAAACCCTGCCTAGAGGCCTGGGCTTCAGCCCTATGCCCTGGTGAGGCGGCTCTGGCTGTGTACTGGTTCCCTCTCCTTCCCCAGGCCGCTACAGTTCGGGTCCAGTGCTCTCTACGCACCAAGCCAACTGACATAGAAAAGGCGGGTGGTCTGAGTAAATATCTATTTTCTAGCTGATGTCTCCGCTTTCTCTTTTTCTCCTCCCTCCTTTCTCCATTCCTCTCTTTCCTCCGCCCCCTCCCACGTCTGCTTCCCCTCCCAACAATGCGCCAACAGGTCTGTGGCTGTGGCGATGCTGACTGGAGCTCACCAAGCATTCTCTTACCTAGCTGTGCATCCTATGTCGCCCCTCCCTTTATCTTCCACCCCACCCAGATTTCTGCTGGCACCATTATCCTAGCCCGGAGTGTCCCCCCTCCCGCATTTTTAATCTTCCTCCTTATCTCCATCGTAATCCCAAATTTTTCCCTTTCTGACTCCTGGTCGACGCCCCTGGATCTGTCTCCTAAAATGGCTCCCCAGACACTGCACAGTGTTCTGGGGTCGCCTAGGACGGAAGGCAGCGGCGGGACCCCCAATCTTTGCAAATCTTGGGATGCAAAACAAATCCCGCATCTTCCCTCTGCTCACCCTACCTAGTGGCTTGCAAGGCACACCGTCACCCCTAAAGTGAAGTCTGCTGGCCGCCGAAAAGGGAAATAGAAAGGACGAACCATTCAAGTTCAACGACATGGCGACGGCAGCTCCGGCGGGAGCAGTGCTTTGGCAGGGGAGGGTGCGCCATCTGCAGCGGCGCGCTGGCGCATTGGGGAAGGGGCGATGTCCACCCCCCCCCACGCCTTAGCGTGAAAGTCGCCCCCACACAACACCTAGAGCATTCATTGCTGACCCAGACCACTTTGCTGTTTAGACTCAGCTCTCTACTTTGGTCATCACCCCGAAAAAAACCAGAAAAATCCACAGCCTTTGGACCAGCGCGTTCCGCCAGAGAACCTACCGTGAAGACCCGGGCGTTGTGTCCTTGTCCAGGCTTTTGTAGCCCTACCCGAAACCACAGGGAGTACACACTCACGGCCTTCGGGGCTCGGCCAGCAGCTCCGAGAAAGATAGCTTTCTGCGCAGCGCGTAGACGCGATGCGGTAATTTTGAGCCACCCAAGATAAGACACTAACTTGACCTTAACTTTGTCAGGGCGCCCCTGGTATCTGGAGAACGTGAACAGACACTGTCTGGCAGCTCTCGTAAAAGCTGACTGGGGAAGGGATTCTGAGTCATTTCATTTATTACCACTACAGTTCTGCAAGAAAGCTTTTCCTCCCTGCCAAACTTTAATTATTTATGCTCTTTTAGGAAACGAAAGAAGAGAAAAGCAGGGGAGGTGGTGGAGGGGGAAACACCCAGAGCCAGTCTCTTCCCTGCAGAGCCTATGGAAAAGAATTCTTATATGGAGACTGAAAAACAAAACAAAACAAAAAGCAAGAAACAAAAGCAAAAAAAATGTGAGGAGATCACCTTTGTCCAGGGACGGTGGGTCGGGCGCTGTGCCCCCCACCACCACTGAGGGGAGTGGATGCAGCTGGGAGAGGCCAGTAATGGGGCACACCTCCCTCCCCCACCACCAGACATGAATATTTACAACGATTCTGGATTTCTCCTCCACTAGCTCGCAACCAGGAAGCCTCCCTAGCCTGCCTCCCAAGGGGAGAACCTTCGGGCCTTAAAAGCTTCCCCCCCCCCACGGCCTTCAGAGCTATCAGCCGGTTGAACAGCAAGATAAACCGTTCTTTTTCATTCATTGTAAAGCCTCTTTCTTAGTCAAGAGGCCCATGAACTGCAGAATTTCAGAAGAAGCATTTTATCTCTCTACGAGGGAATGTTGAGCAATCAGATTTCAGTATTTTTTTCTCTTTGGCATTTTCATCCTGGTTCCAAATTTCTGCCAGTACTTCATCTAGGGAAGGAGACACCGTGGTCTTTGAATTTGTGTGGGTCAGTAAAGGGGATGAATCTGGAAAACACCGTTGGACCGACAGATACAATTTTATATTTCGGCTAATTTTCTTCTGGGACCGGCCTCTAGGAATATTCTCCTTCATCCTAGACTACAGAGAAGAAACAGGATGCTCTAGTGTCCTATCTGTCTAGGAAGTAAACCTGCATGTTTTGTTTTAGGGCCTGGGTCAGAGTATGTCTGGTTTCTTCTTCCTTTCTCAGCCCTCTGGACCTGAGATCTCAATACGGAGGTCTGCCTTTGTTCAGTTGTTTTCGAAGAGAAAACCTCTCCGTACAGACTCGGACTCCTGAAACCTGGGTTCGTACCACTCCCTCTGTGCCCAGGTCAACTGAGAAAGCCTTCTGTCTATAGGACCTTCTGGACCTCTTTTCTTACCTTCCAATCACTGTGTACAAATTTTTTAATTAAAAATATTTTGTTTTGTAATAAATCAAATTTGTTTCCAGGAAGGGGTTGGAACACTGAATATTCAGTATTAGAGTTATTGGCCTTGGCTATTCTTCCTCTAGTTAAAAGCTAGTTTCTACCTCCACGAGTTAGGAGCCTGGATTTTCAAGGGGATTACTATCAAGTAGGCCCTGGCTCTACTTGACTGAGCACTAGGCTCTAAAGGCATAGAGAAGGGAGGCTGCAGGACTCCTGCTGCAGTTGCCTAGGGGATCTTCCTAATACTTGTCTTGGTCCTGAAAAGGCTGACCAAAATTTGGCAGAGAGATGTTTTGTTTTGAAATCTGAGGAGTCTCAAATATTGACTCTCCCCTCCCCCACCAGTAATACCAAGCTTTCAAGTTTGAGAATGTAGGGAAAAATGGAGAATCCTCAATCTACACAGTCAGAATTTTCTTTATGTTTGAGATACACTCACATCTGCTCAAAGTCTTCCCGTTTTGGATATTTTACACATATTCTGTCCATAATTTTAAAAATAACTCTTTCCTGATTGCCTTGGAAGCCATTTTCTCACTTAATGAACAGCAAACACCAGAAGTAAAAGTACAAGCAGAGAAAAACAAAACAAATTTTGAGGCCTTAAAAATATTACAAAAGAATCTAAAGCATCTTTAAAAATGAACATCAGTCCCCTAACAACTTGGCTGGGACCTGAATATTTATTTTTACTATGCAGCTAATATATACAAGGAAATGTTATTTTATAAAGTCAAAACAAAATGTCCATGGCAACTGATAGCACAGAAAATAATATCATTTAAAACACCAACTGAGGTCAGTTGGGGTGAGGCTCAAGGGTCCTTGTGAGAGTGGCCTGTGAGGTCCAGGTCCTGGATCTTCACTAAAGAAAAGCCATTGGACTTTGGGAAGGAATTAGGAGCCTTTGGGATGTTGTGGATCTTGCTAGGGGGTGAGGGTGAGGCTTAAAGCAAGAAAGAAGAAGAAAATGTGTGTGTGTGTGTGTGTGTGTGTGTGTGTTACAGGTTGCATTCACTGAGAATAAGGCTGAATGAATTCTGTAACAAATATAGAACAATCCCATCAGAATTTCCCTTTAGAAAACCTAGGCTCCTTAAGGTAAACCTGGCAGGACTCAGGGCCTTAAAAGCTTTACAAGTGTCTTAGAGAAAGGGTACAATGGCTGAGCTTTGATGAAATTGTTGGGGGGGGGTTGAGGGCGGAAGGAGAAATTCTGATTCTTTCTGCCTTTCGAGAGCAGCAACCTCAGGCTGAGAATGTGAGGCCTCTTCTCTCACCTCGAGAGACTTTGCAAGGAGGCTTTTTTTTTTTTTTTTCCTCTTCTGTGTTGACCCATCAAGGTAATTCAAGAAAGATATGTGGACACCTTCATCCATTGAAGAAGAAAGTCATAGTTACAGCGTGAGGACAATCTCTTCCTCCCTCGCTTACTCCTTCCTCCCCTGTGCAGCCAAGCCTCAAAACAGGCCAGCAGCTCCCCTCAATATAGCTGAGTTCTAGGGGTCCAATTACAGAGTGGATGGCCTTGGCTCAGGGATAGGTGAGGTTAGGGTAGGGAAATTCTGCCAGTCTTGTCTGGAGATAGTAATTTGTTTTGGAATTCCAGTTTCTCTCTTCTATCTCTGATAAGGAAACCTTCCAGCACATTCTACCTAGCAGAAGAGCCTTTGTAGAGCAAGGATTCCCAAGTACCCACTCTGCTCCCCACCAAATCTTTCAGGAAAGATAGGGGCTGGGGTAGAAGAATTAGGTCCTTTCCCTCCTCCGGAATGGGGGAGCCTGGCTTTGTTACAAAAGGCCTCTGATGTAAAAAAGGCTACAGTTATCCTTTCCGCTGCAGTGGGGCTTCAGGCCCTTTCTATAAGTTCTTCTACTCGGGACTCTAGTTAGCGCTTGTTAAATGGAGAAAGCTGGATAGGGAAAGAAAACTGGAAAAAAAAAAAAAACACAAACAATGATTCAATGTAAACATCACGGGCAACCAGGCAGGTGACCTCAAGAAGCCCCACACCGAATGCTTAAAGCTAGTGTTAGATGGCAATTCCCAAACACCTCTTAGGAGGGTCTCAAAGAGAACTGAAGGCGAGGGGCCCCCACTGGCCTCATCTCCAAATCTCCTGGCTTCAGACTGAGCCGGAGAACACCCAGGACCAGCAGAAGAGCTGGAGAAAATCCTCAGCCCCAGCACCTCCTCCATGGGCCAGGCCTAGGTCCAAAAGGGCAGGCTTGGCACGGCCTCACCCCCCTCCCTCGTGAGCAGCTAATAGAGCGCCAGTGCCTGCTCGCGCTGCACCACACGCTTCTTCTTCATTCGCCGGTTCTGGAACCAGATTTTGACCTGCTGGTCGCTGAGGTTCAGCCTATTGGACAATTCCTTACGCTTCTGCCGGTTGATGAATTCACTGATCAGGAATTCGTTCTCCAGCTCTGCAATCTGCTGCTTTGTGTAGGGTTTTCTCTTCTTGCGGGCCCTCCCCGGGGCCGCCCCCCACGGCAGGCCTGAAACAGAGCCCCAACCCACGTCAGCCCGCTCTAAATCAACTCCCCACCCTACAGAGGTTTGCCACAGTTAGCAATCCTCCTCCCTGCGCAGATTGTCCCTGGCACCCCACCTCCCATCCCTTCCCAAACTGGCTTGGGGAGCATGGGCACCGTTTACCGTCGGGCAGCGAAGATCGCAGGCAAGAGGCCACCCCGGCCACTTGCACTGTCATGTTCAAGTTGAGCGGGCTTTTGGTGTCTTCCTTGAAGCTGGAGGCGCAGGGGGCCCCCTGGAGCACGGTTGCAGAGCCTGGAACGGCCCGGCCCACACCCGCGTAGTCATACTTGGAGCCTTTGAGAGACGAGTGAGCCAGACTAGACTCGGGGGCGAAGGGCGGCCTCGTTCGGCTGCGTTCCTCAGATCCGGTGGCAGCATCAGACGTATAGAACTTGACTTGTTCTTCGGGTCCGTCTTTTGCGCCTGGAGACTGCAGGCCAAGAGCGCCAGAGCCGGTCAAGTAGGGCTGGGAAAAGCCTCCAAAGGCAGAGGCGGTGGCAGGCTGCGCAGGAGTGCACGAGGCTGGAGCAGCGGCCCAGGGCAGCGCACCGCGAGGGTACGAAATGGGAGGAAGCGCGGACAACTGGCTGCCATTGGGTCGCAGGTTGGAAAAGTAGAAAGAGTCTGGTGTCTGCAAATTCAGAAGAGAGCCCACATAGCCAGCTCTGTAGAGACTGCGCTCACACATCTCCAACAAAGGGCCTCGGCTCTGCTCGCAACAGTATTTAGTTACAACCCGGAATAAGAGGACCGGCTCAGAGGATTGGACGAAACTTTGCCTGCAGGTTCTTCAAAGCCGGCCATTTCAGCACCGCCTACATCCCCCGACCCGTCCCCACCCCCCTTCAGGGTATTATGATAACACCCGCAAAGTTGGACAGCGAACGACTAGGCTGCCAGCAGAGCCAAAGCATGTTGAGGGAAAGCGAAGCCCTTGAGAGTTTCTAGGCCTGTTTCTGAGGCTAGTGACATCGGCATGGGGGTACCTTTGCCCAAGGGTCTCTTGGGAGTTTTCCTGAACTGGATTAGTTTTGCCATCTCATTTCTCCCCAATGCCTGGGCTAGACTTGCTTCTATCAACTTTAAGTTGTAATTCACACATTTTCCAGGAAGGGTACCTCTGGGCTTGACGGGAGAAGGCCTGGCCAGGCCACCAACTGCTCCTGGATCTGAGCAATGGCACTCCCTTTCGTAGAAAGGACTTCTCAGGAGGCCTCTGCCCAAGGCACTTGGCAGCAAGGACCCATTCACTGCGTGAACCTCGAGTCCCAGGCCACAGACAATACCAGAGGCTGATGAAACAATGGAGAAAGGCATCACAAACTGCTCAAGTGTGGCGCCTAAGGATTCCTCAGGCCATTCCTGGGCTTTCTTTCCAGGGAAAATAAGCTCTTACTTAGTGTTGTTGTTTAGTTCGCCTCCCCACACCCCCCAGCTAATTCAGCAGTTCCAGGAGCTAATCTTGCAAAAGCTACATTCCTTTTATCTCCTGGATTTCACCCTTGGTGGCTGCTCCTTATAAGCCAGAACTCCTAGATGTCCAGACAACCAGCTAGCTGCGTTCCTTGTATCAGTTCCTCCAGGCACTCGGGCGGCTGTGGGTTCACTGGCTGGGCACACAGGGAAGCGGGAAGCGTAGCTGCTCCTTGGGCGCAGTAGTGTACTTAGCCCCCGAGGCAGGTCCTTCTGTGTAGTCCAGAGGGATTAAGGCTTTTCTCCTCTAGAGACTGTGGGATGAATGCCCGCGCTACTCTGCAGCAGGACCCACGGTCCCTGAGCCAAGCTGGAACTGGTTAGGCCCCCAGCTCTGGCAAGGAGACCACACAGGCGCCGCCGGAGGGCAAGGCTGACCACCTCGCTGAGACTTTATTGTGTGAGTTATGGCGACCAATTGGGCGGCTCTCAGGACGCAATCGCCTCTTCCTCTGGCTCTGGGGCGCTCGCGGGGGTGGGGTGGAGGCAGTAAGATGGGGGTGGGGGAAGTCTAGGGCTCCTGGGGCACTACTAGAGTTTCCCATATCTGGGGCATTGGAACAAGCGCTCCACTCTCTGTTTTTTCCCTGGGAGGTGGTGGGAGAAGATGTAAGTTTCAACTCTGTTTTTTAGACGCCCAGGGGAACCCAAGCCTTAGGTACCCAATAGCTTCCAATTTTTTTTTTTTTTTAAAGAATTCTCTTTTCTCTACTGGAGATTTCTTGACCTGAAATTTTATTTTTAGGAATCTCAGCCCTCTCTACTCCTTTGCCTCATGCACAGAGATTCTTAGGTAGTTACAAGCCTTAGGGTGCATCTTGCTGCCTCAGAGTTCTGTTTGTTTCTCAGAACTAAACACATAAAGGGGCTATGTGGTGAACTAAGAAAGATAATAACAACTAGAGTCTCTCTCTCTCTCTCTCTCTCTCTCTCTCTCTCTCTTTCTTCTTCTTCTTCTTCTTCTTCTTCTTCTTCTTCTTCTTCTTCTGAAGGCCCACATCATCATCCCCCAAGTTTATAACTTCCGAGGTCTGGTGGACAAAGTTCTTTTTGAGAAAGCTGGTGGCTGAAGTTGAAAGCTGGAGCCAGGGAGTGAAGGTGGGATGAAGAAAAGAGGCTCACTGGGAATGTGGAAAAAGCTGCCGGCTCAAGACCCGAATGGCAAACTCTGCCAATGTCGCTAAACGCCCAGGAGATGGCGAGCGTGCTCCATGCCTTGGAGAGGCGACGCCGCACGGTCAAGATCAACAGTGAAGGGCGGTGGGGCGGGTTTGGGGTCGCCAGCGCTTGCGGTCATGGCCCGCTGCCAAGGCGCTACGGACAGTCTCCGAAAATCCAGGATTGTAGCAGCTGACCCAGAGCGCGGAGCCAAGGGACCTGACCCGAGGAAGCATTGTGGCCACGGTTTTTGTTTGACCTTCAGCCTCTGTCCCAATGCTTTTTCACCTCTTGAAGCACGAATCATCTGTTGATCTTGGCCCTCACCCCAATCGCTAATAATATGGCAAGTTTCTGAGCAACTCTCAGCCTCTGACTGAAGGAAAAGCTTTTCACCAAACTCCCTTGTCCTTCCGGGCTCCCCAAGGGCCTCGCTTCCAGGGCCTCAGCCACTTACCCCTCGCTCTCCTCCTCCCTCAATCCCGAATATAAAAGGCACACATATAAATAACAAAGCCTTCATCTGTTCCTCATTTAGCCATCAATCCAAATACCACCAGAGAGCTTTTGAGCGCAGTTTTAATCTTCAGCAAACTCCATTTCTCTTAGGCTCAGCGAAACTGACATGGAAAAGCAGATGAAAGGAAAACCTCGAGGCAATTCCCTCTACCCAATATAGGAAACCTGAGAAATGAACCTGGGAGATGTAGTGTGGCCTGGAAAACTAGAACCTACAGAAAAAAAGAAAGAAAGAAAGAAGAAAGAAAGAAGAGGGGACCGGGAGAACAGTGGTTGAAAGATAAGACAACTAAGCCCCCCCCCCTTTTAAATGAAGCATAACTTGTGAGCAAAATAGCGAAGATATTAAGTGATGCTTCCCCAAGTGTGACCTCCAGGATGATGGGACACTTCCCCCCTTTTCAGGGGTTTATCCTCCATAGGTTGAATTATGTTCTGTATCCGTACTTGTCTATATCTTCTACTATCTCCTCCTCTATAAGCGAAGTTGGCCCTTGCCATTCGCAGTAGATGTAAAACAAGCCAAGTTGGACCAGAGAAAACGAAAGTATGTCCGAACTTTAAGCCCCTGTGTTTAAGCCTACAGTCCCCAAAGAACCCTCCAACTATAAGAGTTTACATATTGTGTGAGCTTTTAGAAACCTATTTAACTAACTTGAGCCTCAGAAAATTAGCTCCTGCTAGATAGTTAACAGCAAGGGTCCCCGCGTTTTTGTGGCCATTGCCCTGGGTGAAAAACAGAGCTTAAAAAAAAAAAAAAAAAAAGAAAAAAGAAAAAAGTTCCAGATGCCTAAAACTAGTGCGTAGCTGTTAAGATGTATAATAATAGTGGTTTCAGCTGTTAATTGCTGTCTGCATTATGGTGTGTCTGAAATGTTTCGTTTCTGATTGCCAAATATGGATATGTCTTTCTCTAATTTCTGGATCTTCCTAGTGAAAATATTTATAACGGACCCTCTTCTAGGTCCTAAATGTCATAGTAAGTTTCCCTCTAACCAAGTTCCCACATTCACATTGATTAATAAATAAATAAAATTTTAAATAAACTGGTAATATTGAAAGAAATACAATTTATTGATTTTAATGAGTTGGTCTGATTTTTAAAAATGATCATTTTAGACACCACAGATGACACTGTCATTTTAAATCATCACTATTCGTGTTTGAGGGAAGTGAGCAGAAATCAAACATGAATGTTTCAGAGACAGGAACTGGTCTTGTTTTCTTCATCAACAGATGCTGAGGAGAGCAAGGTTTTATAATAAATAAGAACAGTTTCTAGAGGCTTCACAACTTTGAAAATCACAAATGTATAAAGACTCGGTGGAATGGAGAGTTTATTTTATTTATATCTCCCTAGGAGTAAAAAGTGATTTTTAAATGCTCGAAGCACTGTTCACAAACATTGCATCTACAAAAATAATCTCTCCATCACATAAATATGCAACATTTTCAAAGTAGTTCAGCATCACTTTTAGAAGTGTCTTGGTCCTTAGAGCTTCATATTTTTAAATTGTGTTAGATGTTTTGAAGCTCTGAGAGGCCTATGCATTCAGACAGTTAACTTCTTCATTTGGTTCTGGGTAGAAGTTCCCACCCATGGCCACATTGGCTCAGTCTCTTTCCAAGGACTGAGGAGATGGCCTCAGTTTCATTCCCACAGACCTAAGTAAAGAGGTGAATTTTTACCATCTGGAAGTCAATCTGCCAATTGTTGGTATTTAAATAGCTACATCTAGAGTTGAAGAAATGAAGGCATACTGTTTCCAGATTAAAGGGTACAGCTAAACGGCATGCTACAAATACACACAAAACAGGGAATGAGATTCCCCAAGATAGGGGAGATTGTCTTCATTTCAATATTAATAAGGTAGCTGCTTTCAAAGCCTTTAACCTCCAAGTTTCAGACTCTGCCAATGGTTCTAAGTCATTGAGTGCCTAAAGCTGTTTCCACTTGCCTAGGGAAACTTCTGAGAGTTAATGATTTAATTATACAATCACAAGGTATGAATGGCTGAAAACAATTCTGGCCTAATAGATTATGAGTATAGTCAGTGCTGAAAACATGTATAAAGTTCTGTTTAAAAAAATAAACCCCTAAATCCAAAGAGCACTTCTGAAAATTATTTTGGGGGATTATTGAAAAGTACTTCAAGTTTTGTTTTCTTTTTTAATACTGGCCTGGGAGGGAGAAACAATGTTTAAAAAATTCTAAAAACAAGTCTAGACAAGAACAAAACCAATAATAAGCAAGAGAGAAGCAGAATTACAGAGTCAAATTGGGCACCAAAAAGTTTTAGAGCCAGATAAAAGTTAAAAGAAAAAAAAAAAAAAAAACGATTCACAATGCTTGCCTTTCTCGGCAGGGAAAGGGGAAATTAAATACATTTTCAAGTCTTTCCAAAGGTATTTTTGGAGACAACTGAAAGCATTAAAACTGTAGGTGGCCAAGCTGGCCCATATCAGGAGACAGTATCTTTCAGCTTGGAGACGATTTTCTTGTCCTTCACTCTTCGATTCTGAAACCAAATGGTTACTTGTCTTTCAGATAGGTTCGTGGCAGCCGAGATCCGCCGCCTCTTGTCCTTGTTAATGAACTTGTTAATGGCATACTCATTCTCCAGTTCTTTGAGCTGCAATTTGGTGTAAGGTACTCTTTTCTTCCTTCCACGTCGGTAGACACACATGTCCGGCTGATTTAAAGCCACATCCCCTGGCACAAACAACAGCATGGGAAAAATTAGACTAAGCTTTGAATTGTGTTAAGTGAATGTATCTGTGTATGCATTAGTACCGGGCAGGGATAGAGAATAAAGAAAATAAGATTGTTTATACTTTATTATTATTTACACAGACATATTATTTACACATTATTAAAGAAAGACTATTTGCACTTCAGGACAAAGGCTAATTTGATGGATCATCATGGTTTTTCAAACCGGCATTTTAACAAGCTTTGGATTTTATGGTCTAGTTATTGGGGAAAGCTCATAAGGGCAGTCTCTGCAATTGCCAGTTGCATACATTCACACACACACACACACACACACACACACACACACACACCCTTCAGATCGTTTACTCAAGCTTTCATTTTAATTTTTGTTCCTACATTTGGGGATTTAAGAACTCTAAGAAGCATTAGTGGACATTGGAACCCCACTTGAAAAAGTGGGGGCCCAATTCTGACACCTTTTAGTCAGAAGTCTTTTAGTCTTAAGTTCGGAGGGTGAAAAAAGGTCAGGGAGGGGGGAAGGGAGGGAGGGAGAAAGGAGGGAGAGGAAGTGAGGGAAGTAAAGGTAACTAAAGATCTTGAACTTTAGTGGGGAAAAGCACCTTTGCTGCAATGCAAAGGAAAAATTGCAGAGGCAGTTTTATTTGGGAACTTTACAGATTACAGAAACTAGAAAAACTTTTAGTGCACTAAATACCGCCAGACCCGGAGCATTAAGTAACCACTCTCAAGCGGTTGATTCCACCATCACCACCCCGCCCCGTGTGTATTTCTCTTTTCTACGTTGCTCCTACCTGGAAAAGATGATTTCCAAAAATGGGACCCCTGTGGCTGGTCCTTGGCACAGTACACCTGGCTGTTCCACCCGTTGGCTAGCGTCCAGGACTGGTAGCCCTCCATGGAGATGTACGCTTCGTGCCGAGGTTCTCCGGATCCAAAAGTGGACACCATGTCGATATACCCAGGCACGTGCTGATAGGGACTTGTGTAGCCCTGGTAGAAGGACACTTCCTTAGCACGGGCGGGCACTTCGTTGGTTGGTACGCTGCTGCTCGCCAGGCCCGACACGTCCATGTACTTCTCCACCGGGAAACCTCCGAGAGAGGCATGCGGCGACGACTTGAGAGCGTTCTGCTGCAAGCCCACACCGTGCGACATGCGGCAGCTGTAGTATCCGTTGCCGAAGTGGTAGCCATAACCCAGCGCAGGAGCACCCGGGGGTGCAGCAGCGGTCGCGGCGGCCGCTGGCGCGGGACACTCTTTAGCCACCGGAGCCTCGGGGCGAGTGGCGATCACAGCCGAAGAAGACGACGACGACGACGAGCCTGTGCGCTCTGAGGTCCCCGGGTAGGCGAAGCTGGAGGCCGCCGCCGCCGCTGCAGCTGCTGCCGCGGCGGCCGCCGCCGCGCGTCCAGAATGTGTCCCCGCGAACACCGGCGCCGACAGGAAGCCGCGACACTGGCCCGGCGCCGCCACCGAGGACGAAGAGGAGGCTGGCGCCGCCCCAGCGGACCCGCCGTCAGCCCGCAGCCCGTCCATGTCCCAAGTCCCCGAGCGGCTCATGGCCCGGCCTGGCCCGGCCCAGGCCCGGGCCTGGGCCCCGCGCAGGACACCATGGCGCGCAGCGCCTCCTCCCTCCTCGCTGTGCTCCGCGCCGCGCTCGCTCCCGCCCTCTCCCTCCTGTCCTCTCTCCCTCAACGAGCCTCCCGCCTCCTGCCCGCCCGCCCGCCCTCCAACAGGTTAGCTCATCGCGGGACGTTTATAAAAACGAAGTTCAGGTTGGGAGGGGGCTTGGACCGGTCGGGGGGCCGCCTCCCGCCCCGAGGGCGCCGACCGGGGACCATGCCATTGGCTGTTCCGGGCCACGTGGGGGTGGGGGCGCGGGCGAGCCTGGCTCCCAGCCGGGATCTGGCCGGACCCACCCACCAGTCCCCCACCCCTCCTCAGCCCTTTGGGAGGCCCACCTCCCACTCCCGCCCTCCCCCCCAGACCCAGGAGTTTGCTCCGCAGCCACCCCTTCGAGTTGATTGCGCGACGGCCCATCTCTGGCCTGTGTGCAAGGCAAATGCCGAGGCCTGCGCCTCATCCCCAGAACCGCTGTTTCTGCCACCTCTCTTTGGTTCCTCCAGTTACTCACCAAAATGAGGGAGAAGGACAGAGGTGGTCAGAATGATTAGAAAACAGAACAATCTCGCTTAAAAAAAAAAACCAACAAAAAACCTGTTGCTTGGTCTTTCCTTCGTCTACCGCTACACCTCAAATTCGAGACAACTCATTTTTCTTGCCTTGAACTTACCTAACGGGTAAAAGCATTCCATACGTACTTTAGCCAGAGCAGATTCCTCCTATACAGACACCATCAGCCCCCCAAATACTCTTGAAACACCCTTGGGGTGCACCAGAGACTTACAACTCACCTTAGAGCCGCAAACTGGATAATTTGAACAATCTGGAAGCCCGCGGATGCCAGGTTCACTTCTCTTCTCTTCTCTTCGCCAGTCACTTCGCCTGGTTGGCCTTCTTAGTCTCAGCATGGCCTCCTCCCGACAGGCAGAAAGACTCCGTGACCAGAGCCAGAGGAGAAAGCCACTCAGTAGACCGCCACGTATCTTTTGCGCCTCGCCCACAACCTACCGACCTCTAGAATTTTGCAGCCACCACCCACCCCCGCCCGTTACTCATACCAATTAATTGAAAACTTCACTTTTCCAGGGACCTTTGTTTCGCTTCCTTTTCCAGGCTGCCAACTGCAGAGAATTGAGTGTGCCAAGTTAAAAGAATTTTTTTTTCCCCCAAGTAAAGTCAGGGCTGGTGAAAGAAGCCTTCCAGAACGCCCAGGTCCGACTACACAGGGACAGGGTAGGCTCTCACAGAAGCCCTGGAGGAGCTAATCCCAGCTATGGGAAATATCTGCTAGACTGGTAGATAGGACAGCTCTGTTCCCATTCCTACCTCAACTCCCACGGCCCAGAGTTCCAGCATAACTGTCCTGGGATCTTAGCAGCTTATGGGTCGCCCTTGTGAGTCCTGATTTGAAGCTAGGTCTCCTGGGAGCAATACTAGACTTGTTGAATCAAGAACGCTGGATGTAAGAGGCATAAAGAGAGCCAACTTGGTGCTGTGGTATCAACCTTCCAGAAGAGTTTGTCTCTTAAGAAAACCACTTCTTTAAATTTGTGGTACTGAGACCAGCTGGTTACCAGTGCCATTGCCCTCCGACTGAAATTAGGCTCTGAGAAAGAAGAAGAAAAGAAGAGAAAGAGTCAGCAGGGTCTTCCTGGGCCTGGTCTGGCCTTGCAGGGTGGGCTGATGGCGTTGGGAGTGTTGACACAAAAAAACCACAGTAACCATAAAAGGCTCAAATAAAGGGGGAAAGTTAGGAGAGAGGCACCACAAGAGAGAAGGAAGAGAATGTGTTTGGCTTTTTAAAAGTCCTAGACACGTTCATGGTCAAATTCAAATCGGAAGAGTCTCTCCAGGGTTTTGCAGAACTGGCATAAATAGTCATTTGTTGATCAGGATAATTTCGATGACTTGAGGGAAGGCAAAAAGTCAGCAACGGAAGCTCGATTGCATTAAAAGGGCCAGGTAGTGAAGCTGCTGAGTTTTTGAAAGAGATTAACACTTAGGTGTTTTATACATTCTCTTGTTTTCCTTTCTGTTACTCAGAGAGAGAACAGCAGTGAGAGCTCTCGATATTTTCTCCCTAGAGCTTCAAACATTTGCTGAACTATTTGAAAAACAAAACAAAATAGACAGAGATAACTGGAACAGTCTCCTAAACCTCATTATTTTAGTAGTTTTGTGCTCTTTGGCCTTCAGCACCATGTTTTGTTTTTTCTTATACCTGACTAACACATTTAATAAACAGCATCAACCTTGGCTTAATTTTTCATGTCAGATGTTAAGTTGTACTAAGCTAGGAGAAAAGTTGGGATTAATCCTCAGGTTGAAACCTCTCAATATGGCCTTTTTCCCCAGTAATGCTCTGTGGTGCCTTGCAGAACATGGGGTTTCTTTGCCAATTTCAAAGGTTACTCAGCAATAAAGAAATTTTATATTATTATTATTATTATTATTGCTTTTGCTTTCCAGGTGTGTGTGTGTGTGTGTGTGTGTGTGTGTGTGTGAGAGAGAGAGAGAGAGAGAGAGAGAGAGAGAGAGAGAGAGACTTCGACAAAGTTAAGCTTTAGGCATGCAAGAGGAGCAAGTTATACTTGGAAAAGCACTCTGAGAGACCCCTATAGGTAGAACCCTAAATCCCAGCACCCCAGGGAAGGTACTGTTATTGGAACATGATGCTGAGGTTTACTACTAGGCAATGCCAGGATTGCTTTGTATAGGAACTAATAAGGTTTATAGTTTACAAGATGTTAGGACAGTATTTTTAGGTTAAACGAGAAGAAATGTTTTCATTTAGCTTGTGCATCTTGTGTTCAAATTGTATTCGAGTTGAAGTTTAATTGTAGCACACCCCCCCTTTTTTTTCTTTCATTTTTGAGACATGAATCCACTCTATAGCCCAGACTGGCTCAAAATTCCAAGAGAGGTGGGAATACAGGAATGTGCTACTATGCCAGGCTTATCATCATTTTTTGTCAGATGTTCAAGAACACAGGGTGGGCCCTGCATTTGTGTGTGGGTGCATCACAGTGACAATTTAACAAAAGAAACAAGTTTTCTCAAGCTAAAGAGTTTTGCAATGACAAATGTCTTTGAATACTTACCTATTGTCCTGTGATTTTTTTTTTTATGTGTTTCCTGATTTTGGTGAAAAATTCATGATGCTACTTTTGCTCACAGTGCTTCTGGAGCCCTTTCTTCTCTACTTGTTCCCATCCCTTCTTTCCCTCCTAAAGAGGGAAACTTGAGCAATCCTTTAGAGCACCTAGTTTGCGCTGCCATCGGTCCTTCCCTCGGTTCTTCCTTGTAGATCTTACAAACTGTGAATCTGTTTGGGGATGGAAAACAAATGCAAACAGGCAAGGATTTAGGCTTATTGAAGTGTCCTGCTTACCAAAGATAGTAATGAGCTCAACTAACCACATAATTGCTGCCTATTACAACCAGTACTGTCAGAATGGGGATGCAGGAAATTTCTTTGAAAGTATTTACCTCGATGGTCACAATCAGGAAATACAGGGTACCCTGTTAATTAACTTTTCAGAAGCCAAAGATTCAGTAGGAAAAGTCTCAGTTCAGAAACAAAGTCTTAAGTTGAATAGAATTGCCTGCTTGGTGTTCTCAGCCGTGTCTGTCTGCTAGCTTGGAGCTTATTTTTCCTTTCCAGCTAATAATCAAGTTCACTCAAGCTAGGGGGGAAATAAAAACCAAAAGAATAAACAAAGTGGGAGGTAAAACCCAAACCAAAAATGCCTCTGGTGTAAAAAGAAGGTTTTTAGCAACAGTTCGAAAATGAAATCCTGTGTTTGGAGCATTATCTATATCTCGAGGTAGAATCCTTTTGGGCTTAGCAACAAAATTAGCCTCTATTAAAGGAAACTCATGCAACAACAAAGACTCATTCCATATACCACGTGATTCTTTAAAATTCCAAGGTTACCTCCCATAGGACATCAGGCCCTTATTTGAGATGGGGAGAAGTCCTCTAGCCTAGGAAACAGGCAGGGTCTTCCCTTCCAAAGAGACACTAAGCTTTATTGGAGAGGAGGCCTTGAGAAGCTCAGACTAGAGATGGAGGACCAAATGAATAACTTCCTCTTTTCTTTTTAAATAGAAGCGAAGGCTGCAGTTTGCTGTTTCATCTCACATTTGGAAAGTGTGAATTTCTAGCAACACACTTTTCTAAACTTACTTCAGCAGTGAGGTCAATTAGAAGTCGATTGCAATTTCAAATCATTTACATTTTCTATGAGCAATCCACGTTATGGGTATTAGCAAGGTAATGGGGGTAAAGTGTTGGAAAACCGCCCAAACATGAAGGAGGAGCTGAGGCTAGCGAAGAAAGCAGGGTAGGGCTGGGATCTCTAAAAGACGCCCGCAATTCCCCTCGCCTGGCGCTAGATGTCTCTGCAAGTTCTTGGGTCTTGTTTGATAGCACATAAACTGTATAAGCAGGCGGCAAGTCTGAGCAGCCTCAGGGTCCAGGAAGAAAGTAGCCACCCAAATCCTCACCTACAACCGTCATAGGGTAGCCTGGAATTGCAGGTGGAGCGGAGAAGGAGAAATTGAAGCAACTGAGCCGACTCAGGTGAGGCAGAGTGCTAGAGGCTTGCCTGAGGAGAAATGGCATCGTAAAGGAAGGCTTGGTTACTTCAACTCTCACTCTCTCCCGTAAACCGAAACCTAGTTGTGAGGACCTCACTTAGCCTAAAGAACACATGCCTGGCCCACAGCTCAGACTCTGGAGGTGCTTGGTGTTCATTCATCATCTTCTGCAGTCCCAGCTTTCCAGAGAACTTGAGACCCATCATCAGATTCAGAACTGGTAGCTCCTACTACTGGGTGGAACCCTCCCCCGGGGAAGCCTAGAGCTGCCTCAGACAACCTCACTGCGCGGGCCGGTTGCAGCTCAGCTTTATTCTCGACCCAAGGCTCTGCAAAACTGAGACAAATTTTTACCTGAAGTCGCAAGCCAAATATTTGACAGTTCACTTGGAGGACCCGCTGCTTACAGAAAAACAAATAGTTAGTCTGGAGACCTAATCCAACCCCAGAAAAAAAGAAAGACAGGAAGGAAGGAAGGAAGGAAGGAAGGAAGGAAGGAAGGAAGGAAGGAAGGAAGGAGAAAAGGTTTGTCCTTTGTTTATGTCGTTCTTTCCAGCAAAACTGTGCTTTTTGGGTAGTATGGAGACAGTTTTTCTTGCACACCACCCCACTCCCCCATATTAGAACTTCCCTTGAAGCCATGGGATTGGTTAGATTCTTGTGGAATTGGATGGTTTTGTATTTTGGAGGTGGAACTTTGAAGACAGAGGTTGGAAACTGGGACAATTTCTAGTCCCTGTGAAATGTTATCGTCCGCTAAATGCAGTGAAAAGTTACGTATGCCTTTCATTGTGTTAGTTTCCAAGTGTACTTGCTGCAACAAACATTTTAGAAATACTAGTATTACTTAAAAGGTGCAAAGTAGTTTCAAAACCACTAATGAATGAAGAACTCGTAGAGAAATGGTGTTTTCCATTTTCTGAGGTCGGGTTTAGCTGGCTTTTGGAACTAGAGGCGGTGAGTCCTAGAAGGAAAGAAATGGAAGGCGGCTGAGAAGGAGGTCATCTTCTTAGGTCGCCCAAGCTTCTGCCACTGAAAAGCAGTTCACAGCCGCCGAAACCGCGAGGAAAACAGATGGGGGCGCCAAATGACAGCAATAAAGGCATGGGCGGATTTCCGCCCAGGCTGAGTGACTTCTTACAGCCAGGGTCTTGGCCCCCTACGGAGCCTAGCTCAGACCAAAGAGTCTCTTATAGTCCCTTGGGTAAGCAAGGAGGACCCTCCCTCCCTGGGACACTGGAACAGCGACAGCCAGGACCAGTGGAAATGGGCATCCTGACTGAGAAGCAGGTGGAGGTGACCGCAGGGCTGGGCTCCTATCCTTCGGAACAGCAAACAGAATAGCCGAAAGCCTGCTGGAGGAGAATGAAAAGGCCAGGGGCTGGGTGACCACTGGGGTAGGATAGCCACTGGGGCAGGGGCAAAGGTGGATGTTGGGTTAAGATCTCAAATGGAGGCCATAGCCCACTCGACAATTCTTAGCCTGCGAGCCTATCCAGCTTTCCACTCATGACTTTAAAGAGGTGGGATTGACTTTCTCAGCAAAGCTTTTTTTTTTTTTTTTTTTTTTTTTTTTTTTTTTTTTTTTTTTTTTTTTTTTTTTTTTTTTTTTTTTTTTTTTTTTTTTTTTTTTTTTTTTTTTTGTAGAAATAAGTTGGCGCCAAGGGGAAGAGGAGAGAAACTTTTGGCATTGACTATATGTGTGTATACATGTATATAAATATACTTCACACTTCACCTCCCCTTACATTCCTGACGCGCCCCCAATGGGTCCAAGGTTAAAAAGAAAGCGCCAACGGACAGATGGGCAATTAGACCAGGGGTTTGCCCCTTAACACACCACAATGTGCTGGGTGTGTCTCAAAGGGGAAAGAAGGGGGCCCAGGTTAGGGTCTCAGTTTGTGTTGTGACCGGGATGCAAAAACCCAGATTTCCAGGATCTCCAGGCTGCTTCGGAAGCACACACGCTGGACCACTGGGTACTGTCCCTGTCCTCTGTGGACCTTGCCAGCGCGGGCGAATCTCTGCCTCAGGGGCAGCTGGCCAGGGAACCGTCAGGGCGCACCCGAGTGGGGCAGGGTGGGGCGCAAGCTCGGGAGGAGATGAGAGGATTTGAGTGAAGATTGATCTTCCTTAAAATGGTTGCCACCGGCGTCATTATGACTATCAAAGTTATCGCCAAGAGGCTCAGCCTCCAGCCTCGGGCAGAAAGGAGAAGAGGCAAGGCTGTTCGGAGACTCTCTGTGACTCAACTCAGCACCAGGAGCACCAGGGGCCACAGGTAAGGAGTTAGGGTGGAGAAGGAGGAGAACAGATAGAAGAAAAAAGAGCAAAATGGGGAAGGAAGAGGGTAGAAAGACACTCTTTGCCTTCCACTTTGATTCCCAAACCCAGTTCTTTGCCACAAACACCTCTATTTGAGAAAGGGGTGGGGGGGAATGGCGACTGGAAATTTTAAAAAGTGGATTTGGAGCGGCCCCTATGGTACGGTAAATCTCAATTGTGCTTAAAGTTAGCTGTGGAATTATACTATCAAACCATCCAGTCTAGTTCATTTTCCCTAGGGGAAAAAAATGCGAGGGTGAGAAGCTTATCAGCCGGATTATAAAACTAAAAATCTAGAGACTTCGAGTTCAGAAGTCAGTCTGAAAACAGTGGTAGAAAATCAGAGAAGGTGTAATGATTTCCGTTTGGAGGCACGGGCCCTAGGTACCTCCCCAGCCACGTAGCAAGAAAGCATTTTCAAAAGTCTACAAGATATTCTCTCTCTCTCTCTCTCTCTCTCTCTCTCTCTCTCTCTCTCTCTCTCTCTCTCTCTTTCTCTCTCTCTCTCATCTAGATGGAGAGGAAGAAGCAAAGAAAGAAAAAACTCAGGGTCCTATTCGTTAGATAAAATACTTATTATTATTAATATTTGATTCTTAAAACAGAAAGATAATACTGACAGGAGCGGACACAAGGTCTTCTTACGCAGCTCTTCCGGTATCCTCCCCCTTACCCGCCCCCTTACGCCCCCAGCTTGTAAATGTTAAAACAAAACAAAACAAAAACTTCCCAAGGATCTACTCTGGAAAAATCAAAGCATTATCTATTATTTAACATGTTATCTGTGTCCGTGGAAAAAATGAGGAAGGCGCTGCATGATTAGGACCTAAGGGGCAACCCAGCAAACTGAGAGCGTAATGATGCCCCTAAATGAAGGGGGAAATGTGCCGCGGAGTGCTCTATTAATCAGACTGTCAATTTCACCCCCGAGGCCAAACCCCCGGGCGAGCAGAACTGGCTGGGAGCGGGCAAAGGACCGGAGTCTTCTTCTTCACTTTTCGTGTCTTCTCGTCTCCTACCTGGATCTATTTGTCTGCTCTGAAGTCGCCTTCATTACCCACTGACAAGAGCGTGTATTTATTTGCTTATAAACCTGTTACAATAAATGATTATTCGAACGGCGTCATTCGTACCTTAATGACGAGCGGGCGCTACTTTTTGATGAATGACATCTCCGACTCGGAAGGATGTATGGGTCATTTTGACCAGTCATTCCCTCGCTCTGGCATCCCACAATTTTTCCGCCTCCCTCCAAAAGAGATAATAATATTTAGAGCCGCTTGCTGGGGCTGAATGAGAATCAGTCCTAGGCGCAGCCCATCATTAAGACGGGACAGCCAGGCCACTGTGACATTTTTTTTTTTTTTAGAAAGCTGAGATGATGGAAAGAATAAGAAAAGAGATGATTCTAATGGAGAGAGGGCTCCATAGCCCTACTGCTGGCAAGAGGTTCTCCAATTTGTCTGATTCGGCTGGCAGTGCTGTGCTGGAGGCCTTGGAAAATTCGCAGCACCCGGCTCGCCTCAGTCCGCGCCTGCCGTCCGCTCCCCTGCATGGCGCTCTGGGAGACCTGCCTGCTAAGGGCAAATTCGAAATAGACACTTTGTTCAACCTGCAGCACCCGAGCAGCGAAAGCACCGTCTCCTCCGAAATCGCCTCCGCCACCGAGAGCCGCAAGAAGCCTGGTCATTATTCAGAGGCGGCCGCCGAGGCCGACATGAGCAGCGACGTGGAGGTGGGCTGTTCGGCACTGCGTTCCCCCGGCGGCCTGGGCGCCGCGCCGCTCAAGGAAAACAATGCCAAAGGTAATCGGGCAGCCCGTGGACTCTAGCCCCATCCTCCGAGCTACCTCACGGGTCCCACCAGTTCTTTTCACTTCTAGGCGGGCCACTTACTCGCAACTGGAGTGCTGCATAGAGCGGGCAGGGGAAGGGGAGGGACGCATGCTGGGGACCCGACCCTCTGGCTCTGCTCTTTGGAGCTGACCAACGCAGCCTGGGCCCGTGGAGCCTAAGAAGCCAGGCCCACTAGCCCAGGCTCCTGCCTGAGACTGAGCAAATGTTTCCGCTTGCAGATCTATAGGTTGGGGCGAGGCACAGTTGCTCACTTGCTCTTGGGGAAGGGTGCACTGGACAGGAACTCCGAACTCTGCTGCCCCTGGAGCCCTCAGGGCCGGATGGAGGGGGAACTCCTCTGGATAAATCTGACAGTCTGGCCCTACACCTCTGCACGAAGGCTTAAATCAGAGGCAGAAAAAGAGCTGAAAAGTAGACACTCCCTCCTCCTTTTCAGGCTGGGGTTTGAGTTGTAGATGCTTTAAAAATCTTAAGATATTTTAAATCCAAAGGCTGTCAAAGAAAGGTTGGAGGCCGTCTTGTGGTTTCCAGAGCATGTCAAACCCACAGCTTCTCAAACTGCTTCCGAAGTAGGCATTTTTCCCTAAGCCAATTTTCCTACCGAGTGGAAATTTTCTAATTATTGAAAAAAAGAATAACTCTCTTAAATTCTATTTCTATTATTTGGTTAGGAAGGAATCCCCAAACTTCATTGATTCTATTAACGGGCAGCAATTTGTAAGCCTGACAAACCCCATCAATTCTGACAGCGACTTTCCTTCCCGAAAGCACTTTTGCCCCCAGTTAGCAACCCCAGCTCAGGATTCTTGGTCTCTACAGCTACTTATGCTTTGTGAATTGTTTGCTTGCTAGGGTACGCGGAGAGCGGCTCGGTCGCGGGTACCACGACGTCGGCCTCCGGCTCGGGCCTCAGCAGTCTGCATGGAGGCGGTGGCGGCAACAGCGGGGGTGCTGCGTTGGGCGGCTCCGGCTCCGGCTCCGGCGCAGATCAGGTGCGGCGGTACCGTACGGCGTTCACCCGTGAACAGATCGCGCGCCTGGAGAAGGAGTTCTACCGGGAGAACTACGTGTCTCGGCCCCGCCGGTGCGAGTTGGCCGCCGCACTCAACCTGCCCGAAACCACCATCAAGGTATCGATTCAGGCGCATGCCTGCTTAGGCCTCCCTCGGGGCAGCTGGTTGATGTGTTTCTTTCCCTCATATATATATATATATATATATATATATATATATATATTTTTTCTTTTCTGGGTGATGAGAGTTAGCTGTGAAGTCCATCGGGGTTGGTCACCAAAGGTGTAGGCTTATTTATTTCTCCTATGAAAAAATCACAATCGGTTGGCAGGCCTGGCTGACCCGAAAAGGCATTCTGAATCGGGAGGCCCACCTCGCCCTGCTTAGTTCTGCCCATAGGCTGTCCAGGTGCCCCCTCGTCTATGCCCAAGGTCCTACTTTGCCTTAAGCGGCAAGGTTGGTTGGTTTTTGTTCTTCTGGCACAAAACCCGGAGGTAAAACTTTTCATTCGCTCCTGATCTTGGAGATTTATTTACAACATAAATCGTTAGTACCTGAAGAAAAGGTTACAGAATTCAGAAAATTGATAGGATTGAGAAGGTAATTTCCTAAAGAAAAATTCTCTTGGGCAACAGGAAACAAAGAAATTGTCCTTGTTTATATATGTATATATATTTAGGTTAATTTTTATTATGCATTCAGAAGAGAGGTCTGGAAACTAGGTAAGCTTGGTGAGCACTTCACGGGAGCATTTGACTCTGTAGCAAAAGAAGCCACCTCATGGGATAAGAGAAGGGTATAGAAGTCGTCCAGTTTGATCGGTTTTTTCATTTAGGATTGTGACGAATGATGTCTTTATTAGATACTATGCTAGGAGGAGTAGAAAAGTTATCTTTCCAGGTCCTGGGCACACAGCTTTTTGCCACTCATTTAAAGCAAATGATTCCAACAAAATCATCCTTTCAATACCCTAATCGGATCCATACCCCTAGGGAACGGTCCTCGCAGCTCCAAGGGCTCAAGACCTGGAGCTGTTACCTCTCAGAAAAACTGGAGACAGCTTCTCTTCAAAGGCTGTCCGGAATCCCCGTGCAAATCCTGGGATTGACAGACCAGTGTTCAGTGAGGCTGGGCACCGGTGGGTGGGTAGACGGAGGGAGATAAAAGGTTGGTTTGGGATGAGGTGGGAAAAAAAGCAGCAAGTGTAGAGCCAGAACCTGAGGAGTCACACCAAACACAGAAAGGAGACTTTTTTTTTTTGACTGTGGAGGGTGTGCTCTAAGGAGGCCGGTGAAGTTTCTGTGCATCCTGTTCTATCTGGGAGAGTGAGGGAATTGAGCCAGAGAAGTAGGCCAGGCTACTCTGGGACCCGGGAAGGGTTTGGAGACCCGGGTGTGTTTTTGGGGTGGGGGGCTAGAAATACCCAGTGCTCCCTAACCCGGGGTGGTGGTGCGGCTGTCCCCGCAGGTGTGGTTCCAGAACCGGCGCATGAAGGACAAACGGCAACGCCTGGCCATGTCGTGGCCTCATCCAGCAGACCCCAGCTTCTACACCTACATGATGACACACGCAGCGGCCACCGGAAGCCTACCCTACCCTTTCCACTCGCACGTGCCGCTGCACTACTACCCGCACGTGGGCGTCACCGCGGCTGCAGCAGCGGCCGCAGCCTCAGGAGCCGCAGCGGCGGCATCGTCGCCCTTCGCCACTTCCATTCGTCCTCTGGACACCTTCCGTGCGCTCTCGCATCCCTACTCGCGGCCGGAGCTGCTCTGCAGCTTCCGACACCCCGGGCTCTACCAGGCGCCCGCGGCCGCCGCTGGGCTCAACAGCGCGGCGTCGGCTGCTGCTGCAGCGGCGGCTGCAGCTGCGGCGGCCTCATCGGCGGCTGCTGCCGGGGCGCCCCCCAGCGGCAGCTCGGCGCCCTGCTCGTGCCTCAGTTGCCACAGCAGTCAGTCCGCAGCCGCTGCAGCCGCTGCAGCTGCAGCAGCGCTGGGCTCGCGGGGAGGAGGTGGCGGAGGTGGTGGAGGCGGCGGGGGAGCCGGGACGGCGGGAGGTTCGGACTTCGGTTGCAGCGCCGCGGCGCCGCGTTCCGAGAGCGGCTTCTTGCCCTACTCGGCCGCGGTGCTCAGCAAGACCGCGGTCAGCCCGCCCGACCAGAGGGACGAGGCTCCGCTCACCAGATAACTACGCCGCTGCCACGGCCCGCGCCTACTTCTCGGCGTGCGTCCCTTCGGGCCCCCGTTTGGCCCTCGGCTACTGATGCCGCTAGGGGGCGTCCGGGGCACCCGAGGGCGAAAGAAATCTGCCCGAGTTGGGGGGTGGGGGGCGACCCGACGCGAAGGCCTGATGGAGTCCCACCAAATGATGTCTATTTTTGTATCTCCAACTTAGCTGTTCCTCGACCCCCAACCCTACGCCTTCTAAACGTGGTTCCCGCCTTGTAGGCCGAGCGCTCTGCTTGTTTGGAGGTCTTGGTCTCCGGGAAGTCAACTCCCCAAGGCCAGGAAGACTCTGGGGTGTCCAGTCCCGGTTGGTAACCCTCGGGGCTGATGTACCCCGGGCAGTAACTAGAAGCAATGGGACACTGTGACAGAGGGAGGGAGGGAGGGAGGGAGGGAGAGAGAGAGAGAGAGAGAGAGAGAGAGAGAGAGAGAGAGAGAGAGAGAGAGAGAGAGAGAGATGCTACGTGAGCGAGGGAGTGTCACCCCCGAGATCCATGCTGCTGTTCTTTTTCTTGTCTTTAAACGAGGGGGAGAAGGAAAGGCAGATTTTCCGTTTCAGCTTGCTAGGGGCCTTTGTCTGAAGGGAGCTGGAGGATGGCGTATGAGAAGCCAAGAGGCAGACGGGAGAATGCTTGGTATCTTTCACAGGCGCAGAGTTGCTGCTGTCTTCTCCAAAAGGACAAAGCCGAGGTGGGAAAGGGTAGCGATCGCGCTTCCTTCTCTCCAGTCCATTACAGTTCTCTGTAGTCTTTGGTTTCAGTGCTTAGAAAATGGACCGATTTTTTTCTTTGCATATTTTATGCAAAATGTAATGGGTAAAGAGGTTGCCATAGCCAGGCCAGAGAAGGAAAGGGAAACCGAGAGAGGGTGAGAACCGGCCTGACAGATCACTGTAGTTTGTGGAGAGGCATTTTCATCTCAGTTTTCCAACTGTCGAGTTTTACTCGATCTGGGAAATACTTGAATCTCTAGATATATGACATTATCCTAAGACTTTCCTTAGACACCTTTATGAGTTCGAACTCTGTATTCCTCTCGACCCCTTGTCTCCTTGTTTTCCTTTTCCTTGGGTAAAATGGTTCTTGGCATATTGCTCACGCACATCTATTGCCTTCTTTGCAAAAGCCACCGCTGGCTTGCTGAATCCTGCTCTGCCAACCCTGGCTACAGGGGGGATTTCCTTGAACTTGAAGAAAGGTACATCAAAACCCACCAGTGTTAACTGCCACGTCAATTTTGATGCTAATAATGTGCAGATTATGACGAAAATTGCCAATCATGCTCTCTGATGGACCTCCTTTGAATGTGGAATTGGAGAAAAGTTCCCCGCACGGAGACCTGCTGTCAAGTACTAACAACCCGCTAAGGGAAGTCATTAGGAGAGACGGATAAGAGACTCGGTACATAAAACATTGTTCTTGGTGCATAGAATGTATGTTATTTAATGTTATCTCTGTTACCTGAAGTGATTTCGCAGAAGAAAGCCACGTTCTTATCATCTCAATTGCCAATTTTCATTTTGGTAACTTGGACGCCCTGGGTAGACTTTTCTCTGTTAAGTTGATATTCCACCAATGTGAACAGCCTCATTAAATCAAGCCCAGATATTTCCATAATGCTCCCCGCAGAGCCCCTTCACTCCTCACATAATGAGATTTTCTGAAGAGTTGAAGCCCTAAAATAACTTGCATGTTTAGACCCAGCAAAGTGGGTATATGTGCGTATGCAGCCTATGTGTGTATGTGTATATATATGTATATGTATGTATATACATATATATTCCTGCTCTTAAATACATATATAAGAGATACACACATCCATATATACACATTGGCACATTTTATATAATTTATTTCAAATTCGTTTCCTGGCACATTTTTATCATTTTTAAAGACACTGGATTTTAAAATTTCAGTTTCTGAGGATAGATTTTTCATTATATGTTGAAATAATTTTCCCAGGAGAAATTATTTTTATTAAGTAAAAGAGATTCCAAGAGGAAGCAGTATTTCAAAACTCCTGTTATGTATTATGATATTCCCATAAAATATGAGAGAACTTCCCAAGGAAATAACAGTGATCTAAAACGCAACTTCGTTTTTTTCTAAAGAGATGAGACTACTTATGTAAAATAATGCTTATACCAGCTCATATTCACTAAGTTTACATTAAAATATTAATATATAATTTAAGACTAAATAAAATAAACCAAAATATGGTACCCTTTTATCAGCTTTACCTTTCTAGATTGTTAAAGCTCTTTGTTATGGTCAGCTATCAGATGTATATAAGGTACTTTAGGCAATAATGTTTACATCCTCCCCTCCCAAATATATATGATTGATGAGAACGCTGGTTGGTAAACTGAACATAAATTCATCTTATGTTAGGTCCATTGGATCTGGCTAGTATAATAAGATAAAACTGTAAATAAAGTCTTTGTGCTTTAAATATTGCTGGCTGTATGAACTCACTGTAAGATATTTTACAAATGTGCAATAATTATAAAGCTTTGTATATTACGTTATTTATTGTGTTTGGTCATGTAAAATAAATGTTATTTAAATCAGAGCAATTTTATTTGTTTTAGAGATTGCAAAACGGTGCATGCTGGTGTTTGTTTTTAACTGTGGCATCCAGGGTTATGAAAATCTCTTAAAACAACATATTTAAATCCATATAATACACACATCAGACGGATTAATTCATTCTAATCATTATTTTTACGGCAAATACATTACTCATGTTTATAGGAGACACGCACTACATCCAAACATTGGTTTAGCGTTAATTGGCTGGCTAAACAGATAAGAGCAGTTAGGAGTAGAGTGTGTGGATATGCCTTGTAGAGGACGCACAGGGAGTGTGTGCATAGGACTCCAGGCATAGGGGCTATTTATATTTGCAGCCGTACAAAGGTAAACAACAATGATTCTTCCATCTAGTTAATATGTCCATTTTATTGTCATATTTAAAGAATAAATGTTAATCTTTCATTTAAGAAAAAAAGTCTAAATTTAATAGATTCTGGGAAGCACCAAGCACATTTTTCTCTCATGGCTTACCCTCACTTACCAGATATAGTTCCTTTAGTCCTCTTTTGTGAGTATAGCGAGTTCTTTAAATTTACTTGATGTGCACATTTTATAAAATTAGCTATGAATATTTCAGACAATCAAATAATTAAAAATATGACAGTCTCTCCTCTTTTTAAAAATTGTATTTTGGCTCTCTCCTTTATCAATTCCCACTAAAGGAAAGAAAAGTCTGAGTTTAATCCACTTCTTTGTGTATTTACAGATCTGCCTTAAAATCGATATTTCGATGGCAAAATGCAAGAGTCAATGGTGTGTACAAAGCGGTCTATGTCTATTCGATTTAAAAACCAAGATGTCCCTTCCTCCAAATTTTCTTTTCCCAACTGCTCACCCAGGCATTAATTAGAAGGACGAGGGCACTATTGGGAATAGAGAGGCTGCGATCACAAGCCATTTTGGCCTGTAATTTACCATTATTATTGCATTAGC
This sequence comes from Sigmodon hispidus, assembly GCA_004025045.1. Taxonomy (NCBI): domain Eukaryota; kingdom Metazoa; phylum Chordata; class Mammalia; order Rodentia; family Cricetidae; genus Sigmodon; species Sigmodon hispidus. Next base: position 310,373 of record PVIH01000041.1, read on the forward strand.
TCTAAATGATACAAGCTGATACCATCTTTAATTGCAGGTTGGTTAAATATATACTGGAGTAATCCCGAGGGTTCCCTCCTCCGCTCCAGACAAGTTCCTTTCTTTTTCCCCCATCTCTCTTTTCTTGAATGCCCCCATTAAAGAAATACGATTATAGCAGCACATTTGGAGTGGTGATGTATCACCCTGGTTTTCGGTGCTTTTTGCTAACTCGGGGGGTTGTAACCCTTAAAAACAAAAGCATTGAGATAGATGGGCCAGCAAACAGAAGAAGACAGTGGCCAAAAAACCC